>JAZHPH010000037.1:1169018-1299577 GCA_037356405.1 Nasonia oneida | reverse complement strand
ATATATATATATATATATATATATATATATATATATATATATATGTACACGCGGATAATTGAAAGCAGAGATTCTACTTTTCTGCATTGTACGCCATGGCTGGCAAAAAGACCAAAAATGACGTAATAAAGAGAAAGAAAAATAAGGATCAGAGTGATAATGAAACTGTTGAGAATGCAGACGAGCCTCATGCGTATATTTACATCGTTGACAAACTGAAGAAACCAGGAGAAGGAGATAGGAAAATTGTTCATACCTCATGTATTCGGAGATTTGACTTTGACCAATATGCAAAATATCCCAAATCATTGCACGATACTCTATTCAAATTAAAAAAAAGTATAGGATTGGCCGAAACCAAACACTGTTATGTTTTGTATGCAGCAGGTATGTAGCAGAAAAAGACTATAGTTATTTAACATAAATAATTATGCTGATTAAATATACTTCTTAGAGAAACCTATAGATTGGTGAAAGATCATCTAAAAAATAAGACACAGCGTTTCCGTATACCAAAAGTTAATCTAGATAACAGACTAGATAGTTCTGTCGAAGAAGGAGTGCCAGAGAATACCTATTATGAACTTCAACAAGCCAAGAGATCGAGAAAGGTTTTTTATGCAAAATAATACACTATTTTTATATTTCAATATATATTTTTAATCTAATGAGAATAAATTGTTGTTTATCTTTCAGCGAGCCAAGGATATTGAGGTAGAAAAAGCAGGCGAAGATGCAAGTGCAATCATACAACAATACGAGTCTCAGTATCCACAAGAAATATTAACAAGTGGATCACATGTACAAGAAATGAACAATATTCCAAATAATGATGATGCTGTAAGCTATACAATTTTTTAGCCGTATGATATTTGCATAATAATATCTAGCATGATTTTTATTTTGTTACAGGAGTTGGATGACTTAATACAACCACCAAAGAAGAGATGTGCACTCTCTAATTTATCAAATGTAATAATTGAAATTAATTTATCTTTATAGTACACTAACCTCAAAATGCCAACTTTATTGTCGATTTTGAGGTTGTTGTGCTATAAAATATTGTATGAGACTGTTATGGGAGGTGTTTTTCTACCTTGCTCAAGGGTTTTTCTCACGAGCGAAGCGAGTAAGGTAGAAAACCATGTCCCACAACAGTGTCATAATATACTATTATTATTGTGTAGCATTATTATAACATATGTTTGTATTCTATTGTAGCTTTCATTGGTCTCGAATAATGCAACATCGCATGATGCAGCTGACAATGCATATAAAATGCAGGCTGAATATTTTAAAGATAAATATAAAAAAATGATTGTCGAACATGAAAAATTAAAGGCAATGATTCATACATCTGAACCCGAAGAACAACAAAATCAAATAAGAAATTTGAATAAACAAAGAGAGTCAGGTACTTGATAAATATTAAGCTTTTTGTTTTAATTTTTTATTTATAAATACTATTACGAACCACACATATAACTTTAATTAATATGTACTAACATAATTCTATTGAAATTCCAGATAGTGACAAGTTACAAAAATCGGTGTTTGATAAAGTTTTTGAAATTTCGAATGTACCTACCTACGTGATAGAACCTGCTGAAGCAGAAAATATTACAGAACCTACAAGAGATATTGTTATACTCAAAAAAGGTGTAAAATGCAATGCTACTGCGTACAAAGATGCATACAAAACCAGAAAATGCCAAACTTTTTTTACACTTATTAATACTGGAATATATGGGACTGAAGAATTGGCAAAACGACGTGCTTTTGATATAAAATCTGCTAATCATAATCTTAAAATCCTGTTAAAAAAAAGTGTTGTGGAGGATGAATTCTACAAATTTTTAGTTGCTAAAGGTTTCAGATCTGCACAAATAGATCTAGAAATGGAGGAATACACAACTTATCAGCACAACTCTATAACAGCTACAAGAAAAAGATTAGCCAGAGATAATGAAACAACAGATAACCAAAATATCCGCCCAGCTATTTCAGCACTTCGTAGTCAACAATTTGACAATCATCCTTCCTATTTATCGCATTATGTTCCTTTAAGACAATCGTCGGCCATTGATAATGCTTTAAATAATGCCGTTACTAACACTACTCAACCAGTGGTTCTAGATCCGTTGATGATTAATCCGCTGAATGTAAATCAGATAGAAGATCCAATTAATACTGGGAACAAGGGCATTCCGAATAACGGTACTGCTATTCGTTCTGGTACAGTCAGTCCAGTTGTATTCCAGAATAAAAATCAGGAAGTACATAATACTCCAGTTGATAATGTGGATGAGGAAGAGGATAATGATGAAAATTGTGAAAAATAAAAGCTCAAATTATGTAAGCGCGATTACAACGGTATTACTTACTACAGTTTCAAAAAATGTGATTTTATTAGTAGTAATATTATTTTATTAGATTGACTGTTTATTTTAAGCATTTGAGATTTAAAAAATGTTAAGTAATTGAAGTCAATTACATATTTATATTTTTATATTTGATATAAGATAATTGACATAACCAAAAATCAAACCAAAATGATATTAGTTTAATTTAAAATAAACAAATTAAAAAAAAATGTACGTATAAAATGATCAATACAAAATATTTGTTTAATTTAAAATGAAAAACTTAAAAAAATAATGTACGTACAAAATGATTATTACAGACTAAGTAATTACGTATGCATACATCGATTTAAGATGATTTTTGTAAGCTTATTACTAGAAAGGTTTATTGTTGTAAAGAAAAATACATTTTATAAGGTATTTTTTATTTAGCATTATGATTGCGATATTCTATCTCTGTTCAAACTCAACGGAAGCTCAATGTCACGAGAGTTCATGTTTCATGAAATAATAATAAAATATTATTTTGTAAAGGCTTTTAATTATTTTTATAATTTTTAATAATCCTATCTCAACTTTTAACTGTTTAAACATGCTTAATTATTCCTAAAAATGATCAATTTTATTATTATAAATGAGTTGTGCTATAATGTGCCACTCTATGTTAAACTATGCCGTCTTGTGCTAAAATATGCCAATTCGTGCCAGGATGTGCCAATTCGTGCCAGGATATGCCAATTTTTTGTAAAAAAGGTAGAAAAATATTTTCTGAATAATTCTTTTATGCCTAATCATGCCAAGCTGTGTAAAACTATGCCGCTCTATGCCAATTTGTGTTGTACTGTGCTAATATGTGCCAGACTATGTCGATTCGTGCAAAGCTATGCCATCCGAAGAAAACGACAGGCAAACTATTTTTCCTCAAAATTTGTGACTATGCCACAAAGTGCCACAATGTGCCACACTATGCCAAAGTGTGCCAAATCGTGCGAAACGTCCGAAATGGCATAGGTTTAGCATCAGCTGGCATACTATGGCACAGTTTGACACAATTTGACACAGTTTGACACAATTTGGCACAATTTTCATTTCCACTAGCCATCTATCTATAACTAACATGAATAAGATATTTGTTATTAAAGTTGATTCAATTAACTTAAAGTTTTTTATCAGGTCACAAACTCACTGATGAGATTTGTATCCTAGCAGTACGAGCGCCCGCAACTATTCCATGAGCCTGCCCCGATAATTGCGGATGGCTCTATGGAAATATTGCTTGCACCTGGAACTACGAGCACGAACAGATCGACGAGCGATCAAATGTTTACCATAAGACAGTTAGAGAAAAAGTGGGAATTTTGCGAAACCATACACCAACTATTTATAGATTTTAAAAAAGCGTATGACTCTATTAAGCGAAGCAAAATGTATCCAATTCTAGTACTTCTCGGTGTACCGAAAAAACTCGTGAGATTGATTCAAATATGTCTGAACGGAAGCACGGGAAATGTCCGAGTAGGCGGTAATATATCAGAACCCTTCACGATACGCGATGGTTTAAAACAAGGGCTCTCTACGGTGCTGTTCAACTTAACGTTAGAGTATGTCGTTAGAAAAATGCAGGTTAGCCAGCTGGGCGCAACGCTTAATGGAACAACGCAGATACTAGGCTACGCAGATGACTTGGATATACTGGGGGATTGTAGGGAAACGGTAGCAAGAAATGCGGAAATCCTCATAAAAGCGGCAGAGTATACAGGGTTAGAAGTTAGTGAATCAAAAACAAAGTACATGATTGTGGATAAACTAGGCATCTGCAGAGGGGAGGGAGATCTCAGAGTTGGGGATTTTACTTTTGAAAAGGTTAGCGAATTCAGGTATCTGGGTACGACCATAAATGATAGAAACGAGATTAATGTCGAAATAAACAAGAGACTCCATTCGGGTAATGCTTGCTTCTACGCCGTGAGTAATTTACTTAAGTCGAGGCTGTTGTCTAAAAACGTTAAAATAAGAATATACAGGACAATAATACTGCCGGTGGTTCTGTACGGGTGCGAAACGTGGGCTCTCACTAAGCAGGCGGACAACCGTTTTAGGGTATTTGAAAATAAAGTCTTGCGAAAAATATACGGGCCGAAGAAAGATGAGGAAACCGGGGAATGGAGGAGACTACACAATGATGAGTTACACAATCTGTACGCGTCACCAAATATTAACAGAATAATAAAATCGCGCAGATTGGGATGGGCAGAGCACGTAGCGAGAATGGGAGACGACCGTATGGCAGCACGTGTCATGAAGGGCAGGCCGATGGTAACGCGACCTCTAGGTAGACCTAGACGTAGATGGGAGGACAACGTAAAAGCGGATCTAGTAGAAATAGGACGGGTGGGTGTCGATCGGAGAGGTGCATCTTGGGTGGGGTTGACACAAGATAGGGCAGCGTGGAAGGCTTGCGTAGATGAGGCGATGAACTTTCGAGTTCCAAATGCCACGTAAAAAAAAATAAATAAAGTTATTCAGCATTAATAAAATTCATACAAGTGTGTTTTCTAATAATTTTTATTTGATTACTTCATAAAGTCTATGAGAAATCGGAAAGGGCAGCCATATGTTAACTATTAACATACAGCTATTTGTCATATAAGATAGCTACGTTAACTATTAACATACGTATTATTGGCTCAAATCGAACATGCCTATGTTAACAGTTAACATATATGTTTGCTGCAATGTTTCTTTTCTCTCAGTGAACCGAATGGAAAAATGCCTCTGTGACACTATGAGCGCGCATGCTTCGGAGAGAGCGCGCTGCGAACGAGCCAGCGCGCAGCACAAGAACTGGTGCCAAAACAGCACCGGATCTGTGCTGCATCGGTTTCGCTCAGACCGCTCTCATTCGGCACGATTGTGTGCCCTAATGGCATGCGTATGCGCTGTATCGGCATAATTCAGCTTTCCTGATTCTGCACACGAGTGCTGGTGTCCTTCCAGGCTCACGATTTAACATATATTTTTATATTGATAAATTATAAATGTGATTCGAGGCATATAAAAGATACAAATTATAACATATGTTTCTTGCACGATTTGATAAAATTCTTATTTTTGGGATCTTTTTAGTTATTAGTAAAACTCATATGTTAATTTAAGCACTTTTATTTTATCATAAACATTATTTAGAGTATCAACATATTGGAATTAATAATTGAATTTGTAAAATAATAGTTACACGTGATAAAAATAATTATCCCTCCTCATATTTTTACTTGAGCAATAAACTTATATTTGTACATAATAATTTTTGACAGTTGTGCGTGCATAAGTCGGATTTTTAGTGCATAGAACGTATTTCGTCCAAGCGAAGTAAAAGAGAAAAGATACATGCGCTGAATATGAAGTTATCCACTAGTGTCGAAAAATGTTTTATGCTACGAGAGCCACGAAATTATGTCAATGTTCCGATTTGTAGGTTAAAGTAATATAATTAAATAACATTAAACAATAACGCTTTACATGTGTGCCAATATTGATTCTACACTTATGTGATCATCAATCTTGCTTCACTCGAGCAACAAATCTCACGTTCTAGTAGAATCAACTTTTTCACGTTTGTATCGAAATAAACTATTAACATCCTACTTTAAAAAAGAGAGAAATCATCATTCTATTCATTCTCTGATTGGTCGTCGATTGGTCAATAAGATTACGAGATAGATGGCGGGACGCGCGTGATAGTTTGTTTCTAACCTATAAAAATGTTCAATATAAAGCTAGTACAATACTGCTAGTACAATAAGTTTAAAATGTAATATTATTTTTTTAGGTTTTGATGAAATCTTGCGCAAATTTCAAACTTTTCTTGGAGTTTTGTCATCTCAAAAAAAATCGACATAAATGCCTTTAAAGATTACTGCAAACTAACGGCAATGCGATACGTAGAATTGTATCCTTGGTATTACATGCCTTCTTCAATACATACCATATTGATACATGGTCATTTAATTGTATAAGCAGTAGTTCTTACTATTGGCATGTTTTTCGAAGAAGTTCAGGAATGCAAAAACAAAGACATTAAACGTTATCGAGAGAACCATAGTAGAAAAACATCAAGGTACTAAAGTAAAATTTATAATCGCCCCAAATAAAAGTTTGTGAAATCATTACCCTTATTCAACTGATTTGGGATTTATTGCATTTACGACATCGGATTCGGATTCAGCGTCGAAAAATACATCGAAAGTCCATATCTGCACTTATTTGGAGAATACATTTTTGTTTTCAATCATTTTATAAATTGCGGAAATAATAATTGCATTTTTGGTTAACTTTATCGATTTTTTAACCTTATATGCAGGTTTATAATACAAAAAAGCGGTATCCTATTTCATTCCTAGGTACATCAAGATATGTTTTCAATTTTTAAAAATGGATTTTACTGAATACTCGATCTAAGACTGAATTTGTTCCATTTTTTTTTATTTTGAGACCACTGTGCGACCGTAACAAATGGTAATGAAAAAGATAAAAGGAGGTTATATCCCCCCTCCTAAAAGCCCGGAATTGCTGGATCGTATTGTGACCACACTGTTTCCCCTTCAACTGGAAGTAACAGCTTGAAAAGACGCGCGAAAAGTCACTTAGGCGCGGATTCTCGCTAGTTGATTGTATATGTGAGGAGAAATAATAGGAAAGGAAGGTAGAAAAAAATAAGACTCGGTTGAGCGGAAATGAGGATTTTTACTCGCTCAATTTGAGAGGGGAAAGCCTCGCGACATAAAAACCCTCTCGACAAAACGTACAAAGGAATTAGAAATTGTTATCGAGAGAATGTGGACAAATCGAGAGTTCGTGTGCGTGTGACTTATGTCGTGTGTTCGCTAGGTCTTTGAAGGAAGGATGGCCGCAATTCCACCGATCCCGGTCGTGTCGTGTATCGCTCGCGCGCGAACGCGTCCGCGAGAAGCCGTTCGCGACCCGTTCGCGGAACCCAGAGACGAGCAGATATAAAGAGAGAGAGAGAGAGAGAGAGAGAGAGAGAGAGAGAGAGAGAGAGAGAGAGAGGTATAAAGAAATAGAAAGAGCGAGAATATGAAGCACTGCACCAATAGTCACGGATACGGAGACGATTCGAATACGGACGGACGGGCGTAAGCGTTTCGATTCAAGTTCGGTTTCAAGATTTCGCTAGAGCTGTGCGCAACGATGTGACTCGTTTGGCTGCTCGATTGCGACTGACTCGGTGCTGCGCTGATAGTGCGCGACACGAGGCCGGAAAAATCGCTCCACTCTTGATGCCATAAGCTTAGTAGTTGACATCACTAGAACTGCAATAGAAGGAAAAAGATGGAAAGGAGGATAATTCTCCTATAAACTGTTGACAGCTTTCGTGCATAGGTAAAGTCCTATGCACGAAAGCTGTCAACAGTTTATAGGAGAATTGCATTGCGGGTCGCTTCTGTCTACCGAACAGTATCAGAAGATGCAGTGTGCGTTTTTTCAAGTATGCCGCCTATTGACCTTCTAGCAACAGAAAGATAGAATATATACGAAGAAAACCGGCGTGGTGATAATACTCAAAAGATAGTTTGGAAATCCGCGAAGGAACAAACCCTAGCTGAGTGGCAAATACGATGGGACTCCAGTGGAAAAAGGTGATGGACGCACCGTCTCATACCACGTATTTTTGGCTGAACCAATAGACGACGCGGGGAAGTGAATTACTACCTTACGCAGTTTTTGAGCGGACATGGGTGCTTTTGAGCCTACCTACACCGCTTCAAGATAGAAGATAATACAAATTGCCCAGTATGTTTGGAAGCAAACGAAGATGCGGAACATGTCTTCTGCAACTGTTCGCGATACGAAATGGAACGAGATGAACTCGGGCGTTACCTTCAGACTAGAGTGACCCCTGAGTCAATGATGACACCTATGTTAGCGTCGAAAGATGGCTGGTGCGCAGCAAACAACTACGTAATGACCATTATCAAGAAGGTTAGAAATGACGAAGAGAATAGAAGGGAAGGACAAGGCGAAACAGCTGAGTAAAACTGCCGCTAGACGAAGGCCCCTAGGTAACAGATACAAAACGCTCCTCGCACTGATGCAGAGGAACGTAGGTCACAGAGTTGAGCTCTCATTTCCCTGACCGATGCAAAGGAACGTAGGTGCTAGGGTTAAGTACCTCTAAGTGCTCCTCAGACCGATGCTGAGTAACGTAGGTAACTGAGTTGAACCCAGACTCCCTCACCTGATGCAGAGAAACGTAGGTATCGGGGTTGAGTCTGTCCAGAGGATGGCCGGTCGATACTCCCCGAAGTAGACGACCGGACGATGCGGCAGGAAGCAGACGGCTGAACGATGCAGAAGGAAGAAGACGGCAGGACGATGCAGAATGAAGAAGACAAGTTTGATCCTGAACCCCTAATCCTCTTGGTGGAGTGGGGATGTACAAAAATGTCAAACTTCGAAGGAGAAGCCAAAAAAAGGCTAGTTAACGTGGGGATCCGGTGTCGGAGGGCCACTTGTGCAGAGCTTGCTCTGCCTACGCCACATTAAAAAACGCACACACACATCCATACGGACATTTTCTAAAAACACTCGATTTGAACTTCTAACACATCAAAAAGTATTTTCTAGAAATTTCGACAAAACTCAAAATTTTACTATTACAAAGCTTCCTTTAGATATTTTAATAAATTCAGTGATTCGAAGCAGAAGAAAAAAAGGGGTTTAAATGTAGAGATCGCAGTCTGTTAAAAGGCGATAGCAGATGCACTTAGAAGATAGCATTTAGAAGATGAAAATCTCAGTGCTTTTCTGCAAATACGTGTTCTTATTTACGTTTCCGTACCCGGTCATAACAATACATTATTGTGTTACTCTACCAGCATACAGTAATGAACTAATGTTTTTGGTCTATATGCTAGGTTGAATGAATAATATTGCAATATTATTAAATTATTAATTATGTACTAGTGTTATTGCTTCGGTGCTAAAGAAGCCTTGTGATAATAATTTTTGGAGTTTCTGTAAAAACATGTAGGAAGTGTTCTTTGATAGATTTTTAGTTGAAAAACTACTCAGTGGATTTTAATCCACCAAGTCTCACTTTCTTTGTTTTTACTATAACATAATGGGAAAATAGTCCGTTATTACGTTTTGTAGACGCGTTTTTATAGCGATTTTTTAGTTTTGAGATTTCGGTTTTTTCTAACAAAGTTTAAAACAAAATAGCAATCAGAATAAAGTCTTTGCGGGCAAAAGTGGTGGGATAACCCTGGTTTCTCAAAACAAAAAAAAAACTCAATTCATAAATAAACGGCAACGTTTCGTCCCTGGTGGGGACCTCTTCAAGCCTTTATTAAAACAGAAAAGTTATAAATGTATAAAAATATTTACAAAATATGGAAATCATTAATATAATTGTTGCGCAGCAGTCGAAAAAACTTAATGTTCATACCATAAAAATATCACAAGAGACAAACGTGTCTCTCTTGTCGTAAGTGTTGTCAGTCTGTGGAAGCCGTATAAGAACCATAAGTATGTACAGAGTCTGCGCGGCGGAGATGCCCGAAGTTACCCGAGCTCACTTATTCACGCATACATAGAATAAAATAAAATAAAATAGCAATCATTTTGATAATTTATACAAAATAATACATTATGCAACAAGGGACTAAAGTCGATGATTATTTCTGTGGGTCGGTTTACTGGTTTAGTCCCGTGTTGCATATAGAACTTTATTCACGACTTAACTGTGTAGCCACTTTATTCCCTTGAAAGGTGGGAATTAGGTCAATGCAAATTAAATTTTCAAAAAGTTTTTAATGTTTCTAAAATTAAATTTTTTTTCAATTTTTCAAAGAATTTGAAGTTTTACTCCCGCAAATGAGGGAATACAGTTACTTTATTCCCGCAAATGAGGGACAAAAAATACACGAAGGAATAAAAAGCTTCTTTAATCCCCCTTTTCAGGTAATAAAATGGCTATTATAGTTAAGCCGTGAATATAATTCTCAGACATAAAAAATGCCCAAAATATCGCTATTTTTAGGAAATTTAAAATGTCTAGTTTTTTGACATTTTACTTAGCCAATTTTTGCCTTTACGGCGATTTTAAATGAGTGATTTTCTACCAGGAGACTATAAAAAAATAGTTGAGAAAATAAAAAATAACTGTTTTTCCCGCCGAATTCAGAATCCAAAAATAAATATGCATGTCAAATTTTATTGATATTAACGGAGTAGTTCCAGAAATATTATGGTATACATACACACACACGTCCATACGGACATTTTCTAAAAACACTTGATTTGAACTTCTAACACGCCAAAAAGTATTTTCTAGAAGTTTTGACGTAATTCAAAATTTTACTATTACAAAACTTTCTCTAGGAGGAAACAAAATTTAAGAGGGATTAAACCAATATGTACAACACATGTATTCTTAGTACACAATATACTATGTTTGGCCTCATTTTGAAAAGTTTAAAAACCCATTAAGGGGATGTCGTAGCCAGAAATCGCGAGTTATAGGACCCTCCTACCCCAGCCTATAAAAGTATATTTTTTGTAATAATAAAAATACTGACCCATGTATTTTAATTAGCTCTATCCAAAAACATCGCCATATTAAACTGCTCCACCTTATAGCTCTAATGAAAAATCAATAAAGATTTGGGAAAAAAAAAAAATTATCTTAATTTTGATACAGCCATATCTTTTTAAATAAACAATATTTCAAACTGCTCTAAACTGCTCCAAACTGCTCTACATCCATATAATACTGCTCCATAGTAATTTTTATCGGCTCCGCTATAGTTAACTGCAAAATAAGTAAAATTCATTTTGTCAGAAATGAGCTGACTGAAGCGCGTAGCGCGCAGGCGCGGATTTCATTCATTGCCGCATTGTCGGGATAAAGTTTGAATTAATTTCAAGGTGAACAATTAATTTATATGACAAGATTAAACAGTTTAGAAAATAGTGTAGGTAACTGAGATGGAAAATAAATGAACGAAGTAACTTAATACAAGTACTTAATGATTTTATTGTTGTTGATTTTGTAAAAATATTCTTACGTTTCATAAGTACTCGAACACATATTTCCTTTTTTCGAGTATTTGTGACCCCCAGGGCCATCTATAGGTATACTGACGCTAACCCACAATCTTAATACACAAGCTAAGTACTTATAACCTATAAATATATTTCTTTCGGAGCTTGGAGCATGTACCGTTTCGGAGCACAATACTTATTTGTTTATTAATCACATAATATTAATAATCAATATATCACATAATATAAATTTATTTTTGGAACAGTGATTCGCGCGGATAATTAGATCAGGATTTTCTCTAAGTTATGGAAATATGAAGTTGAATAAATTTATTTTACTGTATTGATATTAGTAAACTTGAAAATATATACTTTTCGATGCAGTGTGTGTCAAGTGCCGCTTTACGCGTCATACGAATTTTTAGTCGCAGTTTACACACCCTGAATTGAAAAACAATATTTGATGCACGTGCGAAAGATAACTCTCCCACTCGTTTGACTGGCAACCTCACATGCGTGCCAGAATCAACTCTTTCTCACTACCTATTAGTATTTTAAAACTACCATCGCTATTTCTTAGATTATCACAGATTATTTGACTAAAAATCTCCTTCTTATAGTTAATACAGTGGCACCTAAGGCAGAATCTAAAATAAAATACGTTTTCATTAAACACCATTGGCAATAAATAATAATAAAAAAATTTATTTCGTTAGAAACTTAGTTTGTAACACATGAATTCTTTACCTTAATTTAAACTTTATCCCGGCAATACGGCAATGAATGAGATCCGCGCCTGCGCGCTACGAGCTTCAGTCAGCTCATTTCTGACAAAATGAATTTTACTTATTTTGCAGTTAACTATAGCGGAGCCGATAAAAATTACTATGGAGCAGTATTATATGGATGTAGAGCAGTTTGGAGCAGTTTAGAGCAGTTTGAAATATTGTTTATTTAAAAAGATATGGCTGTATCAAAATTAAGATAATTTATTTTCTTTCCCAAATCTTTATTGATTTTTCATTAGAACTATAAGGTGGAGCAGTTTAATCTGGCGATGTTTTTGGATAGAGCCAATTAAAATACATCGGTCAGTATTTTTATTATTACAAAAAATATACTTTTATAGGCTGGGGCAGGGGGGGGTAGATATAGGATCTACTGCTTGTGTCACGTGATAAGGTCATTGGATGATGGCGCCATCTATCATAACCAAAATCAGCCGATAGATGGCGCCTCAATTTAAATAAACGAAAGAATATAGTACAATCAGCACCGTGCTTTTCCACTATTTGGACAATCGAATAATTTTTTTTTTTAGATACAGCAACGGTCATGACTGATTTTTTAATATTTTATTTTTTGTCAAATACGATATTTTTTCTTCCTTTTTTTTCTTTCTTATGTCATGTTAAATTTTTTATATTTGTTGTATAAAAAATTCAATATATATTTATACAAACACATGGAAATATTATTAGTATATAAGTATAATACAAAGACTGCAAGACATATAGAAAGCTATAAAAAAACATATGTGATAAAGCCTTCAATAGACATAATTTATGTAAAGCGATTTCCGAAATTATTTTATTTCCAAATTTTCTTGTCAAATTTATTTAAATATTATTCTTGTTAGTGAATGTTATACTTCTTTGCGTCATAACTAATAATAGTTAATTTATAGAAGTAAGCATGCCCTACAATGACATATTCATTGTCATACTGTAATTTTGTAAATTTGGCTTTTAACATATATTTTTTTTGTTATTTGAACATTCTTAAGTCTCACATATGTGAAACTTATACAGCTTTTTATTTATTCAATTTTTTTCTTTTTCATTTATAAATACTTATTTATATTAAAAAATGTGTAATATACAATATAAACATTTTAATGTACATATATTTAGCATGTACTTTATTAAACAAATTACTAATAAGCGTATATATAGCAAAACCATGCAATAAAGCCATTCAAGACAGTTAAATTGACAAGAATAAAATAATTCATAAAAAAATTGTTTTAATCCAAGCAAAACGATCTATACGTGCTTTACTTTCGTTTCTAATAAATTTTGGTTCTTACATACAAGGTTAATATAACTCGGTATAGCTATAGTCTAACCTTTCTTTTGCAACAACTATATTGTGCTAAACCATTACAAAACTACAATTTCTGCTGTGTCTAATTTTACAAAAATGAAGGACTGTTAGTATGATGTAGTAAATACTAAGTATCCTTATTATGATCAAATAAACTCTGTAACATGCAATATTTTAGTAGCTGTTTTTGAGGCACCATCGCTATACGAGAAAGCTTTAGATTTTATCGTCTTAAAATGTGAGATGCGATATCTCAAGCAATATTCAGCCATTTTGGCTAAAACTTCTCTGAAATTTACTCGTTTCGTATAAGTTTCAATTTTTTTGGTTTCCTAATCCTCTAAAAACGCTTTAAATGTCAGTGGCATTATGCTCTATTTTTATGTACTTTTTACTAAAAATTCGGACAACTATTTTAGCAAGATTTTCACGAATCATGCTAAGAATATTTTTGGGAACCCCTTATTAACACTAGTTGGCGTACATTTTGAGCTTAATATCGTACATATACTTAAGAGTACGTACATATAAAATCTTACATTAAAAGCTACATGCAAAAGTTGTAGCTGTAGCAATTACAAAACTACAAGTTGTTACAGTAAATATTATATTTAATTGCAATTTTTAATGTCAGTTAAATTCATAAAAACAATTTCTTGTTCTCAAAATTGCTCTAAATCGATTTAATGCAACATATTCAGAGTGATAACTGCTTACCTCCAATTTTACGAAAGAATGTTTTAAAAAAAACTATGTATAGATATTATTCATGCATAAAATTGTTCAACAAGGTCACCATTTTTTTCATTTTTATATTATTTAAACATTGTATCTGTGAAAACTTAAATTATATTATTTACATTAAATTAAATAAATTATATGGAATTTAATAATACCTGAAAGATATACACTAATCAAGATAAACTGTCACTGATAATTAGGCATTTGACCAGTGTCCTTATTCATACTTCTTTTCATACAGACCATGATATCTTAAGTTGTGGTATTGCGGAACACTGTAATAAAAACTAAAACACCAAAAACTCATATCTAAAAATAATAGTTATTCAAGTCACTTTTTATTTATTTATAACATTTTTATTTATTATCGGAATGTGGACATTTTTTCTTTATTTTAAAAACAAAATTATTGAGTTTGTGTACAACCAATTTTTTTTATTAAGCTATTGTATAAGGTTTGTATAAATCTTGTTTACTTAAAAAAAGTCGTCATTTTCTCACACGTCACTTACGTATCGAAAATTTTTAGAACATTTTAGATGTATATATGTATGCATATATCACATGCTTCTATAATACTACCATGAGCAAGATATATTCTAAAACATTATGGTTATACCTTCATCTATATATGCTTACCCATGATATAAATACTTATCGTGAAATACGATAAAATTCATTCGTGTTTCTATAAAACTCCCATAAATAACATAGAGACGATAATACATAGAAGACGTAATATTTTTCTTAAGCTTACTTATACTTACTTGCTTTTGAGTTTGGCGTGATGTCTGTGGGGCCCGGGTAGAAGTTCGCGAGGATTGTTACCCGGTCCCCACAGATCCTAAAACATTATTGGATTCACCTTTATCTACTTACGTATGGTATAAATACTTTTTGCGAGATCAGATAAAATTCATACATATTTCTTTAAACTCCCATAAGCATCATAGAGACGATATTTTCTTGTAATATATAATTTTATCAATACATTTATGAATAAATATTTTAGTTTCGTGTAGGAACGATTACTACATTAGCACGAAAATCGTTGTAGGCGCCATCTACAGCCGCCTACTGCTACCAGTTATATTCATGGCGTTTTTCTCGTCGTCTCGCCTCGTGCCGTAGTTTACATTTTTTACCTTGTTTATTTATTTATCAGTGATAATTCAGGCCTACACAAGTTCCAAAAACTGATAGGCACCGCGGAACGCAAAAGTTTGTGATATTAGGCAATTTTCATATCCGCATGCCAGCCTACGTCATCACACCACCTCGCGTCGTAGTTTACATTTTTTGTAAAAAATACGCAGCTAAATTAAAGTTTGATGACTTCGTATTGTTCATAAACACGATAGGCACCGCGGGACACAACGTTTTTGGGCCTTTTATGCTTTAATATTGATTTATTGCAAAAAATATGTTTTGCGATGAGATAGGTTTCTATATTACCGACGTTCTGGCTCCGACATCCCCTTAACATATATTGATATTCTATACATACAGTGTGTGTGTGTGTGGGTGGGTCTCTGCGTGTGCGTGCGTGTGTATGTGTGTGTGCGTGTATGTGTATGCGCGCTCGTGTACATATATAAAAATATGGTGTCCAACCAGGGCTAAGCGAGCTTTTTGACCTCGTGTGGTTGCAGTACGTGTTAAGGCGAGGTAGCGCGAGCCGCAGGAAGGTTTCACTACTTAGAAGGTAACTTTTAATTATAACAAACTGTATTATATCCATTTAGAGATTTTAGCAACCTATAGGGCAGATTCTTAGGTGATATCTCAGGTGAGATTTTTTAATAAGAAATTGCTTATGTTAGGGATAGACGAGTAATAAAGTGCCACTATGGCCAAACATATCGCACTATTTTGCAATGTATTACATTCCATTTTTTTAATTAATTCAAAATTATACCTCCATACGCGGATATTTCGTTTAGTGCAAGGTTACATACAATTCTAATTCTTATTTATATTTACTCTTACTTTAGTATCATGTATTCAGTTTACTATGTGCAAAGAATTACTTTAGATTATTCCAAAAGATATTCAGAAATCAAAAGTATGCCCAAGTGCTGATAATTTTATTAGTTTTTAAAGATGTTGTAGTAAAGTAAAATTATGAGATTGATGAGCTCAGGTGTTCCAGCTATAGCGTAAAATTTGATACACGTTATAAAAATTAAAGAAAGGTCAAAAATTTCCGACACATATCCCCTCTATTACTGACGCATTGCAATTAAGCAATCAGCTCGCTTGATTAGCTGCTTTTAAGAAAAACTTCTCTGCCAAATTTTGTTGCGCCTCACTAGTTGGTTTTACTTCGAGCCCACATACAGACGTATATCTATGTATTTAGATGTATGGGTATAACGTCGAAGAGTACATAATATTTGTTGCAATTTCAAGCGCGTACTAGATTTTGTTTTTTAAAATAGTCAATTGATAAAAAGTATTAAAATGGCGGGTAACTGCAAAAATTTCGAGTTGCCGTTCAAAAATCCAATAGATATGGCGCTAGATCCATTAGGCAATATGAAACATATAACCGGTATTATTAAGGATCCGATAAAGTACATCACGAATCCACTTGAGGACGTCAAGAATATAAGCAACCAATTGTCGGATCCATTCGACGTCGTTGGCAACATCAGCGAAAATCTGCCAGATCCACTGGGCGTGGTGAAGAATATCAGCGAGTTGGTGGCTACAACCGCAGTTTTCACGCGGAACAATGTCACTCTCAATTGCTTTGGTCTGCCGATCAAACTATTCGCCGATGCCGTGGAAAAAATGTTCATGCAAGAGACGAAGGCCAAAGACGTGCGCTTCTACTTCGCCTCCCGAAGCCAGCCAGATTACGTTACTGTTCTCGTGGATGACGACTTCAGCTTACGTGAGACCGATTTTGACATCACCCGGCCAACTGTCGTAATAACGCACGGTTTCATGTCTAGCGGATAGGAGTCGTGGATCAAGGAAATGAAAGATGCCTTCTTAAAATTGGTAATTCATGCACACGATTAGCGAATATTTGTGCATAACCGATCCTTCAATATTATACATTCCAACGACGCGATTATCTTTTGCAGGACGACGTGAATGTGATTGTTGTCGACTGGCAAAAAAGGGAGCAACACGTGGAACTACTTTTCTGCCGTTATAAGCACGAGGATCGTCGGTCTACAAATAGCAAAGTACAAACACAGCCATCACCTTCTAATAACGTCGCCAGCATCGTATTTGAATTTACGAATTCCTCAATTTCCAGACTTTTTGGCCAAATCCGAGAAGTCGAGTACGCGTCCAACAGTTCGCCCGACGTAGATAGCTGGGGTTCGTTGTACTTCGTTGGCCACAGCTTAGGTTCGCATATCAGTGCGCACGCTGCTCTCCTCATCAGAGAGAGCCAGGCGAAGCAGGAGAACAGTTGGATCGTCAGCAGAATCACCGGCTTGGACCCTGCCCAGCCATGTTTCCACACGGCCAATCTGACTTTGAAGCTCGACAAAGATGACGTTCCGTTTGTCGATGTCATCCACACGAACGCCAGGCAAATCTATTTCCTGGGACTCGGTCTACCCGATCAATTGGATAAGAGAATCAAGCGGCGTTTGCAGCCTGACATCGTCTACACATAAATGATTTCTGTTATTCCGTACGTTGTATTTGCCCGTACGCAGGTTTCGCCGATTTTTATCCCAACGGTGGAGAAGTACAACCAGGCTGTTCTGATATCGATACGTCTATTTGGAGTTTCCTGCTATTGCCCAAAATCGGTAAGGGACAAAAGTTGGTCATTGAGTTTTACAATCCATGAGAATAATTATAACGCATCATTCTTTCATTTTGCAGTTATTCAAGAATCGATTTGCAGCCACGGAAGATCGCATGCCTTTTTAACGGAATCAGTGCTCAACGCAGCGAGTGCTAACTGCTCATTTGTTGGATTCCAGTGGAACCGTTCGAAGAATAATATTCGGAAAGTATCTAGTGACAAATGTGTTAACGACTTTTGCACGGAAATGGGTATTAATTCCGGCACATTTTACGTGCCAACTCGAGCATCTGCGCCGTTTTGCGGTAAGATTCAGTTCTTTATTTATTCGCTGTTATCTAACACGAGGAAAATTGAGTAAATCAAAATTGTAAATCCCGTTGACGTAATACACACGTTCTGCGCTCACATCTGATTTGTAAGATTGTAGATTAGTACGATCAAACTTCTGATCGTCGGAAATAATGTATGAAATGCAAATAATTTATTGAAATAAAAATTCGAGTGCTTTCTGATAAGGTGCGTAAATTAGAATTTGATACCATGATTTTTAAAAACAATTTAAAATCTTGAATAGTTGAAAGTCCTTGTGTGATTAAATACTTAACGTATTATGAAGAATTAAAAAAATTGTTTCGAATATTTATTTTTATTCATTTTAAGCACTAAAAAATTCTCTACAGTTCATTACTTGAATTTCAGGCGCTGATGAAGAAGAAGAGAAGCTTGAGATCGAGGAAGGCTCTTCTAAAAGCAGCGTATTTTTAAAACTGGCTAAGAAGATCTTTCAAATAATACTATATTAGTTAGCAGTTTAATTCGAGCTTTAACAAAAGAAATATAATAAAAATGATTAACAGATAAAAATTCGTTATTGTATTCTTTTAAAATTATTAACATGCCTTTTAAATTCGCCACGAAGAAAGACAGTTTGTAGATAAACGCGTTTGGACTGGAATCATTGATTTGGAAGAACAGAATAAGTGTGACATTTTTATACGTAAGTTTTATTGGTATATACTGAAATAAACCATATTTAAATAACAGTATAATAGGTGAAATAGTATTTACAAAATCTTTTAGTAAGGATTCACAGTATATATACAGTGTAAATTATTTGGTTTCGAGATTTCAAGACTATTCTCAATCTTTTACGGATTTACTTTTCGATTACGAATGCGGTAAAAAGACGGAATTTGCAACGACGAGTTTATGCAATTAAGTGAACCCACGTAACCGCTTACGTACAAATAAGTTAAGTGCGCAAAGGTATAGACTGGATGAATGTTTTCCCTATACGATATTATCTGCACGCTCACACTATAAAACTAGTAACTAATGATTCTATACACATTACGATTCGAGTAAAACAATGAACTTTTTTTTCTTTTTTCACATTATAAATATAAAATAGAACTTCATGGTCGTACAACTATTGAAAATCCTTTCTCAGACTCAGGCTTGCGTAGCTCTTAAAACTAAAGTTACCCTTCTCAGCGAAATCCGCGCGGGAATAAGTATTCGATACTTCCTAGGGCAGTCAAGTCGGGAAACGAATTTTTTCTCTTCTCGTCTGTGCCTCCAATATTTGTACAACACTGCACGTTCCTCTCACCTCTCATTGGCACTTGCTTTGCACGCAACAGATTCATCGTGAAATTGGGCACTGATACGAGGAAGCACGAAAGTAAATGCGTATACACGACAATTTCAGTATATGTTTGACACATTGATTTCGATTCTGAACATAACGCATTCCTTGGAAAACAAATTTTCAGAAAGTCTCAGCAGGGGTTCTCGTCCTCGCAACACGATTAAGAAAGCTCGCCCCTCTCGGTCAGACGGTGCGGCTGCGGGCGCACGGCCAAAAAAATAGTAGGCTCAGTTGATGACTTGCACGTAGGTGGCGGGGAATATGCCGGTCCTGCCCCTGCACTCGCCGATCCACCAGCCGTCGGCCTGCTTCTCGTGAACGGTGATGAGGTCGCCGGGAGTGAGGGTGAGCTCGTCGTTGAGGTTGGCCGTGTACTGGTAAATGGCGCGGCAGCGCTCGAGCCCGTCGTCCGTCTTGCCGGCGACGGAGGAGACGTCCGCCGAGTCGACGTCCTGCTGGTTGTTGTCCTCGCTGTTGCTGCTGAACTCGTCGAAGTCGCTGAAGTCCTCCTCGTCGGGCGGGTTCTCCGAGTTGCCGTCGCCGGCCGTCCGGTCAGCCCAGTCGCGCTGCTCGCTCTCGCTGTCCTTCGACAGCTGCAGCACCTCGAGCTCGCCGTCGGACGCGTCTTGGAATTCGAACGGTTCGTTCTTGGCCCAAGAGGGAACCTTGAGGGGTTGAGAAAAGGTTTTTACTTTAGAAACTCGTCAGATCGTTTTTTAAGGATAACATCATGCGCGATTGCTTATCGTAACTCTGCAAATCGCTTATAGCCTTACGCAGACGCGTATCGCGTTGCGACAGGCCGCGAGTAAAAGTTGCGTTACCGGTGTAAAGAGGAAGGATAGCGAGGAGGAAAAAATGTTACCTTGAGTACGCTTTGTTGCAGACCTTGCTTGTCTCTGGAGACCAGGATGTGCTCGGCCAGAGGGTGTTTTCCTCTCTTTCCGCCTTCCAGTTCGGAGAGTGCGCCGCCGACCTTGTACCTCGCGGCTTCCAGATACGTTAGCATCGAACGCATCTGCAAATCATCGTTAGATCGTTAATTTCTAGTCAGCTTCATTCGGATTTACGCAGTCACAGTGCGGGCAAACTCAACGCTGGCGGTATGTTTACTCTGTGAACGATCTATCGAGCAAACCGAGCGTGGCCAAACGATGTTTGCAATTACAACAAGCGTTTATCGCTTTTCAAGATCAACGCGCGCGCTGCAGCGATATACGCATAGGTAGGCTTGAACAACTCACGTGCAGCAGCTTGTCGGAGACGTTCTGCGCGCTCTCGTCGGCAGCGAAGGCCGGCGTCTTGATGAAGGCCCGGTGCAGCGTCTCGAGGCCCTCCCTGCCTCGCCTCTCGCGCTCGAGGTCCTGTCTGATGAGGTGCAGCACCCGGACGAGGGCCTGCTTCCTGCGCTCGCGGTTCATCGCCAGCGTCACGTGCTCCGCGTAGAAATCGGGCAGCAGCTGCTCGGTGCTGGACGAGTCGTTGCTGTCAATCCTCCGGATCAGGTTCTTCAGGATCTCCACGTCCTGGGAGACGCTGCAGCTGCGGATCGGCTGCGACAGCCTGTCGGCGCTCTGTGAACAGCCGCGTCGAGTATGTAGGTCTTGGACCTATCTCTGGCTATCGTTCACTTATCGCGCATTTTACCATAACTCACATCCATAAGCGCGCGCGCGCGCGCGATGAATTTTCCGGAGCATTGGCTGCCGTTTCACGCTTTTTTCTCTCCGCTCGGATGCTCCTTTCGCGAAAAGAAAGAAAGTAGGGCGTTTCTGCATTTAAGCGTTATCATTAAAAGTAATGGCTGCAACGTTCTCTAGAAAAATCCTTGTTGGAAAGTAGCATCCATCATCGCGTGCACGTTTCGATTTTCAATTAAAAACGATCGGCTGAAAAATATACGAAAAATATCCGCAGACCCGGGATTGACAAAACAAATACTCGCTCAACCGGTTCAGCTGATGTCGAGCATTTGAGCTCGGGGAGTAATTTGAAATTTGCAAAAAAGAGAAGTTTATCTCCTCTTCAAATAGACCGTACTTAGCGAATAAATACGCAGTTAACGGGGTCGGTGTTTCTCCGCGGCTCATTGTACTGCCAGGCGCAAAAAGCCCGGGCTCGAAAAGGCGCGCCGCCGCAAGAAAACAGAAAATAGCAGGTCTGCTAGTTAGAAAATATTATTTTCTCGTGCTCCGTGTCGGCGATAATTCGCGAGCGCGAGGCGCGCATTCCTGCGGACGTTCGCAGTAGTCTTGAAGATTCTATCCGCGCGAGAAGGCGAGCAATAAGAGTGATTGGATTACCTGCTGGAGCTTGGGGGCGAGCGCCTGCAGGTGCGCCAGGTAGACGTTGGCCAGGTCTTTGAGCGCGCTGAGCCGCTCCTCCTCGAGCAGCTCCATCTGCTTGGCGGCCTTCCTGACGGTGCACTCGTACTCGAGCCTGGCGCGCTCGGCCCTGACGGTGACGGTGTAGAACTCGGTGTCGGCGCGCCTCGCCGAGTCCTCGGCCTTGCGCCGGCGCGTCTCGAGCTTGCTCGCCTCCTTCTCGGTCATGTGGTGGCCGCTGCTCGCGAGCTTGTTGTTGCTCTGCAGCTGGTGCTGCTGCTGGTGCTGCTGGTGCGTCTGGCTGATGGACTGGAGTCGCGCCAGGTCCTGGAGCCGCTCGTTCTCGCGCGCGCACGCGAAGCTCTGCTTCTTCGTCTTGGCCGCGACCGTGCGCCACTCCTGCAGCGACTTGGACGCCTTGTCCACCGAGTTCTCGATGGATTTGCGCGTCCGACCCTGCACCTCCGCTACGCCCACCTGTGCGTGTCAAGTTTTAAACTTATACTTGCAGTTTCCACCATTATAATATGCGAAAGTCGACAGGTGCGCAGGCACAAGCCGCCGCGTCGCGTTTTACGAACTCCGAAGAAGGTCGAAAAAAGAACACGCGCGGCCAAGCAGTTTACCTACATTCCTCGCAAACCACCGCGATTATGCTCTCTCTCTCTCTCTCTCTCTCTTAGTTAGAAAAAAGGAGTTACGCTCTCAGTACGCACGAATTTACGAGGAGGTGCAGTCGTTGCGAAAACTCCTCTCTCTCTCTCTCTCTCTCTCTCTCTCTCTCTCTCACTCTTCGAGGCGATTAGCGAGAGCGCGGCGTGTATAGTGCATCGAATAGCGCGTCTTACCCTGAGCGGCTTAGCGAGCTGTTCGCCGAGGGCGCTTCCCCAGGCCCTGTGCGCCTCAGCCGCAGCCTCCATCTCCTCGCCGACGCAGCGCCATGCCTCGCTGACGCCTCCGCTGCCGTTGCCACCTGTGGATGCCGAAACAAACAAATTTTTCATCTTTGTACCGCTCTCAAGATTTTTACCGCAGAGTTGCAGCTGGCGCTTGGGGGAAAAAAGTTAACGACGCTTCGCTCGTGAGGGTCACGCTAATCGTTACGAGCTTTGTTTTCGTTTGAAACTTTACGTTTAGAAACAAGAACATTTTTTCTGGCAATCTGAAAAAGTATCGCTGTAAACGCTGGTTTCTCGTCCTGCATGAAGAGAACAAATTTCACGAGTACAATACAAACCGACTCGTCATTATCTAACGAGCACATTATTATTTAATTGATTGAATAAAAATACTGGTGTCAATTTCCGCGAGCAGCATTAGTCGCGTACAGAGTATATTGGTATACATGGCGATTAACGGTGCTCGAATGTTTACAACCTATGCTTACGGCGATGCAACGAGTCCGACAATTAAGTGTGAAAAAAGATTTATGATTTGAAGCGGTAATAGCTGCAGCTATTGTATCTCAACGTCACTTCTGTTCAGTAGACCAGCATTGCGACACGAGCTCAGCGCAGGTGAGAACAAAGTTATCGGTAACGCGCGAATGAAGTTGTTTGTTACCTTGATCCTTCGCGCAGGCCTTGGTCAGCTTCCCACTTAATTTACTGAGTCCTTTGGCATAGTTCGCTTCCAATTCAGCCCTGAGGGAAAGAGCGAAACGGTCGCGTGAGATTTTTTTGGAAAAATTTGCACAAGACGTCGAAAAATCGAAAATCGAGAGTTTTACCTTTCGTGCAGAATAGCGGCGAGCTCCTTGCAAAAGTCGCCGCCCTGTTTGACGTACCTCCGCACCTCCTCGAAACCGCCTGGACCGCTCTGCAAAGCAAAGGCAAGAGTCAAAATCGCAACAAGGATATAACGTCGCTTTATGAATTTCGAAAGCGTGGTAATGAAATGGCAAAGGAAGCGGCGACGACGGCGGTGAATGGTGCGAATGAGCCGTGGCGAACGAGGGGGATTATGCATGCCGACCTCGTAGCTCACGCTTCGACGCTCGAAACTCAGCGGGTAATCGTGAATTGGCACGCTGCGATTTTTGCGTCGATCGACCGATCACGTTTCTCTGGCGTTGCCGCCGCCGCCGCTGCTACTTCCAGTGCTTGAAAAATATGTGAATGATTTTCCGAGTTACTGTCACCCTCTTCCCGAATAGCGAGTCCTATACCACACAAGTCTTTACAAAAGTGTTTGCAACATTACTAGTTTCAGTGCGGTGTTACTTAAAAAGACCTACTCCAAAACGAGTAAAATTACTAAATTTTTAATAATTTTACTCCTTTCAGGGTAGGTCTTTTCTTATTACCAACACTGAAGACCGAAGCTGTAGTAACTTCACATATCTTTTTATTAGAGTGTTTATATGCAAGACATTGTGATCATTCTATTTGACCTCTGATTGGTTGTTTGTTTTAACGCGCAATGTCTGCGTATGAATTCCTAATCTCAAAAAGTAAAAATTGAGAAAATATGATAGCAAGGGATGTATTTCGTTATATTTTCGCGGGAATCTTGACCTTTTGGAATGAAAATTTGAAGCTTACCGATGTACCAAACATTTTTATTTAAAAATGCTGTTGCGAGTCTAAATTAAACTTAAATTGAAGCAAGGCACCCAGTATGGATAGTTCCCTACAGTATGAGTAATTTTATGTTCCCAGCTTGCAATCACAGGTAGAGCTACTGTTTAGGTCAATTATTTCATGTATATGTATATGAACATACTTCAGGACCAATTTTTTTAATCAATCACAGCAAAAGTTATAAAAAATAAGTGAATGGTTAAGCTTTTATATTGATGTCGCGAATTTACTAAAGGGCTATATATTATAGGAACAGTATTGACTTAAATTTTTTTATTTTAGTTGAGGGTGAATGGTTACAACCGAGAACCTAAATTTATGGGCGCAACTTTTTCATTACTCGTACAATCAACGTGTCACATGCATGCCGATAACTTTCAAATGATGGGTTTGACTTGCACCAATATTTTTCTCTTGCTGCTTCGACCGCTTACAATGGCCGCAAAGCGCGTCTAAAACCACTAGTAGTTGCGTGGTACAGCATAAATGAAGACTTTTTTGCGTCATTGTTGACTTCATTGACCAATCCTATGCCTAACGTGAACACTGAGATCAGCAAAGTACAGACAATAAACGAGGCAACGATAACTGGATATAAAATGTAAGCGCGTTCGACAATTTAAAAAGCGCGCCGAAAAAGGCACACATCAACCGATCGGCAACCTCGTTCCGCGTTTTAGAAGCCATTAAATTCGCCACCGAAACCTCTTTTTGTCGGGCACACAGTACACACACACACACACACACACACACAGCGAGTCGAACACAAACGGTCGGCTTTTTTTTATAATTAGAGAACGGGAACGCTCGCCGTACTCGAAGTACTCGTTCTACGAAGGCCTCGTTAAAATAGGCATGCAACGGAGAGTTTCACTCGGGGAGTCGCGCTCAATTTTCGCTAATAACCGATCATCGGGAAGCAAAGCTTCGCGGCGTTTCTCCACGCGGCGAGCAGATTATAAGCGGCGGCGTGCTTAAAATCCTCCGCTTATTCGGCTTTTTGCCGCAAACATTCGTACAGGTATAGGCAAATACGAGCGCGTACGATTTCTCGGAAAACTGCGGCCACGAAGCAAAGAGATTTCGGCCACTTTTTTCATGCGCCTATAGCTCAGCTGTGCAGCCTACAAATATATATACGTGGGAAATGACAAAATTTGATTCGTAGAATAAGAGGAAAGTGGAATTAATTAGAGGAACGCGATTCGAAAAAGATGCCGGGTCTAAAGACTTGGACACGCTTTTTGCCCGCGAGGTCCTTAACAAGCAGCTTCTCTCGATGGAATCGCTTCCTGAAGTGACTTCTCTCTTTGACGTCGTTGTGAGCAAGTATAATATCGTTCGAGAGCCACTCGTGAAAGTTAATTATTTCTCATTAAAAGCTGCGCCGCCGCATTTTTTTCTGTTCCACGTCTCTAACGACTGCTGATTACAAGAGGCCCGCGAAACTTTGATCAAACATCTAATTTTTATAATATAATAGTCGTGAGTTATCGAACAAATGGAAAACGAGCACAAGGTCCCTACTCGCCCAGACATACTGCGCTATTCTGCGCGTGCGAACGATAGCCGCAAGTTATAGACACAGAGGCAAGAGCGCGCGATAGGCTGCGGAACACATGCATCAATGAGATTGACAACAAGATACTTCCTCGTCGATGCAGTAACCCAATCGTCGCTGGCTGGCGGCATATTGCAGCGTGCGCGCGCCCGACTCACGTTTCACGCAGCGCAGCAGCAGCTCCAACCTACATACGCGATATTTTCTGGATCGGTTCGCCGGACTCTTTCCGGTCGTCACGAGCGCAATAACGTTTACATAGAAACGAGCCTAATCTCGATGGGTCATCGCCGCGCACTGCACACACGTCTCTCGACTGCTAATGCACAAGCACGTGTATGATGTCGAGGACTTTTTATTCCTTACGGCCGGCGAAATTGTTCTCTCGACTCAAATGTATAGCTATGAAATTAGCTGCGTTCGATGTTTGGCCATTTAAGTAGACGAGCGATAGTTTAAATTTATGTGGCAATCCTCTGCGGCAAAGAAACTTTCCCATGCCCGCTTAATCAAAGCCATTACATATCCCGCGCTCGAAAAAATCGAGTTCGGCAAAACAGTCATTGTAATAACTTTGTGTTTGTCGCGGTAAATCGGTAATAGGTGTACGAAATTTCACCGTCACGAGCGGGAACCCCTTCTAAAGACGCAATTTCATAATTTGCCACAGGATATATCGCAGGTATTGTATATGGGATACAGTCGCTCACCAATTTTCGATACACCTTTCGTTTCATTACGAAATACCTTGTATTGAAATTCGGGCCGAAAAATCAAGATCTCGCGCATGAATTAGTTCACAGCGCTATAAAGAAGGTAAGGAATCGAATCGCACTGGAAACATTGTGTTCCGAGAGAGGGGGGGGGGGGGGGGGGGGGGTACGAGCCGTGGAAAAACTAGTGCACGTCCCTGCTCGTGATATTATCAAACGTCGGCAGGTATAGCTGATCATTGTACGAAGCGATTTTTACGCGGCACGAAAACACATTACGACGACCAGAGCCGCACGCGCTTGCATCAGCAATGCACAGAGACAGGCGAACTGTGTGTCTAAAGGTAAAAAAAGTCTATACTCGAACCGGTGCGCGGACTGCGGCAATGATTTCATAACGGAAAGAGATAAGCAAGGTGACATGTTCCCCGGGCGCAGTCGCAGTATACGTTATACTTATACGAGCGATAGTAGTACTCGTACATTATACTGTGTGCGCTCTTTTCCGTTCCGCAAATAGAAGGCCGATAAGCTCGAACCGGAAAGGCAGCAAAGTATTGAAAAAGTCCTCCGTTCGCGCGGGGATTCGGGCAAATGGCTTTTGGACACCTTCAAAGATGGCGAAACCTCTATGATATCTTACACGTGTGCGTGTGTGTGCTTTACCTGCCACGTGAGCTATGAAACTGCAGGGCTGATTAATTTTATCCGCGCGATGCCCGCATGCATAATCGATCGATACACTTACATTCACGCGGAAGTGCGAAATGAGTAAAATTCTCAGATGAATGATTTCATCAGATACCCATACCGATGCATTCGCGGGGACGTGTAATTTAGAAAAGCAATTTGAGCTCGCGATTGAGGTGAAATTAATAGCAGCCTAGGCGAAGGTGAAGTTTGAAATCCGCCTAATGATACGCGTGCGCGCACGCATGAATCTTATTAAGGAAAGGCGCAGTTCCGTTAAAGGAGCTGCGGCGCGTCGAGTTTAGATCGACGTATATTACGCACGGCCGATTAGATAACTCTAAATGCGCGCATCGCGATCGCTTTATTGTTTTTCAAGCATGGACAATTCGCGCGGCAAATAATCAACCGCTTATCGGATATGTTTACCAGAGAAGTTAATGGGCTCAAGTAGAGTTGCACAAGAGGCTCCGTCAATTTCCTCGGTCATGATTGGCCGAAAGCATCCCATTAGCGAACCTTTACGCCCAGCCGCTCGTTTATACAATAATCATATGCGGACCTCGTGAAATTATTGTCTCGGAGCCGTTTAACCAAATTACAGGGACGACGAAAAAAACTTCTAAAATTCGAAAATCTAATTTTAGAAGCAGTTCGAACGAGCGGCGCTAATTGGAGGAAAGAAGGCGAGATTAGCTCGTTACTCATCGAATTAATCGCAGGCGAAACGAGCGCTGAGAAACGCTCAAGAGCGTGCGATAAATTAGCATTTGAAGCGAGCAATCAGAAAGTTAGCGTACCGTGACGCCGTGTGCCGACAACCGATTTTATCGTGGACGAAAACTCGCGCGACGACGATGACTGGCTGGTTTCTCGTTTGTAAAAAGGATTCGACCGAATTGGGCATCGAATGCAGCAGTGCCGAGCAAGAGTGTTGACAACTTCGTCAAATCTTGCCATGACTGGCGCTCTCTCTCTCTCAGCTCTCGCGGCGGCGGCAATGTGCCGAGAGCTAGATCTAAGAGAATTCCGACGCGATACGCATCTCTGGATTTATGGCCAATTAGGTCTGCGCGAGTCGAGTTCAACTTCTGAGAAAGTGTTTTTTGGCCGAACGCGAATTTCTACTTTGTTTGGCTATTTACAGTGATCTTACCCGAGCAACGAAACTGCGATCAGCCTTGGAATACATGTATACAGCGGAAAACATTTGCAAGTCACTTTCGCACCTCGGCGCCAAAATCAATCTCTCCGGCGTGTGTAAAAGAAGGCCATAACGTCGGGCCCCCTGGCTCGTTCAATTTCGCGCACGTTCGTGAAATCGCCTATCGGGCAATTTCTCCGCGAGAGCCTCGTGCATCACATACGCGTATACGTGAGCACGCGAGCTGGAATCGTGAAATTTCAAGCGCGCGCCATGTGGCTGAGGAGCGCTCCTCCACGCGAAAGTCCGCCGAGGAGTGAAATAGGAGACGAGAACAACGCTCGCCATTGTGATTCGCCGAGAGAGTCTCTGGCGGACAAATGTCCGTTATTGCGACGCTTTTCGTTTCCGAATGCCGGCTAATTTTCAACGAGTGGAATTGCGCGTTTTTCACTGTCAAGGATGATCCTCGGCGAGATAGGCGCGCGCACTTGAAACTGTCGTTAACAGCGCGCAGCATGTATTCGCAATTGAAGCGACATAAAAACGAAAACAGTAGTATACTTTCGAGTCGCTGGCGGTGATTCAGTCTCTTCCTTTGTCTGGCGCCGCGAATAATCCAAACAATCATCCGAGAATAAAGTATGCTAATATCGGAAAAAGATAAATCGCGCATTACCGCTTGAAAAAATTCGGCGCGAGACAATGCCGCCGAGCAGGAAAAAGGAAAGGAAGAGTCACGATAAGAGCGTGCGCGTCCCGCGGTGTGCGCACTTGTGCTTAATTCCCCCGCGAGCCACTATACGTACACGTATATTTTCTCCGCGCGCGCGCGAGCAACTTTCCCACACTTTCCACGATTCTTAGCAGAAGCTCTTCTCGTCTGCTCACGTTGCGCCGCGGGATTGAGTTGACATTCGAGCAGCGCCGCGGCCCGGGGAAAATTCGAAATCGGTCGAAAGCCGCCGCTTTGTTACTTACTTTGTATTTTCCGCGCGCCGACTCGATTAGTCGCGCGACGCGCAATTCGAGAGGCGCGATCGGAAGCTTGTTTGCCAAAGGATGACGAACGAGCCGCGTGCGTGTTTGTTCTGAGAATGGAAACGGCTCGTCCGACGCAATTTTGTTTGAGCACGAGTGATTAAGCCGAGCGTTTCGTGGGATAGGTTTTGACGGAACGTCGAAAACGGTCTGCCCCTCTACGCTGCTGCGCGAATAATTGCCAATCAAAGCCACTGACGATCTGATATAATAATAGGCTTTCTTCTCGGGGCGTATGTCGCTGTGATTCACTTTGTGACATCAGGAGTGGACGTTGAGTAATCAATCGAGCGGATAATTCTCGGTCTTCGTTGATTAAACTCATCGGAGCGCCGTTATGCGCGGCATTACTCACTACTATCGCTGTAGCGAAGGCTTATTGTTTACCAGTTTAAATTATATATACTGTCATTAATGGCCGCGAATGCTAATTCACGCATAGCTGCAACCGATACTTGTATCACCTGCTATCACTGATCTACATAGGTGAATTATTTTTCGTTGGCGATGCAAGCAAGTGTTATCTGTGCCGTAAAGAGGACAATTATGGAAGTGATTCAGTTTTAAGTAGCTCTCGCATGCTCGAGACTTATCACAGTTTATCGATTGAATAATCCAGATTTCGCTGGAGTGCACTCTCGCTATTGCGCAATAAATTACTTCGTTATACGATCGTCGCAACGGATGGCATGTTGTTATTGCTCTTATCGGACTCGTCGAGTGCGCGCACCTATCGCGCCTGAGCGACAATAACTGGAATACCTGCTCTATCGAGCGACCGAACGGAAAGGGCATGATTATTTCGAGCCGAGCGCGGCGAGAGGGGAAAATTGCGCAATTGACACGATTCCTCGAAGCCGCAGCGAATTTTCCAGCGTAAGAAGCGGACTGCAAGCTTCGACTTATTAATCGAGCGGGGCCAATCTACGCGTAATGCAACACTGCGCAACGAGAGAGAGAGAGAGAGCTGAAAAGGCAATTAATAGATAGACGCTGACGGTAAATACCTCCTCGGCGAGCTCGTTCAGCAGATGGGTCGAGGCTATGAGGCCCCTGATCGAGCCGAGCATTCTCCGCTTGATGAGGCCGCCTCTGCCGAAGCGTCGCTGCTGCTGGGCCTTCTTGGGCCCGGTCCTGCCCCGTCGGGACTCGGAGTCCTCGCCTAGCTTGTCCGGCTCCTCGTCGTCGGAGCAGAGCCTCTCGAGGCTGTAGGAGGTGGCGGGCGGCAGCCGCTCGCGCGCCGCGTCCTCCGCGAGGATGTCGTCCGAGCTGGCGGTCTTCTTGATGGCCGGGTGCAGGCGCGGCCGGCCAGGCCGCTCGTCCTCGCAGCCGTCGAGCTCGTCCACGCTGGCCGCGGCCGCCAGGCCGAACTCCTCGACCATAGGCAGCCGGCAGCCGTCGTCCTGGCTGCGCAGCCGGGCCCGGGTCAGGTCGTAGGAGCCGCTCTGGGCCCCGATGCCGCCAGCGAGCGACTCCTCGCTCACGTCGTCGAGCCTCGCGCCCACGGCCTGGGCCCGCGCGTGCCGCGCCACGACCTCGCCGATCTTGCTGCGCTCCTCGCTGAGCCAGGTGCGCATCCTGCCCCAGGCCTTGCCGAGCCTGCGCTGCGCCGGCCACCTGCGGCCCCCGCTGGACTCCGCGGGCGCCTCCGAGTCCGAGTGCGAACCCGAGTGGCCCGCCGCGGGCCGCACCAGGTCCTCGAGCTTGCCGAGGCTGCGCCGCCACTTGAGTGACCTCCGCCGGCCCTTACAGCCGCCGCTCTTGGACGAGCAGCTCGTCTCCGGGGAACGATCGACGCTGCCGACCTGCACTGCGTCGTAGATCTCCTCCGCGGGCTCCGAAGCCTGCCGATCGACTGGCCGATTCGAGCTGCGCGGAAAGTCGTAGAGCTGGTCGGCCGCGCTCAGCGCCGCGCCGGTCGCCTCAGTCTCGTCGGCGTCGGGCCTGGGCTGCTGGGCCGACGGCGCCGCCTCGTCCGTGCGGAAGAAGCTGAAGGTGATGGTGGGCACGCCGTCCGCGTCGGTCTTGACGCTCGTCGCCGCCGTGAGCTCGATGCTCGAGCTGTGCCGCTTCTTGCCATTCTGCTGCTGCTGCTGCTGCTGCTGCTGCTGCTGCTCCCTGTTCAGGCCGTTGAGCTTGGCCTCGACGTCATTCTGGTAGAGCGCCTCCTCCTCGGCGAACTGCCGGTTGTGGACGATCGTCGGCGCCGGCACGTCGTACCAGGTCGAGTTGCCCGAGACGACGATCGAGCTGCGCGGCGTCTTCAGGCTCGGCCAGTTCTGGCGCACCTCGTTCATGCTGCAGTCGACATGGTAGCGCGCGCTCGCGCGAAGGTTGGCAAAAAACTATATACACCGCGCGCTGATAAGCGAGCGATCGACGCTCCGTTCACTCGGCGACTCTCCGGCAGCTCCTTATCGGGCCATAATTTAGGTTAATTCGGGCCTCGAGCGTGATACTGCGTCGTCGCTGCTGCTGCTGCTGCCGCCGCCGCCGCCGCCGCCGCCGCCGCAGGTGTTGTAACGCCTTCGACCTGATAATTATGTCAATGTGAGTTATCCATGCGCGCACCGCGCTCGTAAATCAGTGCGGCTGCGGGACGTGCGCGCGCGCCCTCGCGAGCCGAGCTCTTATCGCGTCAGGTGACTTTTGTTTGCCGTTGGCTCGGGGCCGAGTGCGCTGACTTTCGCCTGTCATATGGACTCGGAAGAGAGGAAGAGATTAGTTACAACGGCTCGAGCTCCACGGCTTGGAATAGCCGCGGGATTTCACGGTTATCCGTTATTTCATCGTCTCGAAAGGCAATGACTTTTTTACTGATTGTTTTCGCGAAAAAGTATCGGAAAAAGACACGCGCATTCCGAGTCCCACAGCGCGCTATCCTTGTCAATTCTTTCTCTAATAAGTATCAGCTTTGTTGCTCTCGGCGCGCGTGCGAAAAAGGCAAAGGGTATAATGGCGAGCGAAAGTGAAAATCTCTCGCGGACGATTACCATAAACAATTTCTCCCGGCGAGCGGCGCCGCCCCACGCTCCGCTGTATTTTAACTCTCCCCCGCGCTCATATTCTCAGCGCGAATTGCCTGTTCCACGATACGCGGCGGCACTTTATTCGACGCGTTACTTCCTAAATCCAACAGCTAGCAATTTCCGAACGGCGATAAACTACGGCCTGTACTGCGCGCGGCTCTTATAAAGTGAAGTCCCGTTTACAACGCTCTGCGTACCCGAAGACAATGCACGCTTTATCAGATGCGGTGGCCCTGTCGTTGTAACCCAATCGAACGTGTTAGAAAAAATAATGGAGCGATCGAACATATTTAACAACAACAGCAGGTGCGAACCGAGCTGAGGAGTGTGACGTCAAGATTTACGACGCGCGCGATAAGATTCACTACGTCGTTCTTCGCGTACAATAAGCGAGGGAAAGAATGATTCGGAGATAAATAAAAGTGACTCCGCTCATCCGTGACGAGGCAACTACGATTCATATATATGTATAACGCGTGACTAGCCGACTCCTGAATACGCGATTTCTTATGCAAGCCGCACATGTTCTCCAGTTGTTTTTTATGTATAAATTTGAATCAGCTCTAAACCAACTCTTAAATTAATACGCCTCTTACACCTCGATTAATTTTCGATGAATAATATTGACGAACGAAAGGTTTCGAAAGAGTACAGACGTCGCGCCGCAGCTTTTCCGCTCTAGTCTTTTTTCCCGTCGCGCGTGACCCTGAGGCGTTACGCAAAGCTGCCTTGAGGTATTATATAGTGAAGTGGACGAAATGAAATGTCATTCCGCGACGGGATCTGCAGACAAAAACGCTGAATACACGCTGTTAGATTATACGCATCGAGGCAATTCAAAAGACCGGATTGCATAAAGCTCTATTCGGCCTACACTACATGGTTGCGAATCGAAATTCTGTTTTCCCGTTGATCGGGAGAGGCGTGGAAAAGCGCGTTCCCACGGGTATCTTCTTGGGCTGGCGTTAAACCGGCGCGCGCCCAGTGACAATTCAATATTAATTAAGGAAGCGAGTTCGCGCTCCGAGAGACACCTGCGCCGTAATTGCAAAAGGCACACATGCCGTCGTTTCTATGCATACGGATAACAGGTGCGTAGCGGACGAATTGATGGATTGACTGTGTGGCAGCGGCAAGTTCAAGAACGCGCGCCGATCGCTATTCATTCGACGCGGCTGCACTCAGATAAATTTTCCGCGCCCAGCGGCTGACAATCCCCCTGTGGCGGCCAACGCCGTTTTCTTCTCTCCGAGATCGCGGTTTTTGCGCGAAAATTAAACGTGCGCAGAGAGAACAGCGGCTGAATTTTCGAGGAGCTCCTTTTATTTCCATTAATTAGCGCAATTGGCCGGAATTGTCTGCTATACTCGCGGCGCGATATTAAGCGCGAGAATGTCGATCAATTTTTCGCTACCATGCCCACTCTAGTTTCTCCAATTTATTCTAATCTAATTGGCCGCAATTAGGCTGTAGTCCGTTAATAACAACACAATGGCGCTCGCTTGATTTTCGAATTTTGAAATCTCGGACGCCAGTCGTCCAACCCGCGTTGGGAAACTATCCGGCCTCGAGAGAGATCGAGAGATAGATAGATAGAGAGAGAGAGAGAGAGAGAGAGAGAGAGAGAGAGAGAGAGAGAGCTCAAGAACCTCGAATTAAAGGGAGAGCAGTAGAGAATCAAAGTTCCGATTTGCACAACCGATAGAGCTCGCGAATGCACCGCGCGGCGCAAATTTATTCACGGGCGATTCGCGCGCACGCAGCTAATACACACACTAGCGACGCTGGTCATTTAGAATCCAATTCCGCCTAAGTGAAAGCATTCCATTTGGGTTCGCGTGCGAATTCCCGCCGCCGCGGTTGCCGCGAAAATTACGTTATTCCTTAATGCAATATCGTAATATCTCTCCGAGATTCGGCCCGACGCAATTAACATACAGCATCACATGATTCTCTCTCCGCTGTATATTTTGCAGCCCGCGAAACCGAATACACTCGAACACACCGCGCACTGCACAGACTGCACTGCGTCGCACCGAGCACTCGCCGAAACACTTCTACGTCAGAAGTCGAAACAAGAGGAAAAAGTCGCTGGTACAGCAGCGCGCGAGACGCGACGGCGTCCGGATCCGCACTGAAGTGCGCTATATCAGACGCTCATCCGCTCTCTTCCCGCCGCTGCACTTGCGCCGCTCTGCGCTGCGAATAACGCGCATTATACAACGGAGAGACGGAGCCGCCGGTGCTTTTTAGACTCGAGTGCGGCAGTGCGCATTACGTGAGCCGCGAGAGCTGCGGAGGATCCGTATACGTCGTGTCGCGCATGGCGTCACTGCAACGAAAAGGTCGAGATCCTCGAGGTAAATGGAGGCGCGGTCGATAGCGATTCCACTCTGCCGGCAGAGATCGACCTCACACGTCGCGTGCGTTGCGCAAGGAAGGCGCATGTGTGCGCTTTTTTGCACGAACGGAGCTTTTTTCATTTCTGCGGCCGAAAACGATTACCGCTTTTTGCGCAGCGGCGAACTTTCATCGGAGACAATATAACGCGCGAGTTTTTCTCCGCTGGGTGGCAACCTCGCGGCACTCTCGGTATTGTTTACGCGGATGGAGCGGATTCCGTGCTTTTACTCGCGCTCGAAAATCGCGTAAACAACAATAATAGGTTCTTTCCAAACGACGCTCTCTGGGGTCAACCGATCGGAGCTAGGGACTGCGGTTGGTTCGGCTGTGCAGAACCGGAAGCGCGCGGCGTTGCTTCACCAGAGTGGCATTCCACGCGCGCGGCTCTCCCGCGGCTCACTAAATTCTAATTTATTTTTATCTCCGCGTGCGTGCACGCCCGCTTTAAATTGCCTCTTGACACTCGACAGTGGATTTCTACTTTTGACCGTGGTTGTTGCTGCGTTTTATTTACGACGGGCGCGCAATGAAAATACTTTTCGAAGCCCATAGAAATACAATGTTTACGGCGCCTCTCAATTATCGAAAAACGGGTCGCATCGTTACAGCGCGTAATTGGCGCGAGAGCAAAGGATGCCGAGCGAGTTTCCCTACATTTGCCTGCTGCGCCGCGCTCGATTGTCTCGCGGTTGCGTTTTTGCAACTGATGGCATTAAACGACGGAGCGCCGAGAGTCGCGCGTGATAATGAATGCATTGTTCCCCTGTGCTTCGCGCGCGCGCGCGCGCGCGTGTGTGTGTGCCGAATCTTACGGGGAACGAGCGCGAAAGTAGGTGACGACGCGCTTTGCAAAACCTCATTGTTACTCTGCGCATGTGTGCGGATTTAGACTGCGGCGCCGGTGTGTTTGATTAATATCTGCCGGTCGCTGAACTTTCCTCCATCGATCGCGCCTCTCGCCAACTTGCGATATTTTAAAAGTATCCCCTCGCGTTTTTCAGGAGCTAAAAATAGTTCGAGACTTGCATAAGAAACTCGCATAATTTGCGCTTCCTATCATAGGGTCATGCGCGCGAGGCGAAAACAGGCCGCTAAAAAGTTCGAAAACAACAGTTCCTTTTCATCCGCGTCAATAGCGGCAGGGATAGCAGTCGTCGCGTGGGCTAATGACCGAATAACGTTCGGATGAATTTTTGCGGAGCCTCGCGTGAGCGCTCGGAACACGCCTAGACATCCGCGAGGAAAAGAATTGCGCTCGCGTGAATCGCTGATGTAATAAGCGAGGCGAGTGGAATTTCTCAAAGAAAGAATTGACACCTGCAGCGCCATATAATACGCGACGTGACGTACGTCGCAGGCACGCGTCAATTGAGGCGCTCTGTGTTATGCTCTCTAGCCGCGCGCGCAGTAGGAGCGCAGCTATATATAGCGCGCGCCTTACGCCGCGAGAGTTTCGCAATCGTTATTTAATACCTTTTATCACGCACCAGCATTATTGCAGCGCTCCTTGCCTCATGCTGCGCTCGTCTCTCCCGGTTTTCTCGTTCCTCTTATCCGCTTTGGCGCTTTCTTCCTAAAAAATTCTCTCCAAACGCCGCACCACGCACTGCTTTGTTATCGTTGCGCAACTGCGAACAACTCGATACACTGCACTTCGAAGCACACCACAGGCTATCCTGTGCGAGGAGTCGCCGCGTCGTCCAGAGCGAAAGCTCGTTAATAAGCCGCCGCGGTCAGCGTGTACCGGTGCAGCGGCGGCAAGTGTCCAGTGTCGGAGCAGGAGCCGTTAAACGTTAAGCGGAGAAAAAAGAAGGCAGTAGCGGTGCGTGCAGTCGGCTCGGTGTCGCGCTGCGTTCTGCCGCGTGCCCGGGCCCCGGCTACGCGGCGGCTCCCGTTAGCGCGCGCGCGCGACCGCGAGCGAGAGAGAGAGAGAGAGAGAGAGAGAGAGAGAGAGAGGGGAGAGAGGGCTGCGCTGCACCGCACACCTTGGCGGGGGGGTTGCTGAGCGTTGTCGTCGCCGAGGGATGGATATTTTTAGACGACGACGACGACGACGGAGTGGATGATGGCCGATGAACCCTCCGCCGCGCGCGCCTGCTGATATATGCACTTCTTTGCTTTTTCATGGAGTAGGGGAGCCCTCCTCTCGCTGCGCGCGCGCGCTCTTCTACACGGGGGAGTCGCTCTCTCGCTTTGTTGACTCTCTCGCTCTCGACTGCCGACAGATTAAGGCTGCTGCTTTCATGTGCGCCAAAAGCGGGCCGCGCTACTTGCTTTTTCGAGCGCGTATAACCCTCGAGCTTCGGCCTGACGGATTTTCCTACACCTCATTTGCTCGGAAAGCGGCGGTCTTGAGGGTGCGATGGAAAAGCCGTCGCTCAACTCCACGCCGAGCTTCTATTTCAACGGGACAATAGTCGACTCTGTGGAGTAGCACACAACTAGCGACGTAAATATTTCGGAGATTCCGCGTATCGCTAACAACGCGTGCTCGCAAAATGCCCCCACAGTAATAGAAGGCATTCCGAGGAAGTAAACTCCTCTTATTCCTTGGACTGCATCCAGAATATTCTTAGCTGAAAATAATCATAGAAACATGACCGTAAGCTACCAGAACACCCGAAACATACTTAGCAGCTCCGACTCAGCTCGCAGTTATGAAAGGCTCGCTTTCAAATTCAGAAACAAAAATGTTTTCTCTAGAAATAGAGGTGTCATTCGAGTAATTACATTTTATGCTCCCGCTCTGCTACTCGATATAAGTGATTACGAATGTTTAACGTCGCCTAATGACGCAAACATTATGCACTAAACTATATAAGTAGTAATAGATTGCTCAATCGGTTCGAATGCGTGCAAAAATTCGCTTCCGACACCACTATCACTATAAGTAGTTGTTATCAAACACGCTTAACTGTTATAGAATGGACCGATAGTTTTTTCACATTTTTGCCTACACGCATTCTTCATAAACGTTAAACAAACTCGAGTCTTATCTAGCATCTAGGTTAGAAAAACACGCGCCGACATAAAAAAAGTTTGAAATTTTTATACGAGCAAAGACAGATTTCCTTGAGTTGCAAATGCTTGCAGTTCCACTCCAGACTTCGTTCAGGCCAGTTGCATGAATAAATGAAAGTATCTGACAACGTTTTATCAAGTGAGAAAGTTGAAATCGTCCAACATATATATTTTTTAAACAACGAATCAGGTAACCAATTTGAAAGTTGATTGCTATTAAAAATTTTCAGATCTAATATTGAAGTTTCAACGAGCATGCTTTCAAAGCTTGGCGCCTTCTCGATCTTGGTTTTCCTCGGGAGTTGGATTAGTAGCACCGAAGCCTTGGATTCGGTGGTGAGGAGTTTATCGAAGAACTGGACTGTACCGGCCAAATCTCGAGACGAGATCAATATAAAAGCAGGGAATTTGCTTCCGATCGTTGTCAAGGACGAGAATGGCGTCCTCTACATGATCTGTCAGCAGTTCAATGCAGAATCCACGGTGTTGTGTAAGGTGACGCTGGAAACGTGGCCTTTTGAGGACGGAGCCTACGAAACCACTTGCGACGACGTGGAGATATCTGCCGTACAAGATCTGCGCGATCTCTCGGACATTTCGCTCTACTCCCTCGCGCCTGACAAAGTGCTTATAGTGCACACGCAGTACGAGGACATGTCAAACAACTTTGAAGAAAATTTCAATTTGACGATTCTCGATATGGCCGATTGCACCACCGCGAGTCTCGATGGCTACGGCAATTCGTTCAACTCGATGCCCGTACTGCACCGAGATCACTTTGCGATGATTTTCAAACCCGGAAAATATTGCACTGCTGAGCAGGCCTGCAAAGTTAGTTTAGATTTCGAGGGAAAGCGAATTCAAGCGAACACTGATTCCCAACCTTTCGACGCTGGCAGAAACAATTTGCTACTGCTGCCAGTGTCGTACCATTCGCCGGAACTGGGATACTATTCGTTCAACTTTACGGACGAGCCCAATACTTTTCGATTCAGTTACGTCAGTTCGTCTGGTCAGGAGAAGCTGCTTCTGACCGACTCGAACGATGTGATCCCGACGAAGATAGGGCACTCGAATGCTCACGAACTTCATGGCGTTTGTTGGATACATCATGACGGCTCGAGTTGGGCGCGCTGTGCTCAATTCGATACGGAAAAATTGAGGATGAACGTGACTGTCAAGTTGCCCGGAATGGCACAATGGGTGGCAGTTCATAATTTAGACGACGGATCGGGCATTCTTCTGGCTACGGGTGACACTGTCAAAAGGAGAGGCAAGTCTGCAGATGCGCCACATTTCTGCGAAGGATTTCGACTGCAGAGAATCGGATCTGACGGAACAAAACACAAGTCGCTGTGTATCTCTGGTTCCGAACTGCAGAGTATCAACTTTCATAGTTACTTCGAAGCACAGATAATCGAAAAGGGAAGTGCCTTTTGCGTCATTTGGGTCGTCAGGGACGAGAATAGAGATACATTATCACTGCTGTATGAAAGAAAATGTATACCGAAGAAATACGTTTAATGCATGCCAAAATTAATTTAAAGTCTGCGATATAATAAATATGTATTTATGCAACTTTTAATAAACAAACAGCTAGGGCAATTTTTTTAATTTTTGCAAAAGTTGTGACGAATAAAAGACAAATGTTAGTAAATAATATCAATATCCGCCCTTCGTTGTCCATCGCACTTTTCCGCAATATTGGCAGAATAATTATAGGCCAATAAAAAAAGTATATTCATTTGTAGAAAATAAGCCAAATGGAGGTATATTCATACTAAATTATATTCATCGCTAACACGAGTTAAAAACATACAAAACTTTTACATGTTTTTATAATTTAAAAATTAATCAAACCGCGCTAGTATATACGTTTTACCATCAGAGGATTGTTTCAAAATAGCAATGGTTTTATAATTGCAGGGTGGCAAAACTCCTTCGTGTATGAAGATATGCAAATGATAACTTACCAAGGAATTCTCTCATTGTGTAAAGTAAAGCGGAATCGGACTCACCTAGAACATAAAATATTTTCAGTTATTATACATTGTACCAGAATTTGAAAACGACATAAAATAAAAGTTTGATCAACAGAAAAGAAACCAACGGTTCTTTCAACTGATTAAACGCACGGGTGAAAGGGTAATTTTCGTTAAACTCTTCGTACATTCATAGCTTTTCATCGCAGAAGTGCACATCTTTCGCGATTTAGTGCTCGATTTACATTCAATAGAAATTCCATTGCATAGAAAATGTTCGCGCAATAAACATAAAGTTTGAAGCATCATCTCCATAAACAAGCTTCTTCACTGCTCATGCAAGCTAACGATTATTCAAGGCCGTAGAGGAAAAGAATCAAACGCAACCTGCTAGGCCGGCGCATTATAAGAGTTTTTAAGCCCATTGGCACCAGCACAGCCATAAGCAGACAATCGCGTAACGGTCGAGCATGCTGAAAATACGAATTAGAATATACCGTTCGACCGTTCGCCTCATGCGGTATGCACGCGCATCCCATTATTCGATTAATAGCATCCAGCTGCATGATCGACCTTCCGAACTCTTTTACTGACTTTACACCGCAAGATTTTGCTTCGTTAGCCGAAGATTTTTAATTTACGCGAGAAATCGCACGACGAAGGCCATTAGCGCGTTGAAATTACAATCGCCGCAAAAACTCGTGGAGACACAGGGTCCATTGTTTCAGCAGGCTGCGGAGAGTGGCAAAAACCAGCTGCAGCGGATAAACGACGAAAAAGGATGCAACGACCCGCGCAGCATAGCGCGGATATAGAAGCGCGCACGGCCCGTAAATCCGCGCGAGCCGCAACGGAAGACCATCAACCGGCATAAATCATATCCATCTCGAGCGGCGCCTGACCCCGATACTTTGACATTTTTCTTTCTCCCCGCGATGCAGGCACAGGCACACACACGTACACACGGGCTATTGGCCAATAACGGCTTGCCCGTACGTAGCGGTCGAAATCGATTTTGCATATTACCAGGGCCCTCTCGCCGTGTAAGCCATTATGGCACGTAGCGGCACGTGTGTGCAGTGTTGCGAGACTTTTTGCCGGGAATTTCAAAAAAGCAGCAGCTTGCGAGCGAATTGCGCGAGGGATTTTTTTCATGATTGAGAGAAGCTATAGGCAGCCTCGTTGCGACACTGCTTCGATGGTAGCAGAACAATGTGTACCGGCTATTATGTACCTACTCGTGCATCTCGTACATTTCGTGCGTTCGAGAGCTATGGCGAAGGGGAGGCTGTGCACGCGTGTGTTGCAACGAGTTATTTGCTGCGGAAAAATCTTTTAATTGTCCTGTTTATCCTTTCTCTCATTGCGAGCGTCGAGCGGCAGGTGTTGGAGCGACGTTGCGCAAAGCTCGTTAATTCGAATGGTTATTTTGGCGCTGCCGTCCGAATTTTCAAAGCCTCGATGGTCCCCCGATTTTACGGCCTCTTTACGAAGGACAAAAAGCACGTTTAGCGCGAGAGCACGATAAATTTTTGCCGGCTTTTAATCGCCGCTCCTGCGTTTTAGATAATTGCACGCGCATGTAGCCGCGGTTTATGCTAAAGCGTTAAACTTTGCATTATGTCAAGCGAAAGTTTTGCACGGCTGCTTCGTCGGGGATAGGTTCAACCGAAAACGCATAAAACGCATAACCCGTACTTGCGGGAGAAACGTGCTATGATTCTTCGCGATTATGAAGTTCCGCTATAAATGGGAGATGCTGTAAAGTTAGCAGGAATTTGGCGGCTGCAATGCTCAGCAATTTGAGTTTTTTTTAGATAAATACTGTTCGTTAGCCGTAATTAATAGTCGTGCTTACAGCGCCATATTCATGCATCGTCGAAAGAAATTTCCGCAATTTCAGTCTTATACGCAACATTTGAAAATATAGCAGTTATTGGAGCACGTAACTATTGAAACGAGACATTCTTGTTCATTGTCGTTGGCTAAATAACCACGAATCGTGCCCCCGGTTTCTCCGAGCGAATTTGCCAAGAAACTCTTTGACTTTGTGGCAATAGATGTACGCTTCATCCGGCAGAGTTGCGGACATGTAGCTCCCGTATAGTAATGTTTGACTTTTTGCTAAATTTTATTTTCGATCACAGTGCGATGAGCTTCATAATACAGTGAAGTGCGCTTCCTGATTCTTTGTATACCATCGCGTCGGCGTAAAAACATACCATAATTCATTTTAATCTCTGCGTATACCTGCACACATTTCAGGGAGACCTTCGCACAACTAGTCATTTTCGAATAACTGATTTATCGACTTCTTTGCGTAAGTGCAACTCTTTGGTGCAATCATCTCTTTCGAAAATCGCTCGTGCTCTATCGGCTCCCGAGCTATCCTTCGCGGTACATTATTTTTATGCGCAGCTATCGGCAGACGCATGCGTTTCGGAAAAGGGGAAAAATATAATGAGTGAGTTTTGTTGCTCGCTTGACAAGCAGACCAAAAGAAGTCTGCACAGAATGTTAATATCTGGCACCGCCTCGTCATAAATATGCAATTTTAGTTGATTTTAGAATATCGCAACGGTTGCACGACCTGTCATTATTTCTCAACAAACGCATTACTTTTAAAAGCTGCGATAGTTTAAATAAATTGCTATTTTGCGTGCGTGAGAGCTGTGTGGGATAAAAAACGAATTTTCTAAAATTTACAAGTACGGAGTGTAAAAATGCGTATATTATGCGAACAGCCAACAATGCATAATAATTTATTCATTATAGCATCGGCTTCTCGCGTTATTGATGAGCTTTTCGACTATGGGTAAGACGGCGACGACGCCGAGCCGCCGTAATCCGCGCTGCGGAGCGTTAAACGTCTTTGATTTATAACGTAGATAAGCCTGTGCACTCGTTTTGCATGCGTGTACCTATGATTACTCGGCTCTCATGAGATACTCTAGATCGTGTCGCTTGGCTTAATCATAACAATTCGCCCGATCGATGCGAACATTATAGTCAAGTGCGTGGCCCGCGAGATGCCTGCAGAAATCTTGAAATGGTTTCATTAGCATCAGAGCTCACGAAAAGTCCACTTGGCTGACTTGTTGAAGAAATACGGAAAAATTGCGGGAATTACGGGCACAGCCAGCGGCGGCTCTCTTAAGTAACTCAACGAGACGTGACATAACATTCGGCATCGCGCGCACCGGCTGCAGTTTGAAAATTTGTAATTCAAACGAGCGAACGATGAAGCGCAAGCATTCCCAGAGCTCCCCCTTGATACGCAGCAGCCGCGAGATGGATCGCCGGCCGAAAAAGGGAAAGCGAATCACAGGCGTTACGCACCGCAGTGCATCGGACGAACAATTACGGCAGCGGAGCCGCTCGCCCGTCTGGAAACGCTCGTCGACGCGGTGTACATTAATAGAGAGTCGGCGTGTCAAAGGTCTCCGCGCTACTCGCGTCTGGCAGAACCAGAACACAGGGGATAATCGAGCGGCCGACGGATGGGAAAGCCGAAGAAGCCAGACAGCGCCGGGTCAATGAAACCCGCTGCCGCGGCGACAAAGATGCTCCCGTACAGAGCGAAGCCGAGCTGGAAAGCCGGCGGCAGACGAGAGCCATTCAAATAAGAGCTAGATCGAAATCCCGCGCTCGCGCATTTTCCGAATTCGCTGAATTCAGCGGGGGCCGCCGTCTGCGTGCCGCAAACTTTACCGAGGGCTCGCTTCGCGCGCCTAAGATATTTGAGTTGGATCGAATGATGCCTGGATTGCGGATTGAAAATTATAACAATTTTCAGAAAGTCATATTTTGTTTACCAAGCAGGGAATTTCAGAATACCGCCAAACCTTACTGCAAGTAAGAGCTATACAGATTGCTGATTACTAAAAATCGAGAAAAATTATAAAATCATAGTTTGGCATCCGACAGCAACTCGATTCTATACACGTATAGGTATCCCAGTTACTAATCTATTTTTGGTCCACGTCGTATTCCAGGATACAGAGCGCATTGTCTTCAGTAGAAAAAGGCCAGCGCGGCAAGACTACCATCTAGGAAGCACGGCTTACGTATCCCATAACGATATATCAGAGCCGGTCAGAAATAATTAACTTTCACATCCCGACAAACGCAATATTTCAATTATCAAAGGCGACGTGTACGCGAGCGCGCCGTTACATGCCCGCCGATGCCGCCCGTGTCGCTAATTTGATTTATGAATATTAAAAAGGAGGCGGTCGTGAAATCGGCTCGGATCGGCCGAAAGAAGGGCGAAAAAAAAATTATATCGCGCTCGCCGAGCACTTCGTCTTCCAACTTGTCGAACTGTTTGCGGCTCTCGACTTCTATATCCACAGCGCCGTATTAACCTACTGCCAGCTAAATTGTTTCACTCAACCGCGAGAACTCGCCTCTCGCTCTTGTTTTCTTTTCTCGCGTCGCGCTCTTCCTATGCTCTTTCTTCGCTTTTCCGATCCGTCGAGAGCTAAACCCGCGACTCGGACTCGTACAGCATAAAGTCAACGACTCGCGCTGCGCTTTTTTGTTCTTAGCTCCGCTGCAGCAGGCTGTGGGAATCGGCCGGTGGAGAAACGCCGTTGATGCTGCCGCTGCCCTGAAATCGGCGGCTGTTAATTTTCCGTTTACGCTATTATCCGGACTGGATATGCAGACTCTTAAAGTGCAACCGCGGAAATTATTTTTGCACACGTTTTAAGATCACGATTTTCCGGATCCTGATAATTTATGGCGAAATTATTAATAAAACAAATTTTTCAAGGATTACTTTTAGAAAGGACATAAAACGATTTTAACATTACTATATTAGAAAGTCACCCTAGTGTATGAGGCTCAGCGGCCAAACACGTTACGATCACTCAGATTCAGTTCGAGAAAGGCATAAATCTAAATCGCTTCACTCCGCCGCACGTGAATGTCTGCGGTTAATGATTATCTCGGACGACTTTTTCAATTGTCATTTAGCGATGATGGATTGGTAAAACAATAGCCCGTTGTGTACAAACAAACCTGGTCCGTTTCAATTTATCTCGCTCACTACGTTGTCGCGCAGATGGTTTCGAAACAAAAGTTTGCTGTACGCGCCGAGTCTCGCGAAAACTGTGCGTTTATGGCCAGCCCGATAATTCCCCGAAAGCCATAAAAAGTATACGCGGGTACCATTGATTCTCAAATGCAAACCAATGGTAATTCCAGCCGCAATTGAATTCACAGAGCTACGCACGCTCCGTAGATCATTAAACCAGTACTAGCATTTTTCCCTCGACTGTTGCCACACCGAGAATATTGCGCGTTTCAAAAATTGAAATTCAAATGGGCAAATCCGATTATTACGTTCACAGCGTCGACGACAAGTTGACTCGAGCGCAGCTGCCGCGCGCAAGTGCGCCTCACGTCAGATTTTATTCCACCGCTTCTCTCAAATTAGCTTTGACGTCCGCGACCGAAAATACGGATCTTCTTGGAGAGCAGATTCCAGTCGCACGTGTCCTGCATCCGGTTCGTATAAAGAACTCGCGAGCAGCCGCGAGTGCGCTCTCGTGACGCGTTCAAAGTGCTAAGGCATGTTGCTCACCTTGCGCATTTCCGAGCGATTCCGTGCGTCCGAGAGAGAGAGAGAGAGAGAGAGAGAGAGAGAGAGAGAGAGAGAGAGAGAGAGAGAGAGAGAGAGAGAGAGAGAGAGAGAAATCAAGATAGAGCAACGAGTTATGTTTCAGTAGAGACGCTCGCGAGTCGGACGATTTTTCCTCGTAACGCTAAAAAGTCGGCAATAACGATTTTCTCGTTTCCCCGCCGCGGCGATCGATAGGAGAGCAGCAGCAGCAGGCGGCGTCTAAAAACGGCAAGAATAATTGTTCTTTCCTGCGTATCGGCGGCTGAATCTTTCTCAGGAGTAATTGCGGGCCTCCCATCCGACATCATCGCGTCCGATTTTCTCAGGCTCCAGGTCATGGAATCGCCTTTCTTTTTTCGATGCGAGTCAAAGTGTCGAGTACTCGGAGAGCCCATTGATTTATCTGCGCGCTCGCGAGAGGTGCAACTTTCTTCTGCTCTCTGCGATGTGAAAATGCGAAAAAGTTCTCTGTCGCCGTCTCGATAGAAAACTCGCATCGGAAATATAACTTTCATTTCAGGATTTTCAGGTAATTCCATTTTTGACGGACATCGCGCGAGCAGTACATGGAGCAAACGGAGTTTTCAAGTTTTCAAGCGGAATTACGCAAACGAAATTAATGTTTCGCGATAAGACGTCTGTACGTAGGTACGGCGAATGAATGCATGGCGGCCTGTGAACTTTGATTTTTGCGCTGCGTTATGCCTCGCTAATCAGTATAGGCCGGTGCAGGGAAAAATGCCGAACAAGCTTATAGCGCCGATTCGGTGAGATAGCCCGCGCGCTGCTCAGGAAAATTTTCGATTCGAGTATGTGTAAAGTTCAGCCCTCGGCAACTTTCGCTGCAAACGTGCATGTTTGTATGCTCTTCTGATGAAAAATCGCGGCTGAGCGCGTTACGTAAAAGCTGTACACCTCGCTGCGGAAAGCGAAATGTATTCATCGCGAGGGAGCTGTATCGCGCAGACTCTCGCTGAATTCTATCTCTGGATCGGAAGAAAGCCTCGTAGCCTTTTATATATTAAGTAATATATCGCAAAGAAGGAAGCTCGAATATCGTGTACGGTGGCGGTGGAAAAATAATGAATCCCATAACGGGATACAGGAGCAGCGTCTATCTTTGCTCTTGTGAGTGCCAGAATTTCCCAAGTCAAGAGGCGTGCTGTATAAAAACAATATCATAGATATGAGGTATCCGATGCGTGAGCGAACATCTGTACTACACGACGTCGGGCATGTGCGCGCGAGCAGCTATATCGAGAACGAGAGAACGCCTGCTCTCCCGCGGCTCGAGTATGCATCTCCCGGAAGCCGAAAAGAGCCACCCGCGGGGAAAGAGAGCGAGAGAGAGAGAGAGAGAGAGAGAGAGAGAGGGAGAGAGAAAGAGAGAGAGATCGGGTCGCGGATCCTCGTTCGTCTGTGGTACGGCAAGATCGTGTAAACAGTGTAAATGTCGCGAGATAAGAGGCCGCCGCGGAGCGAAGCACGTAACACGTGTTAGATTGCCGATATATCGCATAAATCGCGACTCCGCGTGTACGTATACATAAACGCGCCATACACTGCGCTATGCGCGCCTAATTAAACCTTATATTTCGAGGATTATCCGCGCGGCTATGCGGACGTGGTCGCTCAATCAGATGCTACTTGTTCTGTTTAAAAAAATTGACTGATTTCCTGACTTTCTTCACGCGATTGTACTGTCCTAGCGAGATTCGGCGAGTCATTCCTCTCTCGTAACATCGTGATAAATTTAATGCATCGATAATTCATTATTCAGCAGAACCTTCTCTCCCGCTCGCTCGCACAATGGTCTCGATGCTACATGCTCCACTAATAGCCCGCCGATCAATGCCGGCAATTAATCGCCGCTATAGACGACCGTGGCTTTTCAGCATCAATCGAGGCTCTCTCTCTCTCTCTCTCTCTCTCTCTCTCGCGCGCGCGCGCGCGCGCGCGCGTGTGTTTACAGGAGGGAAAAGCGCTTCGACGTGCGTACGCGTATTACTCTCGCGATCGGCAGGATAAATCGCCCGCTGCGACAGCTCGGAGCCAGGTTAGATAAGGCGCACACTGCATCGGATGATAAAAAGCAGCGGCAGCTGCTGCGTCGAGGTAAAAGCGCGATCGATAAAACATCCCACGCGCGGCCCCGACACTCGAAACGTACGAAAAGCCAATCGGAAAAAGCAAAGCTTATACAACTGCGCCTCGATCGTCTCGTGTGCGTGCTGCAGGGCACTTTCACCGATGTGCCCCGCGTGCGCGAGAGCGGCTGCGAGGAAAGAAGATAATAATTAGACATAAACAAAATCGAAAGTCGGCTAACTGCCACTTTTTCCCCGAGAAAGTCGCGAATCGCAGCGAACGCATATTGTATATTGTGCGCTTTGCCGCCATTAATCAATCATCGTATACACGCCCGTGCGGACCGGCGACGAACGCTTCGCTGAAGAGAGTGGCATCATGGCCTGCGACGCGCCTACACTTACAAGTTCGCCGCTGCCTTGCCCTTTCGCGCAGGCCGCATCGGCGATCGCTCACACCGTTGGGCAAGCCTTGATTTTACATATGGCGATCGTTACTGTGTGCGTCACTGCGAAACGCACAATAACGCTGTGTGAAAACCGAGAAGCTGCTGATTTTCGAGGTTCCAAAAGTCGCGCATTCATGCATGCACCTAACTTGGCGCGAAACGAGCGCGATGCAAGCCGAGAGTGGAGTATAAAGATAAGCTGTATTAGAGCGCATTTAGCACTAGATCGTGGCAGCGGCCGAATTGACCATAAAGCCTTTGATGCTCTTTTTAGCATCCAAATGCATTTTACCTTTCACTTGTGTAAACAGCTGAGAGGGCTGCTCTCCATAAAAAAAGTTTGCATTATGCTATTCTTGAGCAAGAGCCGCAGTGAATTCGGCACGTGTCACTCCCACACACTCTGTGCACTTATTACAGTGGTAACGCGGCTAATCTCGCACGCGATAATTAGCCCCAAATCAAGGCGAGTGCACTCCGCCGCGCTGGAGGCTCGCGTCAGAGATGTGGAGCTAAAAATAATAATAAATCACGCGGCGGCGGCGGCGGCGGCGGCGGCGGCGGCGGCGGCAACAGCCCGCACTATAGACGAGTAGAGCAAGCAGCGCGCGAGATATAAATCTAAAATTAAACAAGCGGAGAAGTTGAATTTACTATCGCGCGCAGAAAGTCGCGGCGTGGCAGTGCTCGGTAGCGGCGGCCAAGGATTCTATAACAACAACAACTTGCGCTGCGTTTAATAAGAGCGGGACATTAACCTTGTTTCGGAATTCCTCTCATTACTCGCTACAACTACATTCCGGCTACGCCTCTGCCGCCGCTTCTCCAGCTCAAGCCTCGGGACTCGAGGGAGCCGCGGCCACGTAGGCGGCGCTCGTCGTTAGTCGAGAACGCGAGCTTATACGCTCTGCCTAAGGACTGCACACGAATCACTCGATCGACCCTTTTGCTCCGCTTCTCAAATCATCTCGCGCAACATTTTCATACCGGTTTTCACATTTTTTTTTTCGATCGAGTCTCGGAACAAAGCAAAACGGAAATTCTCCGGAAGCTTTCGGTTCTTATTAGCGAGACGAGCGTGCATCGACGGGGCGTCCATCTCTGACTCGCCTGATGCGCGCGATGTCGGACGGCGGCGAGAGGATTAAACGGGATCGGTACAGGAAAAGCCATGGAGCAGCGGCCGTTCCAATTGCTTACAGCTACAACAGGTATATATACACAAGAGCCAGATGTATCTCTCTGTTACGGTGCAGATCTGCTGTATACGTAAATGTATGCCTTTATATAGCCTCGCTAGAGCGAGATTGAAAGATGAGATCGATCGGATGGGAAATCAAAGGCCCTCTGAGCGAGAGAGAGAGAAAGAAAAAACGTCCCACTGCGTGTGTACGTATCGTGTTTATTATCTCGCATGTTCTAGCCGGGCTACCGGCATTTGCATGCACGGCCGCGAACGAGTGTTTGCGCCTAACTGTTTGTAACTGTCTCCGCTGAAAGGTATTCCAAGCATTTGCTCTCGCTCGAATGACATCTCGAAGTGAGACTTTTTTTCTGCTCGTCTCACGCAGCGACGATGTGCGCTTGTCAGATGCTGTAGAATTTTGAGTTCTCTGCGTTTCACCGACGTGAAGTACATGAAATACCTTCTAACTATAACGAGGAGATAGGTGTCACAACTATACAGCAAATGAATTTGAACGGGGCCACGGGAAAGATGTTTTCTGCTCAGTTTTCTGCTGCTTGAAAATGAAAGAAACCCGCCCTTTTAAAAGTCTTGGTTCTTTGTCGTAAGTAAACATACGAGGACCAACTGAGACTTGAGAGTGGTTTCCTTCATTTTTCGCAGTTGAGCCACTCTCCTTGTAAGCGATGAGAGGACTTGGGTTTTCATGTAATGTATAGCAAAACATCGCATTAACCCAAAAACGGTCGTTATTCACTTTCGTGATTCCTTACATAATCGCGCTCTTTACATAATCGTCTATCGCCACATTCGCTTCTGTATGATTTTTTAAATTCAAAATTCCTGTGACGTGCAACTATTTGATGTTACGTAGCGGAGACTGATCGCGAATCTGGGGCAAATATACTTCGACGAGCAAAGAAAACATTTTTAAAGACGCGCAAGCCAAGTTTCGGGAAAAGCACAACAAACAACGCGCTTCCGAAACATGCTTCTATTTCCGTCGGGCAGTCATGGACCTCTAGACACCCGCCCACTTCCTCCATCCCGATTCCCGCTCGGCTGCGACGGATCTGCGACGGCAGATTTCCTAAGTTCTCCAGTAGTGCTCTCGTAATCCACGATGATTATAACGCAGTGCGCGACTTGCAAAAACGAACTCGAAAAACACCGGCTTGATTACGTTCGGCAAAGACTGTGTTTAAAAGTTGAGCGCGCAAACAGCCCGAAGCAACGTAAACAAATAAGCGTCGAAGCCGAGTAGAAGTAAAAAGGCAGAGGTACGGAGCGAGGGAAAAAACAAAAGTGGCATGAAAAATCGGCGATAGAAAGTTCACGGGTAACGCACGGGTGAGCGCAGGAGCTGGGAGGGCCCGAGGCGTATGCGCGAGACCGCGACGGGCGGAGTATATGAGATAGGCGTGTAGCCGGGTTCCGGCGAGCTATTTCCGGTCCGGCCTTGTCGTCATACCTCGCGCCGCTGTTTAATAGCCTGCCGTGAATTACTCTAGCCTTACGTTTATATCGACCCTCTCCACCGCCAGGGAGCTTCTTTGTTCGCTCGGCTCGCTCGCCTTTCATTGCTTGATCAATGCTTTAGGAAATTTTTATTGAAAAGCCATGAAAGAAATTTAATTTGTTGTCGTGGTTCAGTGCGAAGAAAATAATTCTCACAATTGAACTATAGGATTACAAAACGTAAAGAACCGTTCATTCGAAATTAGTGCAGACTGCTACTCTCGGGTTCGTAGCACTCTCTGCGCCTTAATGGACCTTAATTACCAGGATGACACGGAAAAACAGTTGTTTTTTTTCTGCGTGAACGCAGGTTGCCGTCCTTGTTTTTACGGCGTTCATACAATTGTAGTGCACTTATTTCATAATTGATGCAAGGTGGAACTTTTTCTAATCTTCAACGCGGATCTGATACACGATTACGACGCTTTTTGACTTCTCTGTGTTGATCCTCTTAATCACTCGTTGATCGAGTACTCCTAAATATGCTTTTCTTCCGAAATCTCGATACACTTTCGAACTTGTGAACAAATTTCAATCAATTAAAAGGACTGATCTTACACACAGCGCTGCAACAATCGTGATCAGACACTGCTCAGCTCCCAAGCGCGCAAGAGGAGGAGGATCAATCGACGTGCTATATAATATTGGCCCCATACATGCAGGCATGGGAGCGCGCGAGCAAATCGCTCTCCGCGAGCCGCGCTTGTTCCAGAGTAATGAGATGCATGCACGCCGAGAGAAACTTTCACCCCTGGGGCGCCCCTTGGCCGGCTTATCCCGACCGCCGCTCAAAAAAGGGCGCGCAAGTTCGATTCTCACACCTGACGCTGCTGCCCACGATCTGAGAGATCGTTTCGAAATAAGGACTGATGCGTAATTCGATATCACACACGGTCGCCAGTTGTTGTGACGTTTATCGACCTACTGATCCAGAGCGCACGAATGCAGATCCAGGACGACTCGACGTATCCAGTGATTAAAATAGGCGATTCTTAGGCGTTTTCCATATGATTCCTAGAACACAGCACGCCACACCAATCGAAGATCGGCATGCAGCGCTGAATAAGGTCTCGAGCGATGGGAGGATAACTGCATGCCTGCCACCGGCTGCAATTTCGACCGGCGCGATTTTTCACGCTCCTTTTGCCGCGCGAGGTTTCGCAACTATGCAGACATCGCGAGAGAGAGAGAGAGAGTTTATTGAACGGCTAAGGACACAAGGTCCATGATAGCCAAAGGCAATTACAGTTTCACACAAATTAAAAAACACAATGTAAATGGGACTCGCTGCCCATGAGTCGGAGACGCACATACAGTAAAAAAAGCAAATATACATAAACGACAAATAGACAATTAAGTAAGAAGAAAAAAAAATGTACAAACGATAAATAAAAGTCAATAAATAAGAATAAAAATAAAACAAGACTTAAAACTAAGATTAGAGCTAAAATAGTCGGAGATCACAGAGAGACTAGCCACGGGGTTTACATTTTACACGCTTAAATCTTGCAGCTTGAGGCAGTATAAGTATAAATGCTTTTTGAAACAATAGTGCTTATAGAGAGATCGCACGGAATGAGGAACCCTGTTCCACATGTACGCAGCGCCAATGCGAAAGGAGCTCCTCAGACATTCGGTGTTAAAATCCTCGATAACAATGTCAAGCCGAGAGCGTCGTTTGCTACCGGGCCTGTCTTCGGGGATAAAAGCAAATTTTTTGGCAATATATTTTGGCGAGCTCGTACGCAGAACAGCTGCCAGAAGACAGAGCGTTAGATAGTCGCGTCTAGCGGGATATTTCAGGATCTCCAGTTGTGTGTAGGTCGGCGATATGTGCTCGAAGATTTTCACCCCTGTCGCGAAGCGCAGGGCCGCGTTTTTACACCTACCTAGTTTCGTGGCCAGTTTTTTAGAGAGATCTAAGAAAATACTCGCACAATAGTCGAAGTGCGGGAAGACTAGAGATTTCACGAGCATTAGACGCGTGTCAGACGGCAGAAAATTATGGCATTTTCGGAGCTTGGAAAGAGCCGCGAAGCTCTTCCTAGCGACAACGTTACACTGCGCTCGCCAGGAAAGTGTACAGTCGAGCGTTACGCCAAGTACCTTCAATGATTCACCAGGCTCAACAACGGTGCCATTAAAAACTACCTCCGGTACGCTTAAGTTGCACAAACGACTCATATATCCGGGAGACCCGACCCACATCGCTTGCGTCTTTGCGGCATTAACGATAAGCCCGTTCACAGAGGCCCAGCTGGCGATTTTGGCAAGGTCTTGATTGACTTTGGCGACAATGCCCCTGACCTCGTTAATACTACCACTGAGATAGATGAGGAAGTCGTCGGCGTATAAATGATGTGAGCAATGCTGAAGAATAAGAGGCAAGTCATTGATGAACAATGCGAAGAGAGGAGGACCCAAAAGACTACCCTGAGGAACACCGGCAAGCCTATCTAGGGGTGCTGAAGTTTCTCCAGTGCGAAAAGTCACCACCTGGGATCTGTTAGATAAAAATGAGCGCACCCAGTGACAAGCTGAGTCAGAGAAGCCAAGCGAGCTGAGTTTCTCGACCAATAGGTTGATATTAACCACGTCAAATGCCCGCGAAAAATCAATGCCAACCATCAATGTTACATTTCCAGCATCGATGCCCTCCCGAATGTCGTCGGTGATTTTGACAAGGACTGTGTGTGTGCTGTGGTCCTTCCGAAAACCAGACTGATAAGTGTCGAGCAACTTCCTCTCCGCCAAAAAGCCAGCTATCTGATTGTAGGCGACCCGCTCTAAAATTTTTGCTGGTGAACATAGAATGCTTATCGGTCGAAAATCGGCAGTAACTGATGACAATGACTTTTTTGGCAGGGGCAGCGCTATAGCTTGTTTCCAGTCTGACGGGAAGATACCAGACTGGAGAGAAGTGCCGAATATGTCCAACAGCGCATGCATAATGTCGGGCAAAGAGTTTATTAAGTCCTTTAGGGAGATGTCATCGATACCTTTGGCATTAGAGTGTGCTGCGGAGAACGCATCAAGCACATGTTCAACCTCGACATATTTAAAAAAAACTGAGAATCGAACGGCGGTCTCTCGCGCGGGCTCGGAAGGCGTAGTGGAGCAGTACAAGGTCGCCGAGAAGCTTGTCGAGGTTGAGCCTATTGTAGGAGCGACGTCTGATGCTGGGAGGATCGTGAAGCGGTACAGTAAGAGACAAAGTGGCGAAAAGTACATCGTGATTCGAGATACTTGGGAGGTGCTGCTGCCTCGATGATTTAACCCTTGCTCCATCCGACAAACAGATGTAGTCTATGGTGGTATGCGAATTGTCTGTGTGGTGTGTAGGTGCGAAGGGGATTGGCTCGAGAAAGCAGCTCGTTAGAGAATCTACAAGGGTGACACGGGAAGAAGAATTTGAACGCCAATCAATGTTGAAATCGCCCATCAATATGTACAAATCATACGCATTCATGCAATTTAGAATGGCCTCCTCAACATCAGAGCAGAATACGGCCTTGGGTGGGCTGTAGACAACACCACAGAAGATTTTGCAGTGCTCTAAGGTGAGCTCAAGAAAGAGGAACTCAGGCCGCTTAGAGTAAACCAGCGGTTGTGCTGAGCGACAGAGTACTCTCACGGTGATGGATCGGTGTACGTAGATGGCAACACCACCACAACCCTGACCCTCCCTGTCTGCTCGAAAGAGGTTGAAATCTGGAATATCTACAATGGCCGGGGATGTTGGTTTTAAATGCGACTCGCTTATGCCTAAGACATGCAGCCCATTATCCCGCGCTACAGTTCAGAGGTCGTGTAAGTGGGGCTCAATTGATTGAGCATTCGAGTGCGCAATATTCAAGAACCGCTCAGAGTTCGCCATAGTCGATTAATAACATTTTCTGCTCAATCTGCCTGCGCAGTAGGGGACACTTAGCCTGATCAGTAGCAGCGTGCGCTGTGCTTGTATACCCGGCGGATGCACAGTTGCTGCAACGTACAACATGCATCCGTGCTGCATTCCTTCGTTATATGACCGAACCGTTGGCATTTAAAGCACTGTTTTACGACGACATGATCTGAGATACGACAGGCAGACCAGTCGATGTTGACCCTTTTGCGGTTGAGTAGCGCGTATCGAAACATTGACTTGGTCTCGACAACGCATGAGCGAGACTTCTTATCGCGGACTGGATAGATATAGACAGGTTTCACATCCTCTCTAGTCGCGTCCGGTATATTTTGGTCAATGATGCATGATACGATTTGGTCGGCCGTCAGTTCAACTGGAATATCGTGCACAATAAGACGAGGATTCATTTTGGACTCTTCCTTAACCTCTAAGCCCGCTCTAGCTAGGTCCGCCGACGTACGCAGGGCGGCGAGGGAGCTACCTTCGACGCGCACTGAACAATGAGGACCGTTGGATACGCGTTGCACATTAATTTTAAGGTTAGCCGGATTAATTGCGTTGCGGAGAGCGGCCTTGGTTTCTCTAGAAGAAGGAAAGGCAGGGTTAGCACTGTCGATCGGTCCAATCATGACGTGTTCCGAGGTGTTAATTGGAAAAGCTTTGCCACGGCTGAGTGAGACTTTGGCGGACGAGGACTGATTGCGTCGGGATACCACGTCGGCAAAGGATGGATTTGGCCGAGTCGCATGGCCGTGTCCGCTGTCCAGCAGATTACAAGTAAGACGCTCTATTTTACTGCATGCGCGTGACAGAGTGTCGATACATGACCCGGTAAGTGCCTCGGCCGACAGCTTGCTAATATAGGCACTCGAAATTTTTGTAATCGCCTCGTGAACCGATTTAACAACGTTCTGAAGTTTTAACTTCCCAGGTGGTAGCCTCTCGTTCCCTATGAAAGCAAGCAGCGCGTTACAATTCTTGTTGACTTCATCCACGAGAGAGTTCACTTGGTTAACGGTCAGACCCAGCGATCGAGGACTCCCGGAGTTGGATATCGAATTTGCGAACTCGACACTCATAGACTCGGACGCATCACCGTTATCACTATCACTCACTGTCCCGACAACCTCGCTGTCGTCGTCGCCTCTTCTCCTTTTCGCTGTTGGATGAGCTGGTGTGTCGCTAATCATCCTTATCGGCTGCGCGAGTGTGAGGTTCCCACCATGACTCACGGGTGTCGTAGGTCCTTATGGCAGTTGATCGAAAATCGATGAGTCAGCAGCGACGACAAAAGTGAGGTTAGGATGATGATCGACGAAAACTTGAAGATTACACCAGAAAACAGCCGTCCACCTCGAAGAAAATTATCAAAGTAGGTGGAGGCATCAAAGAGCTGTCCTGTTCTGCAAAATAAAAGAGCCCGGAGACACGTGGACGGCAGAAATAGTTGAACAAACCAGGAGCGTATAGACGAACGAACTGTACAACTCACCAGAGATGAAGTCTCTCACCAGAGAGAGAGAGAGAGAGAGAGAGAGAGAGAGAGAGAGAGGGACATTTACTATTTTTGTCCAAAGTAGAGCGTCAACGGTTCGTAGCAGCAGCAGCGGTGAACCACGAGCGAGCTCTTTAGGAATCGCCGTAAAAAATCAATTCGCGCAACGAGCCGAGTAGCATATATGCATATAATACGGTCCCACGGGAAAGCCGCTGCAGACGCTGACATCGTAAAAGTGTTCACGTTTGTATTCGCGCGGAAAAATCGACTTTCCTTTTCACTGGCTATACATACAGCAGCTTCGTTTGTACGCTGCATCTGATGACCCCGCTTGACGTTTGTTTATGCATATAGATTATCGAGGCACGATGAGTTGAGCTATACCCAAGTTATTTGGATGATCAATCGAACGACTTTGTGCAAGTCAATCGCAGTCGTTGCGCAACCAGCACTTAACGACTTGGATTTATAATTCAGACTGCGCATCGGTATAAATTAGCGCGCGAAAACGAAAATTGGAAAATTGTCCCGTGGATGTCGAGACGAGGCGCACGTTTCCCAATGTTCACTGCAGCAAATTCTAGAATAGACTGTTTTATTATCTGGCCTCCGCGGCCATCCTCCAATGGAAGAAATTACAAAATTCGATCTTCCACGGCGGATAAGGAGCGAGAAGTGGTTGCAGCCTCTGCAGGATAGTCCAATGCGCGCAGCTTTTACGGAGAGCCAAAAAGTGCGAGACAAAAAATGAAATTGCTGCGAGATCATCGTCCGCAGGTCATTCGCACAATTACGCAACGCGAGTTACGCGCGTTAAGTGCACACGCGCAAGTGTATAACGTATCGTCCGTCGAAAGTTCAAAGAGCGCGAAAGCAATTAACAAGTCCGCGCGCTCATATTGAGACCCAAAAAAGGGTCGCTCTCACCTCGACCGTTGCGCAATCGAACTTTACTTAAATAAAGCATCTCGCGGAGGTGGCCGCACGTAACCGTAATATACTACAAGCGTCGCCGTAGTTGGAAATCGCTCTTCGCGCGTGAGAATTTATCGGCTTATTATCGTCTCCTCCTAATGCGCGATCGCGCGAGCAGGAAAGAAACTGCTGCAGCCTGCAATAAATTCGAGTCGATAGCCAAAGATGAGGATCGATAAGATCGCCTGTTTGCTCGTACGCGAATGGATTGACGCGCGTTATGCGCATTACCCTTGTGCGCATACACACTCGCCGTCGGTTCGCGGGCATCGTTCTATCCGGCTAATGGTGAGTTATGAGCGGTGCCACTTTTCGCTTGTTACGGACGATTCTCGCGGAGGGATTTCATTATGTGTGAGCTATAAGCGAACGGCCCGGGCTGTATTATATATTGCGGATGATGTGCGATTACCGTCTATATCGAGTGGCTGGGAAATTTATAAACGACCGCACGCTCTGATCGATCCTTTGATTCACTTCGCTTCCCGATTCGCGAGTCGGCTCTGTCGGATATGCTATTGGACTTTCTACGCGTTTTCCTGAAAATTTGATACTCAATCGTACGGCAAAAATTTTATAGCAGAATTCAGGGGTTTCGACGGGCCTGGCGCACATTAAAGGAAATAGAGGCTGGTGCGCTTGAAATCAATCATTCGTTGCGCGAGGCAGTAAAGTGATCTTTTTCGAAAACAAATTCCGGGAAGTGCGGCACACAGACACTTCGTGGGAAAAAGCCGCGATAATTCGAGCCGCGAATCCGCGCCGATTTTTATAGACCAGCTGTACGAACAATATGGAAAACCGCGCTCGCGTTATATAAGCCGTAATTATAAACAATATAATAGTGCCAAGCGTAATGCGTATAATTACAGGGAGGTGTCGGAAAAAATGTAAATTGGCGCTTATATACGGCGGTTTTGACATGAAGGTAATTAACGGCTTCTATATATTTTGTTTTTACTCTATGCGGGTCCCACTTGGCGCACGACGTCGCGCAAAGCATAGGAGCTGGCACTTTCTATGGACTGTAAAATCTGCGAAATGTGCAATAAACTGTAATTGGCTCTCGTAATTTTCACTTGAATCCGATTGTAATTTTTGCACGCGCGTATAATTTTCATTTTTATATACCGAAGACTATAACACTCCGTTATAAACGCGAACAAATTATATTGTACTACAGCAACTTTCTTCGTTGGAGAACCGCGGGAAATAATCAAATCGAAAATCATAACCGAAAACTCGGCGTACTCCCGGCATACGAATGAGCGCGTATAAATCATAAAATCTCAGCCCCGCCAAAGATTGAGAGCAGCAGAGAGAAAAACACCGCGAGCCCATCTCGTCTTTTTTTTAACCGCGGGCCGCGTGCGCGATCAGCTCGGTCGCATCAGTTCTTTAATTCATGAGGCATTGTCGAGCCCATCATCGGCTCGCGACGATTTTCTCCCTGAGTGGAGTAACGGACCACATCTCGCGAGCGCGCGGGATAAAAAGAAAAACGGGTTCTCCCGCGCGTGTGAGCCCGCGTCCATATTTTTCCCGCTCGACTTATTTGCTCTCGCCTTATCTACGGCCGCGCCGTTAACGATATTCGTGTGCCTCGTACGTATGAGAGGATGGAACGAGCCGATTTTATGTGGATCGCCGTAGTAGCGCTTTGATTTATTGGGGAGTTGCTCTCGGTTTGATTGATCGGCAAAACGAAAACAAGCATGACGAGCGGCGCGTGCTCGGATTTCGGTCTATTAGGCGCGTTATTGCGATGGTGCTCTTTTTGCAATCATTAATTAGCATCGCGCGAGAGTTTTATTTCATTGCATTGGCTGGTATTTTTAAATTCGCTATTTGTTATTTTGCCTGCTTCTGATTTGCATAAGTGAAACTCGCTCGCATTTTTCAACTTTATAGCGTTGACGAATTAGTTTATTAGTGATTTGAAGTATACCATTACGCTTCCAACAATTCATTGGGATTGGAAATTATATCAGTATTCGTATCAGAATTTCTCCGTAACGCTCGCGCGAAATACACACCTCCAGCCCGTGCGGAATCGTCTGTAATACACCGATCTCGGGCAACTGCAGAAAAAGCCACTTGACGCAATGGGTCTCCTACGTTAGTCAGCTCTTTTTTACTCGCGCAACATTTTTCGACCGCATGACCATTCCTCTCCCGAACGTGTCATTCAACTCGACGGCACATGTGCGGCGGCCGAAAACGTCCCATAAGCGCATAAAAAACCTCGATAGAACGCAATAGGTAGACCAGTACTGCGCCTAGCGGATCCGCTGCAATTCGAGCCAGCCCAGTAGTGCGCAAGAGAGCGGCGTCAGCCCCCACTGCGCACACATCGCCACATAATGCGACGTATGCGCGGATGCATGGAGGAGTCGGAGAACGCGAATTTTTTCAATTCAATCCGGCCGCTCTCTCTCTCTCTCTCTCTCTCTCTCTCTCTCGCGCGCGCGCGCGCTTGAGCGGTGGCGCGTCGCGGCTTTTCGTCATCCGAGAAGCCCGTCGCCAGTGCAACCCGATGACGCTGTCCCGCGTGTGCTTGTATTACGCGCCGGGGGACGGCTAATTTTTTGGGAAATGGGGAATGAGCGCACGGGCTTATTGTTGTGCGAATGCTAGTGCCGCGCGCGCGCTGCGTATAATTAGACTTAATTGAGCGGCGCCGCTGCTAGACGCGTGGTGTAACTTGGTATAACGCCGATGGTATGCGCGTAAAAGTGGGCGACCCCGTTCGAACGTTTTCCACCCACCGTCTGCGCGCGACTCGCGAGAACTGCCTACGTTGTTTTCTCGGAGGATGTGAGTAGCGGTGGCTCGAGTCGCGAGGAATCTCTGTTTGTCACGGCAGGCAGCTTTCCTGCGATCGCAAGAAAGTACCGGATTTAACCGTTCTATGCTGCTCGGTATACAAATCTCGTTTACTTTATTTTGAAAGAAAAATATATACCCTTTGGATTTTTATTAATATTTGCAATCGTATGAGCACTCGTTTATTGTGAATTTTCCAAATTTTAATTCACACATTTTCATCGTAAAGTTAAATTTTGATCCAACTAAAACAAAATAAGTGAATAGTATTCAAAGATATTTAAGGGGCGTTCCATTTTTCATGAAAATGAAAATTATGTACACTGAGAGAAAAGAAACATTGCAGCAAACATATATATTAACTGTTAACATAGGTATGTTCGATTTGAGCCAATAATACGTATGTTAATAGTTAACGTAGCTATGTTATATGTCAAATAGCTGTATGTTAATAGTTAACATATGGCTGCCCTTTACGATTTTTCATAGACTTTATGAAGTAATCAGATAAAAATTATTATTAGAAAACACACTTGTATGAATGTTATTAATGCTGATGAGTAACTTTACAGTGATATAATGTCAAAATTCAAAATTTTGTCTTTCATTAGCCTTTTGGGTCTAAATACCAGATCTGATAGTTCAAGAGATAAAATAATGAGTGTGATTCCAACTAATTCAGCAGCCTCTGGCATTTCCAAAAAGGTAAATATGTCAACTAGTTTATCACTATTAGTTCAAAAGTTATTAGTTCAAAATTTTGAATTTTGACATTATATCATTCCAAAGGCGCTTTGCATGCTTCCTTAGGTATACTCAGTTGCTTTCGTTCTATTATTAATGATTTATTGATTATTCATGATAAATAAACCCTCAAGAATATTTTTTGTATGAAAGAGGATGTCGGATTTTGAGGTTAGGCGGTACGAGAGAAACGCCATCTGCACGCAATACTACGCATGATAGCCATGAAATTCATATGTTATCAAGTAACTATTAACATACAGATATTTCCCGCAATATTTTGTATGTATACTATAGAAATCTATAGTATACATACAAACTGTTTTTGTTTCGTATAGAATATTTGTATAAGATGTACAAGAATATATTAGCAATCATTGCTCCTATCTTTCTCTCAGTGTAAGGTCAACTATTTGTAAATCAGTAGGAATTATAGTTTGTAGCAGTTACTATGACTTGTGGACAAAATGGTTGTATTAATTTGTAAGTAAAAAAAATATATATATATTGAATAAAAAGTGCATATTATCATAATTTGAATGCAGAAGAAAATGAATTTGTGTAAGTAGATAATTAGAACGCAGGTCAGACATGAGACGCAGTGTACAAAGGACGCTAGTCTTCTCAACATAATATTATATCGTATGATTTACGGCACAAACTGAGTGTCATCTAACTTGGAAATAGAGCAACTCTGTTGTTTCATCCACAGTCCTTGGGCATTTTAAAAAGTGAGACCACTAATGCCACCGACTCAGCGTGTATACTTTCGACGCGCATCACATAAACACCTATACATGCGACGAGCTCGTTAAATTGAAGTCAAGTTCATAAACAGCTCCTGCACTTATAAAAAGTGTGTCGACACATAATTGCCGACGCAGTCTCGTGGATCATCGTAAAAGTGAAAATTTCATTGGCCAATTAGCGTTGGATAGCGCGTTGAATCGCGGCAGATGCACTGCCATGATCCGCGATCGGCGCGCGGCCTTGTAACGCATCGCACATCGGCTTTATACACAGAAATTCACATCGCATGAGTTTTCCATGAAACTCGCGCTCGTGCGTGCGCGTCGGTACTGCTATAATCGCGCGGTATATATATATATATAAGTAACTATATATGCAGTGCGTTGGTGCACCATCGCACGCGCGGATTTGTGCACTGCTTTTTTGCGATCAAACTAGCTACAAGTTTCGGCCTGAAACTCATTGAAATTTTACGCGTTAATTAAATCATCGTTTGAGTCCCTTGCAGCTCACTTACGCGAACGGCGAACATCGAATTTCGTAAGTAGTCTCGCGCGAGTTGCATGCAGGCGGATCATCCGAGCTAAACCGCGCTATAATGGCTCTTAGGCTAATGTCGAGCATGCACACGACTGTTGGTGAGAGAGTCAAATTCGATTGACAAGTTTTTCGTGTCGATGGATGCCTGTTACACTACCGCGGCTATAGCTATATGCGCAATTTGCTGGAGCTCGACTTTATTATCAGGAGGTCGATACGCAATCTATACCTATATATTATAATATTGTGCACATAACGCGCAGCGCTCCGGGGTACAGTATGTTGCGTAACGGTAGCCCGTACACGCGTTTCTCGTGTCTGAAAGGCTATGTTTTCGCCTGAGAAAAAACGCCACGCGAAAATCGCACTTCTGCGAGCTTCGAACATCTCGCGCGAGCACTCCTCGATTGCGCAACCTCGCATACGTCGATGCTGATGGGGTGAAAAATACTGCACACCTTCACCGAGCTGTGTGTATACGCGTACGAGCATTATCGGCTTTTGTCCGTTTTCCTCGGGTGAAACGTGTAGGTATAATAGTATAGGCGAATTCAGGAAAAGCATAATAAAAATTGTCCTCGCTGTGTCATTACTCGGTGGGTGATTTCGGATTCACGTAATTCGGATTACACCTTTTAAATTTTTACTTTTAACGCTCATAACGTCTTACGGCGCGCCGTCATTTTTATGGGAAGAAAGCATGGCTAAGTGTTGCCCGGAGCAGTATAGAGCATAGATTTCGGTGCCGGTGCGCATGCACATTATATGACGTCAGTTTATTCGGAATAAAGACATTTACGTTCTTTTTATGCGTGCTTTATGACAGAAAGAAAAGGAATGATATTAACTCCGGTGCGCAATTTATGTGGGATTGGGAGTCGTTCGATCGGAATAATATACGCGACGAAGAGCGATTAAGAGTGGAATAAGTAATGCTGCGGCGGCTCGCGATATAATAACGCTCTTGCTTATATGGGTACTCGTGACAGATGCTCGATTACGTCCTTAAACCTTGTAAATAGCATATAGCCGGCTGCGTTTCTTAACATTGCTCTCTCTCTCTCTCAACCGCAACGATTATTATAGTGGATATAGCACGAATTCTCAAAAATCATCCCGATTGATTTTCGTTACGTAAAGTGTCAGTTTTGCCTTGCGTCACGTGACTTTCGAAAATCGACGTATTTTTACAGGTCCCAGCGCAGCTCGGAGGCCTTGACATTCAGCTCGTAACTCGAAGCGGCGTAAAAGCGCGCGCGTGTAATTGCAGAAAAAAAACAAAAGCCCCGACACGGGGAAAATCGACGAGGGCGTCGACCTTGGGTTGGGGGGCTCGAATTCGACGAGCGCTCGCCTTGGACATTCCCGCGCGAGAGTCGCGGCCTCCGAAAAACGAGAAAAAGCAGCTGCGCGCCAAGGCGATCCGCGCACCGCACAGCGCCGGTGTGTAGAAGAGCCTCGCGGATACTCGTTCATTTTCACTCTCACTTTCAACTCCAGCATCAGCGGCAGGCAGGTAGGTGGGTACGGGCAGTGCCTCCTCTCGATTTCTTCGATCGCAGTCCCGCGGAGGAGAGCCGAACACGGTATGCGCAGGAAGGCGCGGTGTACATATACGAGTGTATACTGCAGTGAGAGGCAAGTCCGCGAGCGGCCGAAAAGTGAAATGGGTTTCGTAATTAATCGGATGCGGCAAGGCCGACACTTTAATTAGCAGATACATCTGCGTCTATAGATTCATCCATGCGTGTATTCGCGGCGTTACGTGTATTCCGGCTTCTTTCGCCGGCTCTTTAACTCCTGCAGCCCTGTGCAGACAAAGTTTTACATCGATTCGTAGAGCTATGCAAGCGCGCACTTCTTGTATACGTAACGCTTTGCATGCACACACGCGCGCGGATCGGTTTATTAGTAATGCGCGGCTAATGTTTATTTATGGCTTGAGAATCAAAAGGAACCTCGAGCGAGAGATATGGTAATTGGCAGGGCCGGGGCATATCTCGATGCAGCGTATAGTGAGCCGCACGTAAGTACATGATGTAGCGGAGCTTTGCCGAACTGTTTTTCGAACTGTCGCTGTAATAGCAAGCTGGAAACAATGTGCTCCATTGTTGAAGCCGGGAACAACCGCTCGCGCCTGGTGCGATTGCTTTTATTTCGCGGAACGATACGCGTTTCCGGCTGCGCGCACTACACTGTGTACGCGCCACAGTCGAGCGGCTCGATCGTCATTTTTTCTACGTTCTGGATTGTACATATGGCTATCGTGAGTGGATACACGTATATTCGTAGTGTCTCTCGCTTTTGTCGTGCGTTATAACTTGAGAATTCGTGCTGAAAAGTATATCCGCCGTAACTCTTTAGAACTCGAATCCGGTCGGAAATTATAATTGCTTATAATCGGGCATACCACTTAGATCAGATGTAGCATGCAGATTAGAATGGGGAAGACAGGAAAACTCTTAGACGCCAGCTGGTATCTGCGTTAGAGAACCGAAAAGTGTTAGAGATGCGGGCGGGGTATAAACAGGCCAGTCCAAAAACATAAGAGACGCTCAAATAAATCAAAAAGTAAACTATGTTCTAATCAGTCATTTGAGTGTGGTATAAAACATTTGGTTTGAAAACGATCCTGATGTGTGATACGTTTTATAAATCTCCAATATTTTGGCAAACGTAAAAAATTTTAAATAAAAATTCTGCTACATTGTTTAAATAAATCTGATCTGTATTAATTACCTGTCGATAGAAACGGCAGTCTACATTCTTAGAGAAGTCAATCTATTCGACAGCGATAACGATCTAGAGCTCCAGTCACGTTAAATTAGGAGCAGAGTACATATCATAAGGTGATTCTAATCAACTATAGGCAGCAGTGTTAGCATTCAACAAAATTTATTTGAATTTTGTGAGGGGTGCTTAAAATTTCGGGCGATAAAAAAAATTAGGCCAAAAACTAACCAAATAGTTTGTTATTAAAAAAGTAATTCACGTATTACAAACATTTTTATAATTAAATTAACTTTAAGCGAATAAACGAATTATATAATATAATATAATATGATCATTACATTAGTAGATACATATTTATATGTTAATGATTGTATTCCTCGCGACGTTCGTTCCATAACAAGTCCAAGGCACTTTCGTTAATCGATCCCGTTTCGCGCATAAGTTGAGGCCGAATTTGTCCCGCGTGCGAAAAGCGCAAGACCGTCCGACTCGGTACCTACACGGCGCATAATTCGTATACGCAAGCAAAAAATTCAAGTCCACGTCTATGCGAGTCGGGTTCGAGAAAGCGAGCCGGTCCACGGACTGACAATGGCGGGACGAGAGAAGGAAAGAATAGCCGGCCGATATCCAGTGCAATATGTGCATTCTGCAGCGCCGATTGTCCGCTAGCAGCAGTCGAGACACGCGCGAGCGTTTGTCTGTATAGTGGCGAAAAAGAGCGGCTTTTATTATGTGCAGCGCGAGCATAACCGTTCCCGGGACGCATATATAGACATAGCGCGCTATGCATCAGATGCAGCAGCCGCTGCTTTCTATCGGTGTAGCCTTTTCCCCGTCGTGCGAGAGCGTCGTTTTTACGGCGGGAATAAAAGTAAGTCGACTACCTGCTTCGAATTTATATAACGGCGATACATTGGAATATTCGCCGTCAAATCTGTTGCGGCGCGTGCGGCGGATGAGCGCTTGGTCTTAAGTACATCGCCAGCTGCGAGAAATCGATTAAAAATAGGCGCAGCGTCGAAAGTAGCGATTAATTTGAAAGAAAACAAGTGAGCGTGGAAATGAACGAGGCCCGACCGACGAGAGTATACTCTGAGCGCGCACAAAAGTCGATGTTGCTTGACATTGCCTCCCCAGCGCCTCGGGAGATAAGAATGAAGCTATTTCACGTACGTGGAGATTAAAACAAACATCTCGGTTTCACTTGAAATATCCATTTCCAGAAAAGTCTCTCGTTTTTCGCATCGGCCGAGCGCGCGCATAATTATTCTGCAACTCGTGCAGATATTTTTGCTCTCGTAGAAAGTAAAACATATCGGTTTGAATGAGCCCGAGAGCAGTCGCTAGTCGCTAGTCGCTAGACGAATTTCCAATCGCGGGACTTTAACTGTTTTGGCGAAACCAGTCTTATAGCACTTTCGATTACTTTCAGATTTCGCATCTCTTGCAGACGGGCAAAGTTCACTTTTTTCCTCGCAGACAGCAACGACACGGAACTATCGACTCTTTGACGAGAAGCATTCGAAAGTTCCTCGAGAAATAAGGTGCATAATTACAGCTGATCTCGGATAGTTGGAAAAACTAGTCTTCGCACTAGTCTATTTTTTGCGCATAAAGAAACGCAAATGAATCCGGGCAATCAGAAATAAAAGCGAGAACGCGACAATGAATCTCCAGCAGAGCCAGTGGGCAAATTCGTGCCGAAAGAATTATCATTTATCCGCGGCGCACTAGTAAAAGCCTCTGCAGAGCAGAGACAAAGAAAGCGCTTTCTCGCGCCGGGCGAATATGACGGCCGGAAAAATGTCCTCGGCTGCTGCGGCGAGTAAGTATAATGCTTTAGAAAGTGCGCGCACGGGGAAGCAGCGAGCAGCAAAAGGTGAAATTCCGACAGCGCGGAGTTAGGAGTTCGCAGCCGGCGCGCGACACGCGTGAAACACGGCTGTCGATCATTAGATACGATTCGCACTAGCTGTGTGTTGCGGAAGTCCGCGGTATAGTGTCTGTATCGGGGACGTTTCTGCTAGCGCTGTTCGAGTTACACGGACAACTCCATTTCCAATGCTTTTTGCCAGAGCTCGTTTCGATTGTTATCCAATCCAGGCATGCAGTCGAGGACTCTTGTCAAAAGTCTCGCGCAGTGGTACGACGCGATGTGCTTAATAACAGCCTCTGCCTCTGCTCTCGAGCTTTCCCAGTTTTTCTCTCGTTCGCAGCAAATGTCGATCGAAAGTGCACACTCGCGAGATAACGGATATAGAGGAATGGCGAAACTAATTATTGTGAACCCTCGGCTTCCTGCTGTATTTGCTCTCAATCTCCGATCGAAGGAAAGCCCAATATCGCAATACATCTAAAATTATATAAAGAGAGAAAAAGCTTCCCGCAGAGCTCGAGCCGCTTATCGAGAGGTACAGTTATGATTAATCAATTTGCATATAGAGCAAGGACCCTCGACAAATTTCTGCGATCGTTTAGGAGCGATGACAATATTTCCTTCAAAATGCGCGGAAACACGGCCGATTAACATCGAAATCAATTCAGCTGTTGCGCGCATTAAAACGCGTGCTTTCCGCCGCAGCGGGGCATAAATATTCCGGATCGAGAGCAGCTTTAATCGCAGAGCCTGTATGCTGCAGGTGAACGAATTTGCTTTTCTCGCGGAGATTTATCGCGCTCTTGAGAGATAAACGCGGATGTGTGTATTAAGTGCCCGCAATCTTCGCGCAATCGAGGGGGAATGCATCTATGCGTTGATTCTCACGGCGTACCTCGTACAAAGGACTTCCGGTCGGTCGGCGGGGTCGTTCAGATTATCGTTTCGTAGAGAGAGAGGGAGAGAGAGAGAGAGAGAGAGAGAACGTCAACACGCACGGCGCGAGTAAACGTTTCTCCGCTGAAAAAATGCGCGAGGTTTGAGTTTCTCGCTCGGCCGCTAGCGCAGGATTCCTGCTCGAGAAACTGGAATAAAGGTGAAATTGGTCGGCGTGTATCCACTCACCGAGAACTTATCCTTGTAGAAAATCGAGCTCGTCGACATGTCGTCGCTCGCGGTCGGCCGCTTTTTCCCCTCTCGCCCGTGGACTCGAATCTGCAGCACGCGCACTTGTACACACTGACACCGGCGGAATCACATCCTCCTCGCGCCGGCACTGCTCGTCCGATCCAGCGATTTTCCGCGCTGCACCGCGAAAACTCGAGCGATCGCGCATGCGCGCAGCCTTACAACGGGTTACACGAGTGCATATAGCGACGACAGGTGCAGCGAACGCCGGCAGGTCCGTTGGCAGAGGAGTCCCTGAAAACACTAGCAAGTAGCAGCGGAGCGCCTCGGCCGCGGAGAGCGTAGGCCCAATGCGACGGGGAGAAAAGAGACTGTCAGCTGCGGCGGCGCTGCCGTGCGTGCGGTCTGCGTGTCCAGTTAGCTCGCGGCTCGCGCTCGGCGGCCGCGGCGGAGTGTACGCCGTATAGTACGGTAAAACGGGCCCCACTCCAGATGACCTACAATCTCGAGAGCGCTCGCGAGCTGCCGCGTGTGTGTAGTGCCACTAGTGCCCCTACCTCGTCAGCTCGTCACGCAGGCGCTCTCCCTTATACCTTCATTGCATACAGGCGCTGCTCTCTCCTTATCTCTAGCTCCGGAGCAGTTTTTCCGAATGACGTCCGACGGATTCTGCGCGCGGTTTTGTTTGCGCTGTCGCGGGAAGCGGCGCTCGCCGATTGTTTCGTCGTCGTTCCTTTTGTGGAAAGTTTGTAATTGTCTGTCATGGGTCGCTGCTGCCGCAAAGATTGGACTGAAGCGAAGCTACTATACTTCGAGGTCGTTGCGCTATTTTGGTCCCGATATTCTGCAGCCGCGGCGATTGGTATAACTTTTGTTATTGCGTCCCCGCGACGCGCAGCGATTTCGAAATGAACGGGCGATAACAAAGACTAGAATCCTCGGCTGAATCGTGAATCGTCTTTTGCCGTTTTACGTAAGCTGCCCACAGCGTGAAAATAATAATCCCTGGTAGAAATTCGAATATTTAAAATGGGCTAGAAACTATGAAATAGCTATGAGAAATAGCCTAGACATAACTTGTGATGAAACGCTTGTTCTCCCATTTCTTGAGCATTTGTTGGAATCAACATAACCTTAAATCTTTCCTATTGATATTAGAGTTATACAAGCACGACATACAAAGATATTCGTGATTTTCTTATTTTTTCACTTTTTTGACCCGATCATCAACTAGCTATCACCTGTGCTTTGATCGATTTCTACCAGGGATACAATATGAGGATTATCACTGTGCTAATTCATGTTTGATAAATGAACATCGGTACCGCTGGGTATATGGAGAAATCAGCCAATTAAACAAACTTCATTGTGATGGATGTGCGCGTTAACGCATGCATTGAACCGTTTTTCTGCTTTTAGATTAAACTTCACACAATCAATCTCCGAAATTTAAATAAATAAATAAAAGTCTCTAGTACAATTACATGAGATAAAAGAAGAGATATTGCAAAGACGATGCTAATAGTCTTCGAGATCAAATAGTATATTACGATACATGTGACTTAAACGGACCATTATTACACGGCGTGTAATAATGGGTCGATTTGAGTCACAAGTCTCGTATACTATTTTATAGCGGACTTAGGACAGGCAGATGCTATAAAAAATTTTATAGCACAGACTGCTGAAATTCCCAAGTCTCGACAATTCGTGACTAAACTGTTTGAGACCCTCTCCACGAAAGAGAAATCTCGTAATGATTCCGTTAAAAAGCAACAATTAAGTCTTCCACCCCAAGCGCACTTAAAGTCATCAAGGTCCGTTACGGCAAACGCACCTGTAAATACGCGCAGTGGCATAAAACATACCAACGCGCACTATAAGTTTATTATTTCGATTCCCATCATCTCGAAATTCAACGATACTTGAGTCCGCGCTAGGTGTACAGAGCCGTTCCCCTCGGTAATTTCCAGCCGCTGCGGTCAGTCGCATCATCATCATCATCATCATCATCATCATCATCATCATCACGTCCATTGTGCCGTATACACAAAACACTTTTGTGATGCGGCGCCATGATTGGGCGCGCGCAAGGAGTTGCCAGAGGGCATTTCCTTAGCGCGTCAATCGCTCCTTGTATACGTAATTCTCGGCTGCATCCGCGCAACGCGTTGCACGTGGGAGGCTTTGAATAACTGAGGACGGCGGTGCTGACACGCATGAGCAAGTGAGCACCTTTAACCGTGCGTCCGTCGGCCGACCCTGTTTACCGACGAGGCTCGAACGCAATTTTGAATAATTTTGGGAATTTTTTATTTGACCCTGCTTTTTAGGCTCAAATAGTGGACTTTCAGCCGAAAGTGAAATAAAATACCATAGCAACTTGGGACGAAAGTAGATTTTCCTTCAGATGATTACTGCTGTAGTAAACGCACCCGAGGGAAAAATCTGCTACTTTCGTCCCTTGTTGCATAATATACTATTTTAGTGTTTAAACGTGGTTTTGCATTGTTTAAAACATCTACAATTAGAAAATAAGTGCTTCGGGTGCTTGGTCCCCTACAATTTTTTTTCGCCGTTTTCAAAGTCAATAAAGTGTACTTTTCCCGTATTATAGAAGAATTCTCCATATGTATCATACATAGAACTAAAAACTATGGTGATCACCAAGGACTAAACAGTATAACAATATACTGTTGCATAAACCAAGTGTTTTTTTTTGTTGTGTTTTTGGGGTAATATCGTCGCTCCCTATGAGGACTAGCACAGTTTCAGAAATGCCGCTATCACGAGTAGCACAATACGCGACTTTATATCACTTAACAATTTCTAAAAAAAAGTTTCTAAAACAATTTTAAAATGTTTGTAAAAAACTATTGTATTTGGGAAAACAATTTTGAATTCGGTAAAAAGTTGCGAATTGTGAATTTAAAAATGTTCATTACGGCTAGTTTCGCAAAACTAACTCGTCAATTGACTTATGCTACTTACGACGGGAAATTTGAACAGTGCTACTGTTCGTAGGGAGCGACGATAATATTGTGTGAATGCGTGCGTAGAGTATGTGTTTGTGCGTGTAAGAGAGAGAGAGAGAGAGAGAGAGAGAGAGAGTAAGTGTGAGGGAAAGGTCCAAATGGAACGTCGAACTACCGAGGGGGCTGAGGCGTCGCAGCCAGCGTCGGAAGGCAGCAGTCCCAGCGTGACCTCGAACGAGAGAAAAGCCCTAGACAACGAGCGAAGCAGAAACCATTATACCTAAACTATTACTTCAAAGTGTACACGGAAAGAATTTTTCAGTAAAAATTACCGGAATAGCACGGTAATCGTAGGCCGCCGTGTCTTTCCGAAAGTTTTTATCTGACCCAAGATATTATTTATCTTGCTCCCCGTAAATTTTACTGAACCGGCACTGTAAATTTTTTGTCGAAAATTTTTACCGTGCTGCAAAGGAAATTCATGCGCGGCCATGTGCGTCATCTGCTTCCATAACCTCCAAATCTAACCCTGATGTACGCTCGTTGAATCCAACGAATTTCTTGGTTCAAAGTGTGTCATATACAAATAACCCTTTATATATCAATAATACGACGCTAAGAATGCGTCACGAACGTGTATACAACAAAATATCATAATATAGAGGCTATGGAGAAAAATAAAAAATACCGAAAATTTTACTGTGCCGATGCAGTAAAAGTGCTCTAGATGGCGGGGCGTCCCTACGATACTGTGCTAGAACGGTAATTTTGATCCTTAATTTCTATGTAATTTTTATTGTAATATTCTTTCCGTGTATCATCATCAACTATTCTTCAATATCTATTCAGTTTACTCTACCTTCTCTTTATTCAATACACCCTTTACACCACGAATCCCACAATATATTGTAGAGGATAGACGATAATATCGAATACAGCTTTATGACTTACGAACTGATACTTTATTCAACTTTCTCAATAAATTCTTAATTTTCTATAACGTATTCATCTATGCACTTTTAAAGTTTAATGCGACGCACGATAAACCTATGCACACACGTAAATAAGTACAATTAAGAAGCAAACGAAATCTCTTTGTTATGCAGTAGCTGGCGATCTGTGAAGCGGAAACAGGCATCCGCTTTGAGTGACCGAGAACTTATCAATTTCTACGGTCCCTTCACTTGACTCGATATAATGTATGAGAAACTATACATAATGATATGGACAATTACAGGTATCCATTTTAAAAATCCCCTTTAGGTTTTTATATATAATCATCTATAGTGTATGCATTAACTCCAGCCCACAAGACAGACAATGCGAACGTTATGATAACTATGTCAAAAATCTCGACGACGATAAAGTGGATTTAGGGTAGAATCGACGTCAATCGATGTCAATTAATTCAGGTGTTATTCGCCCGGAAATCCGCTGGTGTCCCGAAATACCTTCGCGAAGTCGGCACTCTTTGATATCCGGGCGAATTATACCAATTGACGTCGACCAACAAAAGACAAGAGCAAGAACAACGTACGCGTATGACAGAGGAAAAATGACTAGACTAACTCACGATGGCTACAAAATCACGCCGCATTTAGAAACAAGATACAGTTCATTCGCAAGAGCAAGTTGATGAACTATCATGGTTATTGAAGCCACCTTAAGATTGGCCGTGAGCTGGCTGACCGGGTATTGGTAAGTGAGATACGACCTGCAGAGGATGGGGCTTTTGGATTCCGGGTACTGTAGATGCTGCGAAGAGGAAGAGGAGACAACCTCACGCCTGCTATGCAGATGTCCTGCTTTTGCAGACTTGAGGCAGACGGTGTGAAAAGTCCCTTTTATGGGCATAGAAGAGTTAAGGGCTGCTAATCTGGCATCGTTAGCCTAGTTGCCGCAGCCATAAACAAGAACTTGTAGGTTTAATGTTTTATATAGGTACAGGAGGCACAATGGGCTTAGCCTGACTGCTTGACCGGCACGTCCCCGTGCAGAGGTCGCCGCAGCTCACCTCCGTCAAACAGACTAAAACTAAGACTACGGATATATACGTAAACGTACGCGAACCTACGCAAACGTACGTGAACGTACACGAATGTACGCATATGTACGGAAAAGTACACGAACGTCTGATTAAAATAATATTTAAAACCAAAAATTTTACAGATCGATTGAAGAAATCTTCAACATACACTTGTACAATTTAACCTCCATTCTCGCTGCTATAATTCACTTGATTCGTAGTAACCTAATCGGTCTTATATACTGACCAATATTAAAACTTATTAAATTAGTTACTCATTTTCACACGTTCACCTACGCCTGCGTACATTTGCGTACGTCACGTACGTTTCTATATTATAATGCTGTACAAAATGTTCGAATCTCAACTAAAACGTACGCGAAAATCTACAGTAGTGTCCTGGAATATAACGAAAACGTACGGTTTCAATTTCCATTCGGGTATACTTCTTAGGTTTTTGTAGTATATTTCAATCAACGTTCTTTTTAAGTTCTATTGTTTTTCATGCAACTTCATATTATTGATTGTAAATAATAATTGTCATTCAAAATAAACAAGATCAAGAATATCGTATCAAGAATATCGTTCGTCCGACGGAACGACAGTGAACGATTACTTCAAGAGATTCGAGTGGGCATTACAACTGAGTAAAATTTCGGAAGAAGAATACGGTGATTTCGCTCGAGTATATATGAGCGCATAACTTAATAATGCTCTAAAAATTCTTGTTGCTCCTGATACACCAGAAAGTCGTACGTGTCAACATATTCGCACTGTTTTAATTGCACATTTCGACAAATTGTACAGTTACAGAATGAATCCATTGCTAATTTCTCACTACGATTAAAGCAAGGGACTACGTTCTGCGAATACGACACATTTCTCGACAGGATGCTGATTGAACAGCTCCTACATGGTCTCACCGATCGTGATATGCGCGACGAAATAATCGCCAAGAAACCTACTACATTCAAAGACGCTTACGAAATAGCACATGCATTGGAGTCAACTCGTCAAACAGCGGATGAGGTTACCTCTACTTCTAATAAGATACATGCGCTATCTTATTCAACAACGCATTTCAAGCATAAACGGAATGCTTCACATACATCGCGCAGTGTTTCTCGGAAGCAAGATCATGGTGAACAACAAGGTCGGTACGCTTGTTGTAGATGCGGAGAACATCACAAACGCAGTGAGTGTCCATTTCGTACTTCTGAGTGTCATAAGTGCAAAAAACGTGGGTACATAGCGAAAGTTTGCAGAGCTTCATCTTAGCTTTTTACTTCTCAAATACAAAATTCTGAAGAGCCTGCACAACAAATAGATACATTGAAATGTTTCAACGCAGTCGAAGAAATCCACGTTATTGATAAGTCTTGTGGTAAGAAAATACTTCAAGTGCTCATTGAAGGCCACAAATTAAACATGGAATTAGATTCTGGTGCACCATATGGTTTCATTGGTGGCGATACACTTCGTAACCTGAAACCTAATTTTCAATTACAGCCAACTTCTAAGAAATTCATGAGTTACTCGCACCATCGCCTCAACTGCATCGGGACTTGCTCTGTTGATGTCTCATTTGGTTCTACGTCTCGTCAACTTCCGGTCTACGTTATTCAAGGCTCTTACGATTCCTTATTTGGTCGTGAATGGATCGCACAATTCAGTCACGAAATTGATTGAACCGAACTCTTTTCTCCAATCAAGGTTAATGCCCTTTCTACTCTTCCATTTTCATTAACTCGTGATCAACAAGCACAGATGGATTAACTTTTGACAAGGTACGCTTAAGTTTTCAGTGAAACAGCTGGAAAGCTTACTGGACCTTCAGTTAAGGTACATTTTAAACCTGGAACTTCTCCTGTTTTTGCTCGTGCTCAAGATATAGCATATGCGTTGCGCGACAAATATTCTAAAGCAGTTGACGCTAAACTTCCGTCTGGATTTTACAAAAATGTTGATTTTTCCAAGTGAGCTTCGCCTACACACGTCGTTATTAAAAAAAAAGGTGAGATTCGTATAACTGGAAATTATAAACCTACGTTGAATCCGCGTGTAATAATAGATGAATGTCCTATTCCAAAACCTAGTGACATTTTCAACAAAGTAAAAGAAGCCAAAATTTACGCACATCTTGATATTACAGATGCTTATACTCATCTTCCTGCTGACGACGAGTAGAGTCATGCTTTAACCCTCGATACTCCTACACATGGGTTGGTTCGTCCTACACGAGCTGTTTACAACGCAGCTAACGTACCTGCAGTTTGGCAACGTCGATTAAAAGAAATCTTACAAGGTCTAAAAAACGTTGAAAATTTTTTCGACATCATTGTATGGGCTATTGTTGATTATTCTGGAAACGTGTTTGATCCGTCTTCTTGAAAATGGTGTTCGTCTCAATCGACGTAAATGTGTTTTCGCTACAAATTCTGTAGAATTTTTGGGTCATAAACTATATACACAAGGCATTCATAAATCTGATTCTCACATCAAGGCAATTCGTGATGCACCTAAACCTTCTACACCTCAAGAATTAGAATTGTTTATTGGTAAAGCTACGTACTACAATTCATTCATTCCTGACTTAGCCATAAAAGCTCGACCACTTCGGAACATGCTTCTTACATCATCTTTTCAATGGTCGTCAACTGCTGATAAAGCATACGAAGAGCTTAAAAATATTATCATTTCTCCTCAAGTTTTGATGCCATACGACCCATCCTTACCTCTCATACTCGCCACTGATGCAAGCAAAGTAGGACTCGGAGCTGTTTTATCACATAAACTTAGCAATGGAATCGAAAGGTCAATTGCTTATGCGAGCCGTACATTAACTGCTACTGAACAACGCTATCCTCAAATCGACAAGGAAGCTTTAGCTATTGTATGGGCTTGTCAAAAATTTTTCAATTATTTATACGCTCGTCATTTTACGCTGTTTACAGATCACAAGCCATTGACACAGATTTTTCATCCTGAAAAATCACTTCCTATTCTTTGTATAAGTCGAATGGCTAATTATGCTGATTACTTAGCTCATTTTAACTACGATATTAAGTTCAAGCCAACTAAAGCTAATGCAAATGCAGATTATTGTTCACGTGCTCCACTTCCTTCAACGGTTGACACTATTGAAGAAATTACAGAACTTGATTCTTTTGACACATTTATTATCAACCAGATCAATCAGTTTCCTGTACGAGCAAAGCAGATTGTGAAGGAAACTCGTAAAGATTCTAACCTAGGTAAAATTATTCAACTACTCGAAGCTGGTCAAGATCTATCTCGTCATGGATACAAAGCGCCTGAGTCTTCTTATAGTCTATCTTCAAATTGCTTGATTTTTGAACATCGAGTTGTGATTCCATCGTCTCTTCGTCAAGCAATTTTAAATGGCATTCATTCAGCGCATTTGGGCATTGTCAAAATGAAAGATTTGGCACGATCATTTGTTTACTGGCCAGGAATTGATGCAAATATATCCTAAAGGTCGATGGGAACGTACCCATATAGACTACGCTGGACCAGTAGTTGGTAAAATGCTTCTAGTAATCACTGATGCTTATAATAAATGGCTTGAAGTCGAGGTCACAAGTTCCAGTACTAGCATCGCTACAATCAATATTCTCGCTCAGTTATTCGCTACTTATGGTGTACCTAGCATTGTTGTTTCAGATAATGGCCGTCAATTTGTTTCAGATGAGTTTGAAACATTTCTCAAGATAAGTGGAGTGAAATATCACAAACTTACTGCTCCTTATCACCCTTCGACAAATGGCCAAGCAGAAAAATGCGTGGGTACAACAAAAAGAGCCTTACTTAAAATGGATACGACACAAGGTTCTTTGCAGCGGAACTTGAATGAATTCTTGAGACAATATCCCTGGCGGGAAAAATTACGTGATTTATCACACGATCAATCACGTGATCAGTTACTTGATTTCTCACATGACTTATCACGTGATTTCTCACGTGACTATTTGGCGTGATTTCTCACGTGTAGACTATCTGCTGATAATTGATAAAATAAGGAAAATAATTTCATTAATAAAATGAAAAAATCTAATTTTACAATTAACATAAGTTTATTTTGCGTTTTCATCTTTATAAATTAGAATAATTCTTCTATGCTAAATAATATAATGGTAATATCAAATTTAGATTATAAATATCAATCTTAACTTCGAAAATATTTTAAATCTTTTCAATTTTTATCTTGAAGTATACGTGTAAATTGTACAAAATCATAAATCAAACATATTTTTAGGTAACAACAGTATAGAATTTCAATACTTACAACAGCACAAGTAGCTGAGGCAGTAAGATAACGGATTGGGAAGTTGAGGACCGGGGTTCGATCCTCGGTTGGGGCAACGTTTTTTTTTAAATTTTTTTGTGGTCAATTTATTTGGATTATTAACAAATCTATTTTACATAATTGTTTAGTAAAAATAAAATAATTTATTTTAATTAAAAGAAATAATTCAATTTTATGAGTGATTTCTGACGTGATTTTTAACGTGACTTCTCACGTGAGATATCACGCCAAATAATCACGTGAGAAATCACGTGATAAATCGTGTGAGAAATCAAGTGACTGATCACGTGATTGATCGTGTGATAAATCACGTGATTTTTCTCGCCAGGGATAGAAAAGCTCCTCATTCAACTACTGGACAACCACCTGCTTTATTATTTTTAAAACGAAACATTCGCACACGATTAGATCTTGTTCGACCCGAACCTATCAACGAGAAGACTTCTGAGAAACATCAAGCTGATTTTATCAATACGTACCGAGAAATTAAACCACTTGAACATGTTTATTTTCTTCCCGGTAATCCAAAATTAGATAAATAGATTCCAGGACAAATTAATTCTCGTCTAGGAGATCTGCATTATGAAATCAGTTACATGGATAAAAAGTATAAACGACACGTCGATCAAATTCGTGCTTTTACAAAGAAATCAGAAGAAGGGGAAGAGACAAGAAAGAATCCAGAAAGAGTAACATTTTTTGAAGATAAAATTGGTGCTAATTTAACAACATTTCCCACCACAAGCACACGACGTCGTACTCGATTTTACAAAAATAACGTAACTCCAAGATCTATGAGTGCGCAACAAAAAGTAAATACTGAAGTAATTACACCATCATATAAGGCTCCTTCGACTTCTCAGACTGTGTCGTTTGAAGAATCACCGACTATACAAGCTACGTCAACTCAAGAATCTTTAATTTCAAAATCTTTACCATCTTCAAGTGTTGAGATCTCTACGACTACAACGGAAGCTCAATCCTCAACATCTCACGCATCTCTTCCACCTACCGTAAATGATTCATTCCGAAATCAATATCTACCTCTGCAACTCTTCAAGAAGAATTTCCGTTACAAACTCAAGATCAACGTACTGAACATTTACCTCATGAACAGTCATTTTTCATTCCAAACACACCGCCGATTCGACGATCATCTCGGATACGCAAATCAATTTTAAATTGCGCGTAACTTTCGATAAGACCGGTCATTTTCGACAATTTGTTTTTAAATTCAAGATCTCGGGCTAAGCTGTTCAGTAATGCCAGAAAAAAATAATGTTCGCTCGGCCAAGTAATAAATTACCCGGGGCGCAATATAGGCTATTTTTTGGCAATTAGTAATTGACGCGTAACTTTTTGTTAGCATAGGGTTTGGAGGTGGCAACCATGTTTTTTACATATTGTATGTCCAAACGCACGTAAAAAACTTTTTTCTCCGCTAAGTAGTCTTTTCGACCTCGTGTAGTTGCAGTACTCGTCTGCGGCTCGCTAAAACGCACTCGCCGTCGACTCGTACTACAAACTCCTCACTCTTTCTAAAAAAGCCCAATTTTTGCCCTTGGTACACAATATTACATTATTTTGATATGCGTATTTTCTAACAATAATTGCCTACATAGTATAACTAATCTAGATATTTACCGCTCGGGGAAGCCTGTAACCCCGTATGTGGCGCGTCTCCTGGGAAGTAGTTGCTGGTAGAAAGGCAAAAAAGAAACAGACGGATAAACCGGTGCAGACCCAACCGGAAAGAATAGAAGGTAAGGCTCAGCGACGTAGGAGGGATGCGATCCTCATAAGACCAGAGAGTGGGAAGACCTACGCCGAGATCTTGGGACAGATCAAGGCAACGGTTAAACCGGACGAGCTGAACGCGGAGGTGAAGCTCGTCCGTAAGACAAGAGACGGAGGCGTACTGGTGGTTGTTGGCAAGAGCGATGACAAAATGGAATCGCTTAAAACAGCCATCCAAACCGCAATCGGACAAGCAGGCATAGTCAGAGGCAAGATCTCCAAAGCAATACTGGAGATTCGGGATATTGACAGCCTCACAACAAAGGACGAGGTCGCCAGTGCAATCGCAGTGGAGACGGGCTCCGACGATAAAGATGCAAAAGTACATCTGTTCGAGCCGAACACGAGGGAGCAGAGGGTAGCAGTGGTCGAAATGCATTAGACTAAGGCCGCCGCCCTGCTCAAAAAGGGTAAGATCCGCATCGGTTGGGTAAACTGCCGGGTGAGGGTTCGCGCGAGCGCTACGCGATGCTACCGATGCTTCGGCTACGGTCACGTAAAGGCGCAATGCAAGGGTCCCGATGGAGCACCAACTGCTGGAAGTCTGGTGCGGCTGGGCACAGGGCAGTGCAATGCCCTGTACTGGCTGAAGAAATAAAGTGCTTCTTATGCAAGGACGCAAAGATGCCGGACGACAAGACCGCGCATGCTCCAGGCACCGGAGCAAGGCTCTAATCGCGGCTAGGACCCAAAAATAATGGCGCGAATACTGCAAGGCAATCTGCACAGGAGCAGGCTGGCCCACGATCTCCTACCGCAATTTGTCCCTGAGGAGAAAGTGGATATCCTACTGATAAGCGAGCAGTACACGGACCGGGACACACCTGGCTGGGTGTCCAACGAGGCAAAAACCGCCGCTGTTTGGGTGCCCAGGCGAGGAATCGTGGATAAAGAAACCGGAGACGATTACGTACGGGTAAGGGTCGGTAGTATCACTTGCTTCAGCGTGTATCTGTCACCGAACCTAACCGCGGCCGATTTTGTGACAAGGTTGGGAACATTAGAAGACGCGATAAAAGACGCTCCTGGGGACCTAGTAATCGGGGGCGACTTTAACGCCAGAACGACAGAATGGGGTATGCCGCACACGAATAGAAGAGGCAGGGCGATACTTGAGATGGCAGCTAGGTTAGAATTGGTAGTTGCGAACGAGGGAAATACAACTATCTACCGCAGACCAGGTTTTGGGGAATCGATACCGGACGTAACTTTTGCTGGGGAAATAACTATCCGCAAGATAAGGGGTTGGCAAGTTACGGAAGAATTTACTGCTAGCGACCATCAGTATATTCTCTTCAACATCGAGGACGAACGTACGGACAGGCATAGAAGCATAAATAGCCGGGAACCACGATGGAACACTCGACTTCTGAATCGGGAGGCGCTCGCGGAGGAAATTTTAGTAGAGCGCACTACTAGGTTAATCACGGAGATGTGTGACGCAACGATGCCCCGAGTATGCACCAGTCACCTTAGGCGTCCGGTTTACTGGTGGACGGACGAAATCGCGGAGCTTAGGAAGCAAAGCTTTCAAGCCAGAAGAAGAGCTCAAAGGGCCCATAATCGCCCAACGGCTCAAGAACTGGCTCGAGAGTATGACGAGGCGAAGAAAAGGCTCAGGGACGCTATTAAAGAAAGTAAGCGCCGGTGTTGGTATAAGATTCTGGACGACGTAGAGAGAGATCCGTTTGGCGAGGGATATGCGATCGTTACACGAAAATTAGGAGAAATGAGGAGAATGGAACCGATGGAGGTAGAGGCGATCGAAAAAATAATCGATGGGCTATTCCCCAGCCACCCCACCCGATCTCAAACAGAAACGACGCACGAACCAAAGGACGAGATACCCCTTTTCAGCGTAGGCGAACTTATCGCGGCAACTTCATCCTTGAAGAGCGGTAAGGCACCGGGACCGGATGGCATTCCCGTGGAGACGCTTAAGGCCGTTGCCCAGCAGCGGCCTGGGCTGCTCCTGGAAATGTACAATCAGTGTCTGGTAGAGGGCGTGTTTAGTTCGCGAAGGAAAGGAGCTAGGTTAATTTTGATCGAAAAAACTAAAGGGCAGGTAGGCGCGGAGACGTCGTACAGACCTCTTAGTCTGCTCGATACTATTGGTAAGACGGGCGAAGCTTTAATGAAGCCTCGAATATTGAGCGCAGTCAGGGAGGCGGGGGACCTTTCTGACAAGCAATACGGCTTTAGAAAGGGACGGTCCACGATCGGCGCGATTAGGGAAGTAACCGACGCGGTCAATAGTGCTGATGAAACGTGCCACGCGACAAGGCCATTGGTAGTGCTCGTGACACTTGACGTAAGGAACGCGTTTAACTCGGCAAGATGGGTCGATATTCTGAACTCTTTGCGGGCGTTTGGGGTACCCTGGTACATCATGCGGTTCGCGGAGGATTATCTTAAAGAACGAACGATCGAATACAACACAACAGAAGGGCGTAAGAGTAGGCCCATAACGGTGGGGGTAGCGCAGGGTTCTATCTTAGGACCGGATTTCTGGGGTATCCTATACGACGGTCTGCTCAAGTTAGAAATGACGGAGGACATCAAACTAGTCGGATACGCGGATGACATTGCGGCGGTGATTACGGCGCGAAGCGTGGACGTCGCCCAGGCAAAGTTAAACGCGATAAAGGCTCGGGTATTGAAGTGGATGACCAACCACGGACTGACCTTAGCCCTAGAAAAGACTGAAATAGTTCTATTGACTAGGAAGCGGATCCCGACGATCATACCTGTGCGGGTCGGTGAAGCCATGATAGACTAAGACAGCAGCCAAGTATTTAGGGGTAACTCTGGACACGAAGCTGAATTACGGGCCGCATCTAGATCGTGTATGTGAGAAAGCGGCGATCAGGGTGGCGCAACTAAGCCGATTAATGGCCAACGTGCGCGGGCCCAGACCAGCAGTTAGACGACTCTTGATGGCAACCACTAAATCCATTCTTTTATACGGTGCGGAGGTGTGGGCCGATGCCATAGAGAAGAAAAAGTATCGGAAGCACATAACGGCGGTGCAGCGTAGAGGAGCGCTTAGGATTGCATGCTCGTACCGAACGGTATCCGTGGACGCAACAATGGTGATCGCGGGGGTGATTCCCGTGGATCTGCTTGCAATCGAACGCAAGCGGATCTACGAGAGTCTCCGGGAAATGGCTGAAGCGGAAATCCGAACCGAGGAACGCGATAGGACGATGCGGAAATGGCAGGAGCGGTGGGCCGAATATCGCCATGCAAAATGGACGAAAACATTAATAAAAGAGATAGGCCCGTGGGTAGATAGGAGATGGAGGGAGGCAATTTTTATCTCACCCAATTCCTCTCCGGACACGGCTACTTTAGGAGCTATCTGTTCGCGATGAACAGGGTAGCGACACCGGGGTGCAAATACTGCGGTGACGAACGAGACGACGTGAGACACACGTTCTTTGACTGCCCGCGATGGGCTGACAGGCGTAGAATACTGGAGCTGACGATAGGGGCGTTTACGCCCGAGACTGTAGAGGAAACGATGCTCGGCAGCAAGCAGAATTGGGACGAGATAACGGCGTACGTGGAGACGATTCTTCGAGCGAAAAACAATGACGGTTGTCTACAAGACTAGTTGACGGCTAGCATAGCTTAAGACAGGCGTCCCCCCCGAAGGAATGCGAAAGCGGTTACCGGGGGGGATATTCGCGGCCCTATGAGAGGTAGAGTTTTAGTGGGTATGCCTGGCGTTTTTTCCACGCCAGGAGAGTCCCACACACGGGGAGTCTCGCACGACTCCTGTCATGGTGCATTAAGCATTTCTCCAACTCTCCGGATAAACAAAAAAAAAGAAATATATAGATATTTAAATTTAAACAACGCATCTGAAAAAAGCATACTCACAAATATAACAAGTTTTCAAAATTGAAAATGTCTAAATAAAGAACAGTGTAATAGTATGTTAATGTAAATAAAGGTAAAACTTTTTTTCGAGTTTCGTTGCGCCAATAAGGTATTATTATACATAAATAAATCGTAAATATTATTTTTGGCGGAATTAAAATTAATCAATTTTTCGCGCTTTTAGATACACCATTGTTGAATATATTGTATAAAACATATCATCAGAAACAAGCAAAAATATTTTTTTTAAAATCGAAAAATAGTTATAATATGGCCATAAAATCGTCAGTCATATTTTTCCTTAATTCAGAATCAGAAAATATACATGCACATCAAATTTTATTACGACTAGGAATGAAGGCGCGCTTCGCGCGCTCTTGACTCTATCTCTGTCTTATAACACTGGTAGAAAATCTATTATAAGTGTTGGGCGGCACACTAACGTCTGCTAATATTTTATAAGCATGTAACATGTTACTAAATCCCTCAAAACTATTTTTTAATAAATATATTAATAATGCTCAATGTCGTCATCATTGGTTTGAATAGTGAATTTGAAGAAAAGTTCAGTATAAGAGTCAGTGGGTTTGTCATCATTACAATGCCATTTATTTGCATTATAAAAAAGCTATACAACTGAAATTTTACATAGATACTTACTATGCTACCTAGAAAACATGTAACCTACCTGATTATTATTTAACTGTTTTCATTCATATTTTCACATCGAGGCCCATATGAATTTTTTTAATTTAGCGTATCAAATTTTGCTTGTACACAGACAGTTACACAGAAACTACCATCTCTAGCACATTGTATTTCTGGTTTCCAGTGTATTTTTACATGTAGAAAGTATTTTAGCTTTTTTGTCAAGGCATTAATTAGAATTTTGACTTTTACCAGTTGTGAGAGATTTTGAGATCGATACCTGTTTCTCCATTTTTGCATTTTTTCTCATTCGAAAACTAACAGGTCTAGAAAGCTCATATTTTGCATATAGATTTCTTTTGTGATTGTGGAAAGATATTTAAAGTTGAATCGACCTTAACTGAAAATCTTCTGATTTCGACTCCGACACTGATGTGAATGCAAACTCATGCTATACGACTAAATAATTATCATAGGTGTTGTAGTCGTACCAAAAGTATTTCAGTTAACGTTTAAATATCTTTCCACAATCACAAAAGAAATCTATATGCAAAATATGAGCTTTCTAGACCTGTTAGTTTCCGAATGAGAAAAAATGCAAAAATGGAGAAACAGGTATCGGTCTCAAAATCTCTCACAACTGTTAAAAGTCAAAATTCTAATTAATGCCTTGACAAAAAAGCTAAAATACTTATCACTTTCTTCATGTAAAAATACACTGGAAACCAGAAATACAATGTGCTAATATGAATGAAAACAGTTAAATCATAATCATGTAGGTTACATATTTTTTGGGTAACATAGTAAGTACCTGTGGAATATTTCAGATGTATAGCTTTTTTATAATGCAAATAAATGGCAGTGTAATGATAGACAAACCCACTGACTATTATACTGAACTTTTCTTCAAATTCACTATTCAAACCAATGATGACGACATTGAGCATTATTAATATATTTATTAAAAAATAGTTTTGAGGGATTTAGTAACATGTTACATGCTTATAAAATATTAGCAGACGTTAGTGTGCCGCCCAACACTTATAATAGATTTTCTACCAGTGTTATTAGACAGAGATAGAATCAAGAGCGCCTGAAGCGCGCCTTCATTCCTAGTATGAATTTAAAGCGCGTTTCTGATCTCGTTGCCTAGGCAACCAACCAGCAACCAATCAGAATCACGTATTAAATGCTTCACAACAAAGGCCATCATTTTTTTAAGAGAGGAGGAAGGAGGATCAGTTGCGTGGTTCCAGAATCATAACGGTATACGTATGTACACACACACACACGCAACACGCACATATCCATCCGCCTGGACATTTTCTAAAAATCCATGATTCGAGCTCTAAACACCTCCAAATGCGTTTCTACGAAGTTTTGGCGGAACTGAACATTTTCTAGGAGGAAGCAAAAGTAATAGTAATTATAATACATATAATATGCCCGTGCATATTATAATATGAGTTGTCGCATTGTCAGTTTGTCACGCACCTGCACGTCTGATTGCTCAGTATCTATAATTAAGGATGGAATGCACATGAACTTCAAGACAGACAAGCCCTGATAAATGATTGTAAATTACTGAACGAGAGAGAGAGAGAGAGAGAGAGAGAGAGAGAGAGAGAGAGAGAGAGAAAGCAGTAGCAGAGTGCGCATACACTGCACGCGATTCTCTCATATTCAAATGCGACGCGACCGACACGACGAAGCGAGAAACTTTGAGAATAAACGTCGAGAGCGCGCCGCGCTAGAAAAAGAGAAGCATAAACACACGAGAGAATATGTATACATAATTATATCCGTACCTAGTCCACCTCGTGCTTTTCTGGCCGACGTCCACTGCACGCATCAGAATAATGGCTCTCGAAAACTCGCGGTTCTAGTTCTACAGCGGCGCCGTCGAGTGGAGCAGCGATTCCGAGGCGAGCCACGAGAGAGCGCGTTCGGCAGTCTCAGAGAGCGTGCAGTCTGTACTTCTGTAGTGTGTGCTCCTGTTTGTTTCCCTCACGCTCTAAACCGGATCAGCTGCCGCAAAATGACCCAGGAAGGACAGTAAGTATCCTTGGAATTGTTAAAAAGCCGCGAGGATCGTGTGCCGGAAGGTCCGGGCCACGCGTCGGCTGCCTTCCGATTTCAAAACGAGCCTCCGTTGCGTCGGGCCAAACGAAAGATGCTCGGGCTGCGCTCGGAAAGGCCTGCCCGCGCGCCATGTTGATAGCATGGATATTATTGATTCTCGAAATTTCCGAGCCTCGGAAAAGCCGGCGCCGCTTGTTCATCAATCGCGCGCATCCGAGCTCGGCCGAGGAAGCGCTCGACGCGTTTTCGCTTCTCTCGAGTTTCACCTCCTCGTGCAGCGTCTTCTCTTGGCCGCCCATCTACTATCACTCACTCTCTCTCTCTCTCTCTCTCTCTCTCTCTCTCTCTCTCTCTCTCTCTCTCTCTACAATACATACAGGCTACACTCGCTCCGTCTCTTTCGCTCCCGCGTACGGCTCAACTTGATTCCCTAGTCCCGACTCCCGACGTTCCTCGTGCGACCGCGTGCGCGTAATGCGATATATTGCCATCTCGACGGATCCGATTTCCGCCTGTACCCGCGGCGACGTCTCCCCATGAAGCGAAGCGATCGATTAACCGATAGCCCGCGACGGTGACGACGGTGCTTCCCCGTCCTCGCGACTCGCTCCGTCTTTTGTCCGATGCGCTTTTGTATGCAAAGCACTGCTAGTCCGAATCCTCGTGCGCTCGCTGCTCGTTCGCGTGTTTTTTTTACGTGGCCGAGTTGTGCTCACCGGCTACATAAGTAGCGGTCTCTCATAATACTCACGCGCTGACTGGCGATTTTTCGTCGCGACTCGCGAGCCTTCGTGTCGCAGAGTACAGCTACCTATAGTTGTTTCTTAACCCTATTTCTTCCAGGAAAACTGTGAAAATGGGCGACCAAGCCGACGTGTAGGTGTTTATTCGTACATAACTTGATTCATACTTTTACAACTTCTACTATTTTTAACACAAGCAAAGATTATCCAGTTCGTTTGGTTGGAGTAGCAATATTCCTACTGCTTCGGCAAATTCCATTTTATACTATTATCTCTTTGACAACTGAAACTAGAAAACCTTGTCTCATCTTTGATTTAAAAAATGAACAAATTGGAACTGATTTTTCCATCTTTTCAGAGTTACACCACCCCCCGTCATGTGGGCTCAGAGGAGTAATCTTCTCTTTGTTACCATTTGCCTCGAGGACTGCAAAAACCCGACCATCAGAATCGAGGCGGACAAAGTGTATTTCAAAGGTGTTGGTGGAACAGAAAAGAAGGAACACGAAGTCACCATAAACTTGTACAAAGAAATCGACTCAGACAAGGCAGTACAGAGTCCAAAAGGCAGGAACTTAGAATTGGTTCTGTACAAAAAAGAAAGTGGACCTTTCTGGCCACGACTGACCAAGGAAAACAAAAAGTTCCACTGGCTGAAGAGCGACTTCAACAAATGGCAAGATGAGGATGACAGTGAAGAGGAAGGTGGAAACATGGATCCCAATAGTTTGGAAGAGGTATAGATTATTCTTCTTGTAAAATTGATTTTTCCATGTGCAAATGTATATTTATAATCAAACAAATCATCCCTTTTAGATGATGCGCCAAATGGGACGCCTTGGTGGTGGTGGTGGTGGCGGTCTTGACGGTAAACCAAACTTTGATGACCTGGACATGGGAGAGGATGCCGATGAATCTGACAGTGACGACGATGAAATGCCAGACTTGGAATGAAGACTTTAATAACATTAAAAGTTTAATCCCATCAAAAGAAGTCGGGACCTATGAGAAATTGTTGCATCGCAATATCGGGAATTTAAATTAGGCCATGTTGTTTGAATTTTCGATTGCAAATAATTTTTGCAATTGCGCGATAGCCAAGTCGGCACCAGTGAGCGAGCCCCGAAAAAAGCATGTTGATAAACTTACTGATGTAAACGTACATCGGTGGCAAGCTGACAGTAAACACGCTCTGTAAAGGTCCATCCCTCATACCCTTGTAATTCCCGTTAGCCTTTAGTTTATAAACTAAGTTATATGATGAAGAAGAAGCTTTTTTAATGATGATTGATTAAATGTGTAAAATGAACTCGTGTCTATTTATTTAAAAGTCATAACCTGTGTTATATACATGATTATAAAATCTACAACTTTCTACGAAAGACACAATCCAATTATAAATAATTATAATTAAAGAATGATGATAATGATGTTGAAGTAATATACATAATACAATATGAATGGTATATACATATTGTAACAAATCTCCTATTTCAATCAAACAATGCTTGGTGCACCACGGAGCGTTAGATATCCCGCTGTTATGTCCATTGGCAAACTTCGTACTGTCATAAATTCATCTGCAGTTGCGTAATACAGCTTAGTCTGTGGATCTGTATAATGTGCCTGTAAAATTATTCAACTGTCATCTCATGTTCATAAATTGTGTCACAACTACTTAATAACTTTTTTAATTTTGTAAAAAAACAACCAGCATGCATGTCAACTTTTTTACTTACTGGCAAGCCTGATATATCAGAATATTTCTTAGCAGGTTTGAAACTAGGTGGTGCATTTATAGAGCTGTCTAAAATTGTAAAACAAAGTATAGCAATAAATATGTAAATTTAAAAATTTTGTTTTCACTACACATAATATGACAACTTACAGTGAATTGCATCTGAAGGCCAAGGTAGAGCACGTTCTTGAGCCAAAACCTGCTTTAAAGATCTCCAAATCCTTTTCTTCCCAGAACTAGTGATTGGTCGAAACTTTTGTTGAAACATTGGATTTTTAAAAATAGCTAGTGGTTTCTTGTTTGCTTCAGAAACTTCATCATTCACCATTATGTTTATTTATGCCCTGAAATGAAAATATAATCAAATTATTAAATCTTGTAAAACTTTTTGTTTGGTACATCATATTTTTTACTGCTTGAGTTTTAATTGAAATTCCAATTTCAACGTGAAAACAACAATAAAACAAACAAAATACGAAGAAGAAAGGTTATGAAACTTTGCAGAGTTTACTAAAATAAGTATACATATTAATTGAATTAGCACTTTACTTCAAGATACTGGATACTTTATGTCAGCTATCATAAATTTAATAATTTTTTCAATAAATATATAAATTTTCACAATTTATTTTTTTGACCTTTATACCTACGTTGGTTCGCGTTATGTTGACAAGCAGAAAACGCTACAGCAAACGCGCTATTGATAATTCAAATGACCACCTTGACTTACGTAGTAAAAGTAGGATCCGCACATACGGGGTGTGTTCCGAATTGGAATGTGTCAGTTAGCAGTAGCTGTAATGTTGGTATTAACTGACGTAAAATCATTCCAGTTCAAACGTCAGTTAGGGGGGAGGGGGAGGCGGGAAATATGAAACTTTATTTTTCCATATGTCAGCTAGAGTATACGTGTATGTTGCCTCTGACTATCTTGTCCAGGTCACCCGGGCATCCTGGAGACGATGTCCAGGTGTTGCACACCGAGAAAATATGGACCTTGATTTTTCCATATTTCAGCTATAGTATATGTGTGTATGTTGCCTTCAAGTATCTGTTTGAGGTCACCCGGCCAGGAGACGATGTCAAGGTATACGTGTATATATGCGTTGCCTTCAAGAATCTTGTCCAGGTCACCCGGGACTCCTTATTGTGTGATGTTCAGGTGTTGTATACACCGAATAAAATCACATAGGATTTGCTTTTCATGTTTACGTAATATGCGCTTTTCCTCGGTGTGCTTTTCCTGGACATCGTCTCCATCAGGAGTCCCGGGCGACCTGGACAAGATACTCAAAGACAACATACACGTATACTCTGGCTGAAATATGGAAAAATCAAGGTCCATATTTTCTCGGTGTGCAACACCTAGACATCGTGTCCAGCAGTCCCGGGTAACCTGAACAAGGTACTCGAAGGCAACATACACGTATACTCCAGCTGAAATATGGAAAAATGAAGTTTCATATTTCCCGCCTCCCCCCCCCCCCTCTAACTAACGTTTGAACTGGAACGATTTTACGTCAGTTAATACCAACATTACAGCTATACTGCTAACTGACGCATTCCAATTCGGAACACACCCACGGATATTATACACTGCTGTAGCCAATAGTCTTGAACACGAAAAAATGTTTAAATTTATAAAAAGGAAAGTGTAGTTACATACTTTTGTTTGTAAATATTATAGAATTCTCTTTCATTTTAACAATCCGAAAAAATAGAATTTTTTTTGTGTCACAAAAACATAAAATTAACTAACCAATATATGAACGTATCGATTCATTGTTTTCAAAGGTTAAACGTGCCTCAAATGCTGCGAATTGTTATGTAAAATCAACTAAGAAGTAGCAGTTACTGACTTCTTTTCGAAAATGAGACTTAGTTTTATTCGAGTTATTGCATCTGAAGTTGCGAAAACAACATTTCCACCTTGCAGTAGTTTGCAAAAATGTATGAGTAAAGTATTGCGTAACCATTGAACTTGTTTTCTTTAGCCTCGAAATTTCTTAAAATAAATTCTGAGAGAGTTGTACCTATATATATTATATACTTGATAAGTACGTTGGATAATATCGCAGATGAGACGTAACATCAAATCAAGTTTTTGTCGTAAATGAAAAATAGAAGACATCATCAATACTACTAATAGGCATATGTGAGACTATAGATGTACCTATATACACATATGCATGCATCATGCTATTGTGATGGGCGGCGGACGCACATCGGCACATATGATGTGATACGTGACTGTGAGGAACAAGATAGGCAACAGCAGCAGCGGGCACAGCGCAAATAGTGGGGGGTCTCTCGCTCGTATACGTGGGAGGGGACGAGAGAATGATCTGGGGTTGGTCGCGAATCGAGATTTGGATTTCACCTTAGAGACGGCGTAAAGGTCGCAAGGACAACTAGGCTCTAGTTCACATCAGCAGATACTTACTACTCAGCTCCTTTCGTGGCTCTTCTTTTGCAGATCGCACAGTAGCATCTATTCGTTTATCAATACTTGCAAGGCACCAGTCAACCCCTACAAAAATGGCACGCAAATTTGTAGTTGGTGGCAACTGGAAGATGAACGGCACGAAAAAAGAAATTGACGATATCGTCGCGTTCTTGAAAGCCGGCCCCCTTGACCCAAATGTTGGTAAGTACTTATAAGAGATATTTTCATCCACCACGATTCTCGGGACTGCTAATTTTATTCATTCGTGCTCATATTACTTGTCAATTTTATTTGCTTTCGAATGAACACTTACTTTTTCCGAACCATACTCCAAAATACATATCGAACAACAATAAGTAGCCATGTCAGCTCAACTCAAATTGTTGATTTTTTTCAATATAATTTGTCTATATTGACCTGAGACATATTTTGTCTCTTGCATCAACCCATTTTGATCTTATTTAGAAACAATGTCAGAATTATAGAGGTCTGCCAGAAAAATTTGGCTTCGATTTAATTTTTATCATTTCTCTACATAAATCAATTAAAATTACATCAAGTCAATTCGTAAATATACATTTTTTGAAATAAACAAATTTTTGACTAATTTTTTTATGTGATTTCGTCATATACTTCGAAAACTTGATTCATCATTTGTAGGTACTAAAATTTAAAATTTTTTGTACACTACTTTTTGCAAGAATAATACTTTTGAATGATAATACTTATTGTTTCTATTGAAGGTCATAAGTAATTTTTGTGTTAAATCATACATTGATTATAAATATATCAAGTCCATACTTTAATAGAAAATTTTGAAATAATGAGTAACAAATTTTTTCCGTACATCTTTGTTCAGAGGTAGTTGTTGGAGTTCCCTCAATTTACCTGACATACACAAAAGGCATTCTGCCCAGCAATGTAAGCATTAGTGCTCAGAACTGTTACAAAGTTCCAAAGGGAGCATTTACTGGAGAAATCAGTCCTGCCATGCTTGTTGATAATGGCATTCCGTGGGTTATTATTGGTCACTCAGAAAGAAGAAATGTTTTTGGCGAATCAGATGAACTGATTGCTGAAAAAGTGGCTCATGCCTTGGAAGCTGGTTTAAAAGTAAGCTATCGTAAAAAAAAGTAAAATATTATTTTATTCATTGTGAATTTAAGTTGCACTGTTAAATAATATGTTATAAATTGATTGGTTGCCTAGGTCATTGCTTGTATTGGAGAAAAATTAGAAGAGCGTGAAGCTGGAAAGACAGAAGAAGTTGTCTACAGGCAAACAAAAGCTATTGCAGACAAAATTAAATCTTGGGACAATGTTGTTGTTGCATACGAGCCTGTTTGGGCTATTGGAACTGGTAAAACTGCTACTCCTCAGCAAGCACAAGAAGTCCATGAAAAACTGCGCTCTTGGTTTGCCAAAAATATTAGTCCAGCAGTTGCCGAATCCATTAGAATTCAATATGGAGGTTCAGTCACAGCAGATAATGCCAAGGAATTGGCCAAGGAAAAAGATATTGATGGCTTCCTTGTAGGAGGTGCTTCTCTGAAACCTGACTTTGTAAAGATTGTTAATGCTAAACAGTGAATCATTAAATCATCGTGTTAATTTGCATTAATTATTGTATTGTAATACGTACAAAAACAAAATTTCACATTCTTTTTTTTAAGATAAGATATTTATGAGGTAACTTTCTTCAAGATCTTTTATGTTCGTGTATAATTTTCTTAAAAAGAATATGTGTACAGAAAGTTAATAATGAAGAGAATAATAAAACATTGTTAATGATATTACAGTTTATTTTTAAGATTGTAAATGTTATCCAAACGTGAAACAAAAAGTAACAATAAAAATATGTTAAATACTATGCAAACAGGAGCAGTTTACAAATTAGCCTACTTTGTACAATAAAGATTCATTTTATCAATCCTCTTGTGATAACACCTTCAGCTTTTTGCAAATTAAGAATTTTCAATCCATCTTGTTTAAGTCTAGCGCATGCAATTTTAACTAAAGATTTAAAAGTACGTGGTTCCCAAACTGCCAATTCTGCTAAACTTTTGCGATCAAGTAAAATTTCACACCTCGTTAAGCCTTCTTTTAATTTTTTGTAATTCAAACCATGTTCTATGCTACCTGCTTCAATTCTAGTTTGCCAAATCTGAAATCATACGTTAACATTACAAATTTTATTTCAATTTTAAATTAAGCTTGTGATGCAACAAAAATATTTCTAAGGTACCTCTCTAATCCATTTTTTTTTGGGATCTCTATGTTTGGTTGAAAATTGCAAAGATCTGTGAACTGCTCGAACAGCTAGACTGTAACAATTTCTGTAACGATTTCTAAAATGCTGTAAAATTGAAGTTTTTTATCATTGTAAATAATCCAAATAATGCATATTATTATTGTCTTTATAATATCTTACAGCACTTAATCTAAAGATCTTTCTCTTGCGCCAAAATTCATCAGGTCCTCTGCTTCTTGCGAATAAAGTTACTGACTGAAATACCATTTTAGATTATTTTATTTTACGATTACCTGATAGATAGAACTATGCTTTCAATGTGATCGACATTCTGACTAAAATTTCTAGGTTAGAAACTCGAAAGTAGCGAGATCAAGACCTATCTGCATCAGCTGCGGCCGGCGAACAGCCAATTGCAGTAGAGACTCTAAGCTTAGCGCTGTGGCTCCTGACATTGGACACCCTAACACGCGTAGATTGGAATGTTGGATGCGGTGCACGTGTATATATCGGGAAATAAATAAAAATTTCTGGGATATAATAAATATTTATTTGATAGTTTATAATTTTCAACAACACAATCATGCTTAAAAGAAAAAGGTATTTATTAATTAATAAATATAACAATATTTTTGAATCTTAGGTTGTTTGAATTTGACAAAGTTATTAATTTTCCTATGGAGTAATGAATATAATAACAATTTAATGTTTGACAGAAATGGGATTATTTTATTTGAGTAATTTATATTAATTTAAATTTGAATTCTTCAATACATTATTTTATTTAAAATAAAAGAAGAAACATTTCTAGCATGATTTAGAGGTTATATTTATAAAATCAAACACGCTGCAAATATGAGTAAAAAGCAGTTTTCTCCACAAATATTTACTACTAAGGAAAAAAAATCCTCTTAACTTTCTTAATATTGTTTATTAATAGTTTGAAGCTGTAAGTGTCTTCATCATAAGTGATTGTTTAATTAATTTATTTACTCAATTTTCAGAAATCAAGATGATTCTTCTGGTGGCGAAATGGATGATATAAATATGGATGAAATGTTGGACTCTGAAGAGGAATTTTCAGAGAATGAAAGAAATTTATTAGAGAAAGTTCGCCAAAAAAGAAAACCTGAAAATTATGACAGTGAGGATGAAGTTATGGGATTTAATAATGAAGAATACAATGAAGATGAAGATGAAGAAGAAAAAGATTCCATGGAATCTGATATAGAAGGTTTAGGAGATGACTATGATTTACCTAATGAAAAAGCTTGGGGTAAAAAGAAGAAAGATTTTTATTCAACTGATTATGTTGATGCTGACTATGCATCTACAAGTCAAAAAGAAATTGCTGATGCTGAATTAGAAGAACAAGAAGCTAGAAATTTGCAAAAAAGATTAGTAGAACAACTTGATGAAGCAGATTTTGGTCTTGAGTTAGTCGTGTCAAAGGAAGATGCTTCTGAATGTAATCAAGATGGAGAACACATAAAAACTGACTTGAGTAAATTAAGTAAAAGACAAAAACAAGAACTTTTTGAAAAAGAGAGTCCTGAGTTTCTGCCTTTGATTACAGATTTTCAAGGTAAAAATCAATTATTACATATTTTTCATGTCCAAGTTTTACAGTCTCTAAAAAAGTTTATTTATTTTATTTACAGATCGCTTAACTGAAGCAAGAACTGTACTAGGTCCGTATTTAGATCTTGTAGAAAGAGCAAATTGTAAAGATTGTGCAGCTACTAATTTTGTAAAAGCAAAGTATGATTTATTGTTACATTACTGTACAAATATCTCATTTTATCTAATGCTGAAAGCTAAAAAAGAACCTGTGGCATCTCATCCTGTCATTAAGCGATTAGCGCAATATAGGCAATTGTTAGCTCAACTCGAAGAATGCCAGGGAGATATTTTAGATGAAATAAAAGAATTATTAGAAGCTAATGAAAATGGCGAAACTTTGTACAATTCTGGAGATTTTAGTGAAGTAAATATTGAAAAGAAGAAAGTGGAAACTGTTAAGCATTCTGCGAACAAACATAAAAAGCTTGAAAATATTGAAAAGGCGGATAAGAATAGGGTTGTATATGAAGGAGATTCTAGTATGGATGAGGACGAAAAATATGATCAAGAAATTTCAGGAGACTCGGATGAAGGAAATAAAGAGGAAAATGAAAATCAGGAAGATACTGAGGAGAAAAGAGCAATCACTTATCAAATTGCCAAGAATAGAGGTCTTACTCCCCATAGGAAAAAAGAACAACGTAATCCAAGAGTTAAACACAGAAATAAGTACCGCAAAGCTAAAATACGCAGAAGAGGAGCTGTAAGTTCTTCTATATATAAATATATGTTTTTGTAATATTTACATTTTAGCTGTTACTTATACAATTATTTCATATTTTTAGGTCCGAGAAGTTAGAAAGGAAACCACTAGATATGGAGGTGAAATATCTGGTATTAAGGCTACTGTTAAAAAGAGTATCAAACTCAAGTAGAATTATTTTATTATTTTTTTACAATAGAGATGTAAAAGTGTTGATATTTTCAATGCCTAATTATTATAATAGAAATAAAATAAAACTAGGTACAATGAATAAATTTTTTATTGAGTGGAATAAGTATGAAACAATGACGCCTAAATACTAGCAAACTTTAAAAAAAACGTAATTCAAGTAACAAGAGTCTGTAAGACATCATGGTCATCAGTCCATTAATGCGCTGACATGTGACTCCAAGATTTCTGTCATCGATATAACATTTGCTTCATGACATTAATCACGAAAATTAACCTATTGTAAACTAAAGTTCCTTATGCCTCCAACTTGGCTAGAATATCAGATTCACGGAACAAGTGGAATTCTTTGTTCTCTTCAAGCTCTACTTTAGTTCCACCATACTCGGGCAGCAAAACAACGTCTCCAACCTTGATGCTTGGTGGAATGTGTTCTCCTTTCTGAAAATTAAAGAAAAAGATAATCCTTCAATTTTATCCAATGTTTTAAATTATGATATGAAAAACTTGAATGCAGATGTACGTACGTCGTTCCTTGATCCAGGTCCAATCGCCACGACAGTTCCTCTGAGAACTTTGCCTTGTGCTTTCTCGGGGATAACAATACCACCCTTGGTTTTGGTAATAGCTTCTGCCCTCTGAATGAGTACTCTGTCGAACAGAGGAATTAGCCTCTTAACAGCAGCTGCAGCAGCCTAAACAAAAACAACAAGACTTGTGTAGCAAAAATAATGTTTATATTTGATTGAGCAATAAGCACAATGCAATAAATATAATATCTTGGTTAATCAGCAGAAATCTTGAAGGTATATAATCAAATCTCTCATTTTGTATGATTACATATTAAAAACAAACTTTTGAAATCTGATTTGACTGAATATTCAAAATATATTGAAACACGCAACAGTTCTAGTTCTAGCTTATAAACTCTCAGAATTTGTACACAGGTTGCGCTAGCATAATGTCAATGAAAATGTCAAGAATGCAAGTTTTATTCCAGTTATGCAAATCAGTAGAAATTCGTAGTTTCCTGCCTTGAAAAATAAACTATACATGAACAGACTTCTTTAAACACACAATTAGTAGCTATCAAATTACGAAACAAAAATTGGAGCTATATACGCAATCATTGGGCAATCCTTGGAAAAAATATTTTCGAGCGGCTTCACTGTTCGTAAAAACCTCGAATTTCCGTAATTACGTAATTTATCTAGAAGATTAAACAAGTCTCGGCTCGGTGGCCGTCAGACCTCAATCACGAATGGATCAAGCTCGAAAACTAGCAACGTTCTATGTCCCTTCGAAAATGGCAATTTAAGCAGAATTTTTCTTAAATTACATAGCGCTTCATGCCCCAAACGAAGAGAATATCAAACATAAAAACCCTTCAGACTCACCATGACTGTAGACTCGAGTGTGAAGGATCGCAAAGGCAAGAGAATTACGGAGGAACGGAAACCTCGTGCACGCGCTGCGCGTAACCTAAAAAACCTCTGCCGGCGTCTGATGTCGCTCTGACCAAGAGTGCGATTTCTCTGTCTCTCTCGTCTCTGCTGTCCCCTTTCTCGAATCTTCCTTCGGCTCGTGTGCGTGTATTATGACTATACATATAGGTTTTCCCCTCTTTCTCCCCACTTCTTTCTTGCTCTCCCTATATACGATATATACACGCCTGTGTGCGCGCATGTATAGAAGCTTGTGATTACGTAATGCATTCAATAAGAGCGATAACGATTAATCCCTTCGATCTGAAAAACAAACGAAATTACAGTCGAAAAGAGACTTTTCGAGATCGTGAGCGGATGTTCGAATTTCTCAGCAAAGAAGAATATTTAAGTTATTTCAGTTTCGCGTTAATTCCGAATTTTCATTCATCATACGACGAAGGGCATTGCAGCAGAAGTGCGCCGTGCGCGACCACGTGGTCGAGCCTCGATCAGCGCACTCCTACTGCGCCGGTTCCGCAAAACCGCATAAGTACTTATACTTAGCTAGCTGTATGCACGCTCCAGAGATCCTTGCGACTCTTGCGCATATATAAGTAGAATTCTATATTTAAAAAGGCTAGACTCGCGCTTCTGACAACGCTTCGTGTTTTTTTGTATCGACAGATGTAAAATAAACGTCGTGCGGACAAATACTTATAACTTGCGGGGATAAACGCGCAAGCAGACGTTGCAAGATCTTGCACATACAGGATCGTTATTTTTTTACATGTATTTCAGCGTTCGATGGCTAACAGTTGCAGAGTTATGCTTCACGGGTTCGACTATAGTATAGTAGAAAAATGTTATCTGTAAATTCAACGTTCGATCGCCCCTCTGGATATATTTATCAGAAAGAAGTGTTTTTTTATCGCCGAATGAAAAGTTGGACAAATAAGTGTGGGATTTAGAGTATGCGTGTGTCTCTCGCGCTATAAGACCGCAAAAGAGGCAAAGAGCAACGTCAAGTGATGATTGGCGCTAGCCTGGTAGTTGCGTCATTCTTGATTCTACGCGTGCTATAGTATGTTCTAGAAGTCGGCCAAACGCCGGCTTAACGTTTCTTCTTCCCTCTCTCTCTCTCTCTCTCTCTCTCTCTCTCTCTCTCTCTCTCTCTCTCTCTTTCTCTCGTGCCTCTTGCTAAAAGACCGGTGAATGACCCCACCTGCATGCGACGAGTCCTAAAACCCGACTCTGCGAATTGTCTCAAATGCCTATGCCCTGGAGATTCTGGATTTTTCGAAATAGGCGTACGATCGCGGCAGGTTATCCGCGGGATATCTTGGCGCCTATAGCGCGCGCATACAGAGAAAGAGGGGAAGGAGAGAGAGAGAGAGAGAGAGAGAGAGAGAGAGAGAGAAAGAAGCGCGCCCCATCCATGTGATATCGTCTCGCTCGCTCTCCTGCGTATACTTCTCTTGCTGGTCGCCGTCGCCGCTTTTCGTCTCCTCTCATTCCGTTCGCGCTCGACGTGCAACTCGCGCACACACACCGAGGATTTTTCAGGCTACTCGTCTCAGGCAGTGTCTCGAAAGCTCGGCAATCAAGGTAGGATCAACCAAGCTCATTTTGACCCTTGACTAGTACCGATTTTTCTATCAACCCACACGAGCCGGTGCTTGGATTTTTCCCTTATAATCGTTCGACTTGGCTTTGAGGCGCAAGTTCTCGCGGTCAAACCAGGGCAAACCCGCATGCCAGCGTTCGATTCCCGAACCGTTCGTTTGTTGTTTTTTTTCTCGCCCTTGCAGAACCCAAGATTATAATTCTCCTCCTTGTCGTCCCGGTTCTTCTGCTCCACAGGACTTTTGAGAAAAAGGTTCGGGAATCGAACTCGCGCGACGACGTACATCTCGCCACGCGGTGCGCGCTTTACATAACCGCGCTTCATGCTCGCGGCTCGCCACCGGCATCGAGCTGCCAGCGGGCCAGCGACGAGCACCTTCCTCTCGTATTTTTTCTCGATTTTTCTCTATAATTCGCACATTTTTCTCAACTACTTGCAACCTCAACTAATGACATTTTTGCGATCTGTCATTCTTGTTTATTAAAACGATATTTGAACGGCGTTTTATCGTCGTACGTGGGGCAAAATTGCAAGACTTGATTATGTAAACTACATTAATGTTTCTCGTTTATCTTGGTGAAAATTAACGCGAGTTCTTGAAAATAAGCCTAGCCACTAATTTTCTACAAATTTCATTCGTTCTCTAATGTTGTATCCTAATAATTTCAGATGTTCAGACTACCAACAGTTCTCCGTAGCGCTGCTCTGCGTCAGATGCAGCTTCAGTCACGCAGCTATGCCAAAGATGTTCGCTTTGGAGCTGAAGTGCGGGCACTCATGCTCCAAGGAGTAGATGTATTGGCTGATGCAGTTGCTGTCACTATGGGCCCCAAGGGACGCAATGTCATTTTGGAGCAGAGCTGGGGTAGCCCAAAGATCACCAAGGATGGTGTTACTGTAGCCAAGGGTGTGGAACTGAAGGACAAGTTCCAGAACATTGGAGCAAAATTGGTGCAAGATGTTGCCAACAACACCAACGAAGAAGCTGGAGATGGAACAACCACTGCCACTGTTCTGGCCAGAGCCATCGCCAAGGAAGGCTTTGAAAAGATCAGCAAGGGTGCCAATCCTGTTGAGATTAGGCGTGGTATGTATTTGGCATGAATCAGTCAAAATAAATTTAAAAGTTCATCACTTAAGTGAAAATGACATTTTGTTTTTGATAACTTTTTAAATAGGTGTAATGATGGCTGTTGACAAAGTCAAGGAAGAGCTCAAGGCTTTGAGCAAACCTGTTACTACACCGGAAGAAATTGCACAGGTCGCAACTATTTCTGCTAATGGCGACACTGCTATTGGCAACCTTATTTCTGATGCAATGAAGAAAGTTGGAAAGGAGGGAGTCATCACTGTTAAAGATGGCAAGACTTTGATCGATGAATTGGAAGTTATCGAGGGTATGAAGTTTGACCGTGGATACATCTCGCCTTACTTCATCAACTCTTCCAAGGGAGCTAAAATAGAATTCCAGGATGCTCTGATCTTGTTCAGTGAAAAAAAGATTTCATCTGTTCAGAGCATCATCCCTGCTTTGGAGCTCGCCAACTCCCAACGTAAACCACTTGTCATTGTTGCCGAGGACATTGATGGTGAAGCTCTTTCAACCTTGGTTGTGAACCGTTTGAAGATTGGATTACAAGTAGCCGCTGTGAAAGCACCAGGTTTTGGTGACAACAGGAAAGCTACCCTGCAAGATATGGCAATCGCTACTGGCGGTATTGTTTTCGGAGATGACGCTAACTTGATCAAAATCGAAGACGTCCAGGTATGACAATATTCGACATGTCTGCATGTACATTAAATATAGTGTAATAATTAAATTTGAATCTAATCCTTTTGTTACAGCCTAGTGATTTGGGACAAGTTGGAGAAGTGCTTATCACGAAAGACGATACATTGCTTCTGAAAGGCAAAGGAAAGAAGACCGATATTGACAGAAGAGCCGACCAACTCAGAGATCAGATCGAAAATACGACATCAGATTATGAAAAGGAGAAATTGCAAGAACGATTGGCTAGGCTTGCATCTGGGGTAGCAGTTCTCAGGGTAGGAGGAAGCAGCGAGGTCGAAGTGAACGAGAAGAAAGACCGAGTCCACGATGCCCTCAATGCTACTCGCGCTGCCGTTGAAGAGGGCATTGTTCCCGGAGGTAACATCTCGAATTGTATTGAATAAGACAATAGTAATAATTGATAAAACATTATTGAATATGAATTTTTGCATTTTATCAGGTGGTACTGCTCTCTTGAGATGTGCTCCATCCCTCAAATCTCTGCATCCAGCAAATGAAGATCAGAAGACTGGTATCAACATCGTAGCTAATGCTCTTCGCATGCCATGCCTGCAAATTGCCCAGAACGCTGGGGTCGATGGCAGTGTCGTTGTCGCCAAGGTCTCTGAAGGCAAACTTGGGTATGACGCTATGAACAACGAGTACGTAGATATGATCGAGAAGGGTATCATCGACCCGACTAAAGTCGTCCGCACAGCTCTCACCGATGCCGCTGGAGTCGCCTCGCTCTTGACGACCGCCGAAGCAGTGGTTACTGAGCTGCCAAAGGAGGACCCACCAATGCCAGGTGGTGGTATGGGTGGAATGGGTGGCATGGGAGGAATGGGTGGCATGGGCGGTATGATGTAAGCGAGCCGTGTTTCTATAGTGTGCTCAAAGACTGACATTTAACAAAAGTCGCCGTCGTCGCCATTTCAACGCGAACAACACACACCGTATATATCAGCCAGGGCCAAGCGAATATTTGGTTTACCATGGACATTAGCATCCTCTAGATTTTTATAATTGAGTAAATTCCTTTCGAGTTTTCCCTTGCACGAGTTTTTCCTTTGAATCGATTGGTTTTGTAAATAAAAAGCTCCTTTCTTCTTATTAAGTAAAGCAGAGTAATGCAATGAATATGCAGGAAATCTTATGTAATGCGGTTATAAAAGTTACCATAAGGTATCTTATTCTACTTGACTAAAGGACGCTAATGTTTGTGCCAGCATCAAGTTAGAGAGTTAACATTGTACAAGTTTAACGGCAGCATTGTTAATGCAAGTACGTAAAAATGCTACTTTACCTTGTGTTCAAACAATCTTTTTTTACATCCTTTTGACACAATGGTAGATGCGTGATTACTTTTATTAGTTACGTAAAAACAAACATAACGAACAAGTTGGCCATAATATTAGCACAAAACGCATTGCATTTTGAATCTGTCATATAAACTAATGCGTACCAGTGTTCAATGGTCTTCAAAATACAACGGCTTGAAAAAATTCAAATTTAAAATTTATCATTTCTGTCGATAAGCTCTACATATTTTATGAATTGGTTACAGCCAAATCGAGATAGTTGAATAAAGATACAAATGAAAAGTGACGTACTTTTTATAATATTAATTAAAATTATGAGTATCTCACGCCGTGCATTTGAAAAACGTTGCCTCAACCAGTGAACGAGTGAATCATCCTGTTAAGAATGCAAGAGTGTAAAAATGTTGAAGTGTGCTAGAGTTCTGTTACTTTTTGTAAACAATAATGTTTATTTTCACTTTTAGTCTAAATAAAAATATGTTTAAATTAAACGAAATCTGTGGTCATTTTCTAATTTTTGAAGAGGTCCGAAAGTCTATCTAAATGTTGATATCGCGCCACAACACAGCAGACGACAAAAAAACTAATGATCTTATAACAAATAATAAAAACAAAATTACTATAAACCACAATATCAACGCTCCTGAAGACTATAGTCTATACATTTGCATTTCTCACAGCGAAGTCTGGTACTTTCGCATTTCTCGCGTTGAAGACTAACACTCCCGCCGCGGAAACTAGTACATTAGGCTTTCCAGCACCGTAGAAAAATACATTTTAATAAAAATTGAAAGTTTTAAAATTTGAAAATTTGATAATTTTCAAAATTTTGATGGATTTTGGAAATCTTTATGATGTTGGAAAGCCTAGTTGAAAATGTACTAGTCTTCCACGCTAACGTGCCAAATGTTCTGTAGTCTCCGACGCAAAAATACGAAATGTGCTAGTCTGCGGCGAATCTTAAATGTACGACTCTTGGTAGAGAAATTCAAATGTACTAGTTTTCGTTATAAGAGCGACGATATAGTTTCCCCGTAATGTAATTATCTATCATTTTACAAAGTTTGTATATAAGCTATTCTACGAGAAATCGGACACTTTACGTCGCACCTTCAAACCGTATGCTAACAAAAAGTTACAGTCCAATTACTAATTACCAAAAAATAGCCTTTATTGCGCCCCGGGTAATTTATTGCTATAAATGCCTGAAAAGACAGAATATTTACTTTTTGTCAGATTTTCGCATTACCGACGATTTTTACCCTATTTTAAATTGCTTGCAACTTTTGATAGAGATGGTCGTTTTCAACGATTTTTTTTTTTTAAATTCAAGATCTCGGCTTAAGCTGTCTATTCCTGCCGGTAATAGTATATTACGATACATGTGACTTAAACGGCCCATTATTACACGCCGTGTAATAATGGGTCGATTTGAGTCACAAGTATCGTATACTATATGTATATAGCATCTGCCTGCCCTAAGTCCGCTATATGTCACAACTATCCGTGATATAAACAGTCCTGTACTGCACCGTGCGAGGACGATAAAGCAAGGTGCAACAAAGGACTGTTTAGGTCACGGATAGGCTTGACTTAAGCGCGGACTTAGGTCACGCAGTGCTATAATAGTACATTACGATACGTGTGACTTAACGTAGCGAGGGCGCTAAGCGCCGTGTAAAACTGAACCATTTAAGTCAAGAGTATCGTATAAAATTTTATAGCACAGCTGCTAAAATCCGCAAGTCTCGCCTATTCGTGACTAAAGTAGTCCTTATTTACACCGTGAGGTTAGCGCACGAGCGTAGCGAGTGTGATGAACACGGTGCAAAAAAGGACTACTTTAGTCACAGATAGGCGTGACTTAACAGCGGATTTTAGCCACACTGTGCTATAAAAGTACTTAACGCTCGCTCGACCAGGTAATAAATTACCAGGGCGCAATAAAGGCTATGTTTTGGCAATTAGTATAATTGGCGCGTAACTTTTTGTTGGCATAGGGTTCGGAGGTGCTACCAGCCATGTTTTTTACATTTCGTATGTCCAAACGCATGTAAAAAACTTGGTCTGATTCGCGTGCCCTCGAAATTGCAAGAGCTCGATTTTTCAACCGTAAAGTTCCGACTTTTCGTAGAATGACTCATATATTTGTATGACAGATTCATAGGAAGGGATCTTAACAATATGCAAATAATAATTTACGCAAAAAATGAATAGTAATAATTACTTTAAAAAAAATGATTTTTTTATTAGAAATTATCTTGGTAATTGGAGTGCTTAGGATACATTAATCAGGCAGGTATTCTCAGTTAATTTTTTATTATAGTCATTTTTTAAAATAAAATGATAAATTATAAAAAAAGAATGTACATTGTATTACAATAATTCACATACAGTTGCATTCATGTATGAAAGAATCCTATGCTAGGTTTATAAGGCATATGAAAATTGCACATGCCATAATTTGTGAATTTTTACAACAGCCGCGTTACAGCTCGTTTTGTTTTTTATTTTACAGATCATTACAATATATATAATTATTTATTTTACGTATTTTCTCTTGAACGAAAAAAGTATTACTAGTGCCTTTTCAGCACATGCTTAAATTAATAATAGCAATTGTTATGTAATAATATATACAAACATACTTCAATATATTTTAAGGAAATTGTGTTTATCCTTAACAGAACTAATTACACTTTATTTGTCAGCTCATTCACCATTAATGTTTTTCACATTACATTTGGGGCTCAATTTTTTTTAATCCTTTGTTATATTCTTGACAAGCGCCGTTGATACTTTGGCAGCTGCAGTTTGAGGCACCAGCTGAACTTTGATGAGCGATAGATCCAGCATTTTACGCTGATACTTTTTGTGAAAGACCATTGCAGCGGACTGTGTCTTAAAGACGATCGTGGCATTACCATCGCCCATTTTTATACTCTACAACATGAACAACAGACAAAAAACACATATTACCACTTGACTCCATCACTCGTTTATTCAAACTCATTTAATGCATATAAAATTAGAAACAATCTACAAATGAAATGGTCAGTTAGATAGTAACAGATTATATGTACAAAATCGAAACTTCAATGTCTACAAACAGCAATTTTTAATTGTTCCGCAGGCATTAGATAAAACGCGTATAGTAAGCTGCATATAAAGCAATAAATATCAAGATAGTAAGGTATTTTTTGATGAGCTACATTGATCCTACGATATTATTGCAACCCAAAATTCAATTTAAACAAACTTGTGGAAAGATTTTTTTACAAAAAAATCTTCAATTACAATAAGATAATCGTCAATAGTAAAGTTTACATGTATTCGCAAATAAAAATATGTATGAGATAATAATCGTTTTTTTTCTTTGAAAAAAATGTACAATCAAGAAAGTAGAAAAGTAAAAATTATGCATGCACAAATCACTACAATGAACAGTAAAAGGTGTCTATCAATAATTAAATAAGCTATAAAATGCAATCACTATTAAGAATAACCACAAAGAACAAATCAAATGATATATATATATATATATATATACACACACACACACACACACACATTCAAACATGCAACTACTGTTAAAACAAAATTAACATAACTCTATAGATAGCATACAAAATATTTTGGCATAAAATTAATACATGCTTTGAGCATTTTAGACTTGATAAAGTATTATTACACGAAATTAATTAGATATAAAAACATTCAAGATTATACACCAATAAACAATCATGCTGAAAAATTATTAAAAAAATGTTTCAAAGGTTCAAATAATCTTATAAAAATAAATTCAAACATGGAATTTTCACATGAATTATTATTTAAACAAATTTCAAGCTTCACAAACTTGGTATAAAAGCATGACTTAGTTGTTTGTAAATGGTAACTTCTAGTTTAATTGACTCGATAAATATTTTTAATGTGTTTTTATCTTTTTTTTTTAATATTAACAATAAAATATAGAAGTAAATCATTGTCTACAAAAGATTTTTGATGTATTGATGAAATTCAGTGAATAACAACGCAATGAAGCGATCGCTTTTTGTAAAAAAAGCAAAGAAAATACTGAAAAGCTCAATTCTACGCTTTTGCATTTGTAGATTCACAAGAACCCCTTAGTACTAAATGAGTAGCGTAAAGCGGATGCAATAGATACAATAAAGCAACTCGACATGAAAGTGCGCATATATCGTTTCTAACGATTATAATGTTGCGATATAAGTTCATTTTTTTATGTAAAAATAGTCACCTCGATACTGCCGATTCCTTGGCACATACGACGTATCTGCGCTTCAGTGGTACTGGCGGCCAGATTATCGACTTTGACGATGTTAGATTTAACAATCTTCTTGACTTCTTGCACTGGTACCTTGTGTACTACGATCCTCTGACGTTGCTGTTGCTGCTGTTGTTCTTGGGAACCAATCTGCTTCTGTTGTTGCGTGCTTTGAACGACGATTCTCTGGGAATTAGTAAGTAACTGTCTTATTTGACCGAGTTGACGATTGGCAGTTGCTGCCTGAACCATTGAAGCTTTCTGAGAATTTTGTGCGCTGCTACTTTTTTGAAGCACAGACTTCTGAGCGTTTTTCGTTTTATTCAGAACAATTCGCGATAAAAGTTCGCTCTTGCCTCCATCATCTTCATCATCGTCGTCGATGAGTTTTGGCTGTTTAGCTGGCAATGCTCTGACCACCCGCACAGCAGGTACTTTTTCCTATAACAAATGGAATAATATTCGTATATATTTTTTCCTAGAAAAGAAAACAAGGATTCGAAACAGAATTAGCTGAATTCATATTTGAAAAAATCAAACAACAAATAGCCAAGAAAATATATTGCGTTTTTACCTAAATATATGAAGGTATTAAGTGTGTATTTAAAATACATGATAAACACTTTCCCAGTACTAATCCAATTCAATTACTAATATAATTCAACTAATTCTGATTTTATATACATGGTGTAATCATCGAATAACATGGCCTAAATTCACAAATACAAAATACACAAATACACAAAAAAAATTCTAATACAATCTAAATAATAAAAACTCATACCAAATTCATGATTACAATTATAACTATTTACGTTGAGTATTTTAAATAAATAATTGCCTAAAGGAAAAAAGGGGGAAACAAAATTTATTTAAAAACACAAGTTTTATTCAAATAAATAAAAAATATACAATTAAAATCAACTTGGTGCAAAAATGCGCGTCATAACTTTAAAGTTATATTTCATTCGTAGGTACGGGAGTAGGAATTTAAGGAACAATCGCAAATGTATAACAATCACTTTGTCTTTCAGTTAAAAACAGGATCACACTCAATGTACAAAAATACTTTTTTCAAAGGATAAAATGGCAGTGAAAATATACGATAGGTAAAATAAATTCTAATTAAGAAAAGCTCTATTTAAAAATCTATTAGAATATATAGCGTAAATTTTGCAAAATATACAAGAAAATATTAACTTTATAAAATTCCTTTAAAAATGTTGAAGATAATGACTAATTTTAGTCATTTAAAATAAAATTCAACTAGTAAAAACTTTTGGGTTCCCAGCAATGGAACCCAATTTGCAGATCTACAGAAGTTAGAGAAGTAAGAGATACTTTTTGCTATACCTCTGTAGACTGCATATTTATTAGTCTGCCACGTCCTCTAATACTTGCAAGACTAATTTTCCCTTTAGTATTTTCCTTTACAATCGTAGCAAGTGGCGTTTCCTGCTTTGGATTTTCTGCAAATAATAATTTTTTTGTTTAGTAAAAGATTTTTTTTCATTTAAATTTCTATATTTTTTAAATTTTGTATATATTCTCATACCTGCACTACTATCAACTGGGGTTTGTAAATTTTGTTTCTCCATTGCAGCCAATTTTCGACGATTTTCCTTTTCCCTTAGGATCTTTTCTCGAAGCCGTTTTTGTTCCTCCATCTTCTTTCTATATTCTCTCATTTCTGGATCTATATCTTCTTCCTAGAATACCAAAATTTTGTAAAACTAGAGTAGTTGAATAAAATTTATTAAGAAAGCGGATATAATTATTTATGCACCTTTTTTGCAGGTTTTTCAACTGGTTTTTCAACATTTTGTATATGCTTTACACTTGGCCTTAGTCGCTTTGGACTACATTCTTTTGTACTCCTCTCTAGGACCTCATCAACTCGCCTTTTTTGCAATATTCCATGTGATTCTCGACTTGGTGAGCTGACAGATTTAGAATTTTCTGCCTTTTGAGAGCCCAATTTTGATGTACCATGGTCATGATTTTCATTTCGATGACCATGATTTGGTGAAGAAGCATAATTCTTTTGTTCATTTCGCAACCTCGGAGATGAATCTCTTTCCCGATATGAATCACGGGAATTTCGGTGATCCTGTTTCGCAATTCCGATTCATTAAATTATACAAGCATGAATTTATATCTAAAAGGATTCTATTTCGCGTTCTTGTACCATTATTTTTAATTATTATCCTGGTATACTATTTTTATTTAATAACAAATTTTTAAAATAACATTGAAAATCATGGTACATTGAGTGGTTATTCATACAAACAAAATAAAAATGCGTGTTTTTATTAAACTCAATAAAATATTTAGATCGTGAACTGCATTTTAATAAACTTACAGCGTGATAATCCTTTGTATAATATATATTTTGCTTACTGTTTATCTTAAAATTGTGTTAAAACAAACAGCTTTTTATTTTGTCATTAAATAATTAATTTGATTTGATTTTATGTAACTTACCTCTGAATGACTATCCCTATGGGACCACTGACTGTCTGATTTATATTTATTGTCGTAACTGTTATATTTACTATCTTTAGAATAACTATTATCTGGAGAGTATGATCTGCGAGAATTTGAATTTTGAGATCTCTGTGTTTTAGTTTCTTGCCAAACATCAGAAAAGTACGAATATGGATCCTGTATAAAAAAATTGTATTTTAATAATAATATATTTGTATACTAATGCATAATTGATTCAAAAGAAGGAAAGAAAATACTCACATCGCTCTTTGCTTGCTGATTATTGGAGCGACTTTCGCGAGAAGAAGCACTTGTAGCATTTCTCAATGCTTCAACAAATTTGTCCGCTGGATCTTGCGAGGCTTTTGCTAAAAATAATGCGAAAGTTAAAAAAATGCGTTTATTATGAATGATAGAAAGCAAAATTAGAGATTAATAAAACGAAAAATTCTTATTTACCTTCGGATTTTGACTGGTTCCCTCTAAAATGAGGATTGATCAATATTTTATGTCCGGTTGGTAGAGCTGGAACATTAGGGATGCTTGGAACACCCGGAACATTCGTAATGAGAATCTGCTGCGGCGTAGTCTGCGTGAGGGGCCGTGTGATCTGAGGTACATTATTGTTAAATTGACTAACTGGTGGATTGTTGTATGAATTTCTAGCATCAAACGGAGGATGTCCTTCAAATTGCGGATCCGGAAATGGTATCCTATTTTCGTATACCTGTTGACTAGGAGTAGCGTTCGGATGATTTTGATGAGGTGCGGGTTGACTGGGAGCTGGAGGTCGTCCAAAACCTGGCGTTGGAGGCATTCCTTGACTAACAGGTATCATGGGACCTTGATTTCCTCCTTGACCAGATATCATTGGTAGTGGTGGGCCCTGGTTGCCTGGATGCGGCCCTCTTTCAGGCATATGCATCACGTGGTTCGGAAACATTCCTTGGTTTGGTCCAAATGGAGGCTGATTAAGTGGGCAGTTATAGGCAGGACCAGGACCAGGTGGACCCGATAGATTAGGTGGGCCAGGAATACCAGGAGGATGTCCTGATGGACCTGGAGGACCTGGTGGATGACCAGGCATACCTGGAGGGCCAGGAGGGTGACCTGGAGCCCCTGGGTGACCTGGAGGTCCAGTCAGTGGACCTCGTGGCCCATAATCTACTCTAGGAGGATTCATCCTTGGACCCTGTGGTCTCATTAGCTCTTGAAACTGGTTAGGTAGCATAGGTAGCCGAGGATCAGCAAAGTGAGGATGTCCTGGCATAGGACCATTTGGCATAGGATGGTGATATTGAGATTGAACTTGAGTATTGTGGTGCTGATACATTTGATGATGTTGTTGAATTGGTACATTATTAGATGGTCCTGGTTGAAATGAGGGCCGGTTTTCCAGTAGGGGTGCTCTGAATGGTGACTGCTGATTTGATGATGAAGAAGGATGTCCATGATGATATCTATAAAAACAAATTTTTAAATAATATTGAAGGGCAAGAAAAAATAGATTCAATCATAATTCAGTATGCAAATTAAGGGTGTGCGAGATCGTATCGAGACAAGATCTTGACCCAAAGCGACATTTCTCAACAAGGACCATAATTTTAAGAAAGTTGATTAACAAAAGAAATTAGGAAAAAATACTACTCTTATGGCATTTTTGAGAAATCAACATGGAGCTTATAATTTACTTAAACAAACACTTTTATTCATGCCTCAACTATAATAGTCTCTTTATTGACCTAAAAAACAGGACTTAGTGTCTTCCTGTTCCTCCGTATATATTACTCTTACAAATGAAGGAATAAATAAAGAACTATTTTGTTGATAACTCAATAGGTGTATAACAATGCAGCGACACAATTAAGTCGTGAATAAAATTCTATACAAGAGTAAAGTTGATTATTCCATCGTAAATAGTAAACCCACTCGCGGAAATAATCTGTGTCTTTACTCCTTTCTTGCATATATTCGCGTGTGTGTGTGCGTGTGTGTATATATATACCCCCCACACACACACACACACACATCACCTGAAGTCTTTTGGTACTATCATGCATGACATTTAAGTATTTCGCGTCGTGATCAGATCAAAATATGCAACAAGCGTATCAATGTATTTAAAGGCCAAGAAACAAGATTTGAGCTGAAAATACATTTTATTGTTAAAAAGTGAGATTTCGATTCTTAGACAAGATTTTGGTCCGAGTTCGTTTTCTCGAGATGAGATCGAGATTTTTTCGATTCGATTCGCTGTCTTGCACCCCCGTAATATAAACTATTCTAATAAATAATAATAATTCATCATAAAATAAAAATATTTTTTAAAAAAGATAAATATTATACCTTCCAGATTGATGTGAATCATATCTTCCACTGTTTCTGCCTCTGAGATTTCTTCTATCACCTCTCTCACTTCGGTCACCTCTATCACCTCTATCGCCTCTATCACCTCGATCTCCTCTTTCACTTCGGTCTCTATCACCTCTATCACTCCTTTCTCTATCACATCGATCACTTCTGTCCCCTCTTTCGCTTCTATCACGACCTCTGTAATGAGTTCTATGCTGTTCCGCTGTTACAACATTTTCAAGAGAATCTGGTATATCATGATTCATTTTTGGTGGAATCATGACTCTCTCGCTCTGAAATCGGTTTCTTCGTTCCTTGGCTTCTTCACAATCATCATCTTCCATTCCTTGGCCATTTTTAACAAAAGAGTCTCGGTGGCTATTTGACTTCTCCCTGAGTTTTTCCCGTAAATCAACTTTTGGTCGAGTAACAGGTATATCAGGCTCTTCTTCTGAATGGTGTTCTGAATGATGATCTTGACTCTCCTGAGTAACAACTTGTTTTGTTTGTTCATGTGCAGATACACTCTCTTTATATTCCTTTGGGTGCAACTCAACTTCCTGAGGCCTGTCATTTTTGCTCTTGGACTGTACATTTTCTTCTTCTGCTTCCAAATCATCAAGTGCATCGGTAACTCCCAGGTCCAGTACATCATCTGTTTCTTCTTCTCCTTTATTTATAGATGGCTGCTGGGGTAACTAAATTGCGAACATTGGTATGAAAATATCGTATGCAATACGGGCATCGATTTTAAGTTATCCTTAATAGCTATAATTACATTCTAAATCTATAAAACCATTAGAATTTACTGGGTTCATAAGAACACAAACCCTGTACTCTGATCTTCTACCAAAGAATAAAATTATTTGGATTTTATTTTTGTTATGAACTAATATTATTTACTATAATGCAGCAAAGTGATCGATAACATATTGATGTATAAGTACTCAGTATATTTTAAAACAGCTCATTAATTATTCCCACTTTTTTTGTAACACCATACAGCATTTTTCTCAAAATACAACAAAAAATTAAATTTTTTTACACTTGAACAATTAATTTTGAAATATTGTAGCCAAGTTAATAAAACACTATTTGCAATGTATAATAAGATTTGCATAATGTGAAATTAAATAATCACAAATTAGAAAATTGTTTACTTAATTAAATAAGTATTTCTATGAACCCCATTAAAAGTTTTTATATTATTAAAACATAAATACTATTGTATCGACATTTGGCTATTACAAGCTAACGCATTGATATATAATATCAGTACTTATAATTTAAAATTTGGTTCAGTAGCAATATTTTAACTTCTTTAATAGCAATATAATAATTTGAATGGAAATTAAGTTATTGTTTGCATTATTTACAATAAAATTGGCAATCTTTTAGAAAACTATTCATACATTTTTAGAAAACTAATATTGATTATAATAAAATAAAAAAATGATTCAAAAAATGTTCCAATTAGGATTTTTTATAATTATAAAATTAATAATCACAATTTTGTTTCATATTGCTAGAGAACAAAATGATAAACAGATCGCAAATCACACAACTCTGTTATGCTAGCTGCTTGGAAATAGTAAAAATGTACCTAAATCGCTTCATACAATAAACAGATGCTAGAAGAGAATATCACTAATACCTATGCTGATTTACAAAGTATGCATTATGATAGTGAAATTGTAAGCATACAGCATCGGAATTACAAATATGATAGTTAAATGACTTGTTGTACTTTTTAAAATTTAATAATTAAAATCAAAAAATATTATGTATAGTTGAGCTTATTTTAATAATAAAAAACATACTTGTTTGTAAACATTCAATTTGCATGTTAGAATTCAAGAAAATTATTAAAAAATAAGAAAATTACTGCTATGTAACAATATAATACCTAGCAGAATAAATAATTATTTCATAATATTATTGGATGATTAAATGAATGAGTAATTTGCTAGCAAATGTTACAACAAACCATTTAGCAATATTTACAATAATATTATCCAGTAGCTATGTAACAAAGTACATTGCACAAAAAATAAAAACAGCTGTATATAAAGAATTAAAATATGGTCACCAGATCTAAATACATTTCAAAATTTTGTAATTTTATAAAACTACTGAAGTTTATAGTGAAAATAAAATATATTAACACTGTTTAAAAGTAAAGATTTTGTTACGCTTATGCAAAGGAAAGAAAATTTATCAATAAAAAATTTCTTATTACCAAGTTTAAAGTACAGTAACAAGTTTTTTTTTAAAAAGTTCATATGCAACAATCATAATTAAGTAGATTTAAAAAAAATTGGTTTAATTTTCATTGGACAAAACAACTTATTTAATAATTTTCTTTCCTCTGTGATTCCATCTTTTTCTCCTCTCAAATACTATTTCATATCACGCTTGGAGGTAACGCATGATCTACTAATTTCGTTATAAAGGTTCACAGTATTTAGGAATACTTTTTCAGGTTTGTTGAAATTCCTGATACCTTGTAGGATAGGGCTTGAGCAACTGGAACTCGTAAACTGGTTTCATATGTATATATTTTTTTTTTTTTTTTTTTTTTTTTTTTTTTTTTTTTTTTTTTTTTTTATAGTTTTATTATTTAATAACCAGTTTTAAGAGCGACATTATCTGAAGTTTGTTCATAAAAATATTAATGTTTTTGTGACAAATCAGACCAGTCATGGATCAGCATGTAGGTCTATAGAACCTTGAACTCAAAAAATAACGTTTGAACAATGTAATCAGCAATTACAGCACGAGGGACAAAATTTCAACCTACATCGAAATTGAACAAGTGATTTAGTTTTCGTGCACCTAATCGACAAGGGGTCGACTTCGCAACAAGACACAAAGTTAGGAAAATTGGAATCATGCTCGAAAAATATATGTATATTAATATATGTATGTATATATATATATATATATATATATATAGACTTATAACTAGTTGAGGTGATCGGATAGTATTTATCGTACGCTTACGCTAGAAATCATGGATTTTGTCAATAATAATTTATAAAAAGATTACAAATGTGCGGCATTAAGCGAACAAAAAAGTAATATGCCGCTTATACGCTCACCCTCTCGAATTCATAGTCATCAGCTAAAAGCGCTTCTTCCTCGTCGTTACCCAAGTCGTACTCTTCATCTCCAAGATCTTCGTCCAACAAGGTATCGTCACTGCGCAAAAATCCGGAAAGATGCATTTTACAGATGAACACGGCAAAGGTACATTAATGAAAGGTGGAGGACGGGGGGGGGGCAGTCGTGACAAGCGGAAGTATCGTGTTACAGATTTCTACACGGGAAAAATATAAGAGCAAAAAAGCTATCGCGGCAACTCGTCACTCACGCATTAAATATCTGAGCATTCGCGGATGCAAACTTAGAATAAACATACGTTTGTGATCGACTAGGACTAGCATCAGCTACTGTGTCTCCAAGTATGTATTGTACGCACAGATGCTATCTACGTCATCGTCCCCAAAGCGACTACTTCGCTAACCTTCACTCAGCACACAACAAACGCAGAGACCCAATTTTGGTTATTACGAACGAGCTGCCGCACAAATTATGTCACCAAATCGTATTTCGACACTTCCAGATTGTTTTAAACAAACTTATCAGGTCGGGATGCTAATTTTATTTGTTAAAAGCCAAAAAAATACTCACTGATCTGACATCGTTCCAATCTACTTCGTCCCTCGCTTGCGTCTAAGCCTCGCTGGAGGGGGGAGTGGAGGGGATAGGGTCAAATCGATAACTCGACTCGGCACATTCCGTCATGCGTCGAGAGTTATATATCGATAGTTCAAATTAGAGGCGGCAAGTGTGAATGTATATACCTATAATTCGTCGCTCCCTACAAAGCTAGCACAATTACAATTTTTAAACGAAAACTAGCATAACTCACGATTTGCCGCGATGAGTAGGACAGTTCAGAAATGTCGCCAGGAGTAGCACAACTCACGTATTTCCCGCGAAGACTAGCATAACTCGCGATTTTTATTACTTAAAATGTGAGTATTATACGTTTTTATTAGCTTATGGGTTGGTTAAGTTTATGAAAACCTTGGACAAAAACAGACAAACCTCAAAGTTTTAAAAAGTTTCGGAAATTTCTAAAAAAGTGAATAATTTAAAAAAAGGTTTGCAAAATACTATTGTATTTGGGAAAACAATTTTAAATTTGGTAAAAAGTTGTTAATTGTGAATATTTAAAAAATGCCCATTAGGGACATTTTCGCAAAAATCGGGAAATTTTTATAGAAATTCGTTGTTTAAAGTTTGAGTTGTGTGCTAGTTTTTGCGGCAAATGCGCGAGTTGTGCTAGTCTTCGCAGGAAATTTTGAGTTGTGCTGGTCTAGCGTGCGTCAAAAATGAGTTGTGCTACTTATAACGGGAAATTTGAACAGTGCTACTCTTCGTAGGGAGCGACGATATCAATTTTCCAGCAAAAATTAGCACAATTCAGATTTGCCGCGAAGACTAGCACAATTCAGGTTCTTTTTATAGTAAAAGATTCGTTATTTTTTAAATAAAAACAAATATTATTAAGGCAAAACTAATAAAATGGCAAGATTAATTAAATTGCCAAAATATTTTTTTAAATTTTAATATTTTAAACATTTTTATAGGAAGTTTAAATTAATTAAAAAATTGTATTTCCTATAAAAATGTTTGAAATGTTAAAATTAAAAAAAAATTTCGATATGTATGTACTACTTAGTTGGCAAAATTTGATCATATATTTTATTATGAGTACTTATATTGTATACGAATAGTTCATTTTCTAAAATTAAACATTTTTCGTAAAAAATTTGAGGATCGTTTCTATTGGAATCAATATAAATTTCAAATATGTTTTAAATATAAATTTCAAATTTCTGTACTTGTTTGTCAATTATAACACTTATAATTGATAAGTATATACTTATATTTTGTTTTTTTCGTCTTAGCTCTTTCTATACTTACCCATAATATATTTTAGTTTATTGAGAATATTTGTATCCATATTAACAAAACATTTACCAATAAAGGCCTATACTACTAAGTTTTGTTTTATCGATTCGAAAATTGAAATACTTATATACATTTTGTTGATAAAATCGAACTATACCTATATTATAGTCAACTGCTTAGATGTTTTGATATTATAACATATAGATATAATGTGCACAATCCACCACATGTTAGTATAATTATAATATATTAAAGGCGACGTTGCTGCCATCATCGCAAGAATTCCGAAGTACTTAAGTACTGAGTTACTGACTATACGCGATTTTTCGAGAATAAGAAGTATATATATATATATATATATATAGACCGCGACGATGAAAAGATTAACTATAAAAGCGATTCAAAGAAAAGGGATTTTTAAAGGCTAACTCGTAAAAGCGATTACAAACGTGTATTCTTGTTATATTCTGACTGAAAAATTGCAGGAGATTGGTAAAAATGGCGGATGAACCAGCAAAAAACGAGGTTCAAGATAATCAAGTACTTTTAGTGTTAAAATATAAATAACCATTGATTGTTAATATCCTAAATTATAACCTTATATACTAATTAGACATTTTTGTAATATTGTATAGATGCCTGCGCCAAAAATAAAGCATGATTGGTATCAAACTGAGACTCATGTTATTGTTACTGTTTTGGCAAAATATACGGACAATGTGAAGGTCGTTTATGGCGAGACAACAGTAAGTAACTATTAATAAAAATTTAATCTTTCCTTGATTTTTTTATTTTATACAATTGACAAAATTTTTTAATTGCTAAATTTTGTAAACTTTAAACTTGCAACAATCACCAATGTCAAAACATTTTCAAGCTTCTTGTATCTTAACCACTTAAATTCTACATTTAAGTATTAAAATTTTATTGTTCATCAATGAAGTAAAGTATTCAATGTTGCATTTTAGCTAAGTGTTTCTGCAAAATTACCAACGGGTAGCGATTACAGTTTAGAATTAGACTTGGCCCACCACATTGTACCTGATCAATGTTTGTATAAAGTAATGCCATCTAAAATAGAGATTAAACTCAAGAAGCGTGATGGACATAGATGGACTGTTTTGGAAGGTAATCCAGTAAGCCAAGATGTACAACCAATTCCTCAAGGTATTATTTTCATATGATAAAAAACTTGCTTTTTACAACTATTGCTTCAAGCTAAATATGTTTAGAAATTTTGCAAGCTGGGACTCAACCTCCTAAGTATCCAAGCTCTTCCAAAAAATCAAAAGACTGGGATAAAGTAGAAAGAGAAATTGAAAAGCAAGAAGCTGAAGAAAAGCCGGAAGGAGAAGCTGCCCTGAATTCACTCTTCCAACAAATTTATGGAAAAGGATCAGATGAAGTTAGACGTGCCATGAACAAATCATTTGTATGTAGAAACTTGATTACTATTTTTAAATTTTTTCTAGTTATTGACGAAAAAAAAATTATTTTTCATAACAGCAAGAGTCTGGTGGAACTGTGTTAAGTACCAATTGGAATGAAGTAGGCCAGGGAACGGTTGAAAGAAAACCCCCAGATGGTATGGAATGGAAGAACTGGGATTCCTAAACAACAAAGACTAAGAATTTTTTATTTATATAAAAAAAAAAAAAAAACATTAAAAGTAAAAAAAAGAAATACGCTAATTAAGGATAACAAAGTCTCGAAATAAAAATTTTTCATGTTCAATCAAACAATCAAGTGTTATTATTTTTACATTCTAATTACTTGTAAGATAAATATTGTATTTATTTACTGTAAATAATAATCACATGCGGTTGTGTACCTTATTTATTATATATTACATTATAATAATTACATATATTACAAATGTTATCACCATGTTACATTTTAGACAATTAAATGCTTTTGCAAGGCAAGTGTATTCCACATTGCTACATTTCTACAAAGTTTGTCATTATTCTTAAAAGCTTGTTCATTGGCAGTTTCAGCTTCTAAAAATTTGTTGTAAAATATATAAAGTGCAAACAGCAATTCCCAAATAATAACCAGTCTGTTTAATTTTTTCTACATCTGGTAATGGAAGATCATCTTCTATAGTATTATGATCGAGTATATGTTCAGCTGATGCAGCACTTATTCTAGTTAAACCTGGTATGGCAAGAGCTGATGTGATATTTTTTTCCTGTTTTTCTATTCGTTTTAATATCGCTGCAAATTTTTCATTTAAATTAGTTTCCATTGAACTTTGGGCTTGAGTAATGACATTTCTTACATCTATAATTCTTTTATTATTATAAACCATAGAACCTGTTAAGGAAACTATAGCTAAAAGCGCTGATGCCAAAATTGAAAGGTATTTATATTTTTGAGCATTCATAGCTTGACTATCATGATACTCTTTAATAGCGGTTGCCAATTGTGTGAAATGATCCCGTTCTTCTCCTTCCAAAAGTGTAAGTTGCCCTGTAATTCTCGTCTGTTCTTGCAAACCTTTGTTTTCTAGGATTGTCAGTTGTACATATTTGGGATCATCTCTTTTTGTTTGAATTAGTTCACTATAAATTTCTTTTAACTTTTCATTGACAGAAGTTGCTTGACGTGTTAATTCTCGACGTTGATCTTGACATTTGAAAAGCTTGTCTTGAACCATTATTACTTGTTGCTTGGCAAGTTCAACTTTATCCATTCCTGTCAATTGCTGGTACCATTGCCAATAATTGACTAGTCGCTTTGGTAAAGGAGTCGATGGTTGTAGGGCAGCAGTATTAAAATCTTGTATGATGGTAGAATCATTTACTTGCTAAAATAAAGGAAAATTACGATAAAGTGCGAACTTTGGAAGAAGCTAAAGAAGTAAAAGTAAATACACAGTATCACCTTGACAATATTGACATATTTTTCAGAAGCTGCGTTTTGCAAATTCGAAATTTTTTGTTGTGCTCTTTCAGTTGCATTTCCAATTGCAGTACTAGCGTTAAATAACAATGGTGATTTGTTTATCTGTTCCGTTAAAGATTTTAGAACTCTTCTCGAGTTCCCTGCCATTTCACAATCTTGTCAGCAGTTAATCTTTATTTACATGAATTATTTTTTATCATCTGTACTGTATTATAACTATACGTAAACTTAATCGAGTAACCTAAAAACTCTCAGAGATTTTTGCAATGTTCTGCTGCGGGGAGCGATAAGATCACGTGACAAGCGACCATTCGCTGTATATATATACTTCATTTTATTAGCTATACCTATAATATAAATATCTTTCTGACTAGTCCTGTCATCTTGTTTAAAATTTGATGATTGGTATATTAAGTGTAATAAAAATTTGTTACTATGAATATTGCATGAATTTCCTCGTGAATTTCATAGCGATATTTATATCGTTTGCATTTGATTAGAATTTACATTTATAGCTAAAATTCACATATGGCATCAAATAGTAACTATGCTATTCAGTGTATTTTTTATCACTTACGGTAGGTGCATTTCAATTATCTAATAATAATATTACTATATGTAGAATATACATTTAAAAAAAGCATTTACTATGCATAATGACAGACAAATTTTTCAACGTTCGCGCTCTTATTTGTGATGTCGCGAGAGCTCGCTATTCGATATTTCAAATCGAGATACAGTCGCAAAATCACGGTGATTTTGCCCTCTTGTGTAGCCGACGTCAGGTCCTGCATGTTGTCTTTCTGCTTGCGAAAAAAGTGACGTCTTGGAGTTTACAGTAGTTAATGAAGTAAATGTTACTATTACGATGTTTAATTTTACTTGAGAAAGCTTGGCCGACAATCAGTGATATATCGCGATAGAGCTCAACGTCATTTCTTGTTTCAGTGTGCCTCGAATGCCTTCATTGTGATTTCCTTTGAAACGTGTTGCACGTACATTTCTATGATGTCCGGGATGTTTTGGCACAATAATTATGCACCGTCGGTTCAGATCGACTCGCTTCTCAGCGAAGAGGTAAGCGCTACCTTCACCTATGCGTTATTATCTGTCTCGGACGAAAATGCTTTAGGAAAGTGAAATGTAATTCTTACCTTGTATGTACACGCAAAAAACTTGTTAACCCAACAAATGCTGAGCCTGGCTCTTTCTTTCCACGGTCCACTTACACACTACTGCAACAGCAGAGTATCAATATATAATTATAGTTCCTAACATAATAATTCATATATTTTAAGCTTATGTTCTGGCTCTAGCTATAGTCAATATCTTAAAGCAGCAAATCTATAGCAACCTGCAGTTATCTATAATAAAATGCATGTTACTAAACTTGTTCACATTATTAAATGCTTTTTAGCAAGTAATTGAGAAACTCGATGTACACATCAAAAACAAATATTTGAATGATTGCATATAATTTCAGGATGTAACACTTCAGAAATTAATGGATGCTGAAGACATCTTACAAGAATGCAAGAGTCAAAATAAAAAATTGATCGAATAGTAAGCGTAAAATAAAAATTAATTAAAAAATAATGTAAAATACAAATTACTTACTAACTTTGATGACATGTGCTGTGTAACTTTTATTTATTGCAGTCTAACAAGACCAGATATTTTGGAAGAATTGGTCAACTTAATAACAGAAGAACCATCCTCGGAATTAGAAGAACGTTGGCGTTATAAGTACTCCAATGTTGCTTGTGAATTACTTACATGTGATGTTCCAATATTCACTGAAAAATTAGCTGGTAATGTTATACTTCTTTTGTACTAATAATAATTTCTATATTCTTGGTAATTATGTTGTAAAATTAAATTTTGATTTTAGCTAATGAAATGTTGTTATCAAAATTGTATTCTTTTATCGACAAAGACCAGCCACTGAATCCATTATTAGCATCATTTTTTAGTAAAACTTTACATGCACTTTTAAGGAGAGCTTCTGATCAGGTATGTCATTCAGATTTGTTTTAAAATTGTATGGAGATTAAAAATGAATGATTGATATTCTAGAATTGGTTTTCGCACCAATATGTGTGTCTTCAAGTTTTGGAATCATTAAAAAGTCGTAAGAACTGTGTTGATTTACTATTGCAACACATACAAACTTCAGCAATCATGGATTTAATATTGATTCTTCTTACAAAAATTGAGGGAGATGAGATGCGTCAGAATATATTGAATGTAAGTTGTTAACCTTTTTATTCATGAAAAATATAATAAATTATGTAATAAATATAATATAAATCGAATGGGTATTTTTTTTAGTGGTTGGATGATCAACAACTAGTTCCAAGACTAGTAAAACTTTTGTCCCCTTCTTCAGATCCTGAAAAACACACAAACGCCTCACAGCTTCTCTGTGATATAGTCAAGTCTCCACGAATGGAGCCTGAAAAGCGGCCCGATCCCATTTTACAATCTCTACAATCGTAAAAAACCTTCATTTTGATTAAACCTCTTTTTAATTTTTCTCAATTTTAAATAAATAATATTTAAATTCTTATTCATAGAGAGGAAACTACTAAATTGATATTAGATACAATATTGTGTGGAGAGAAGCTTGAAAGTAGTATTGTCGGTGGTGTAAGGATATTGATAAATTTGCTTGGTCAAAGGGAAAATAAAAAAGCAGAAAGCAGTGAAACTTATGGAGTTCCTTTCAATAATATTGTGGAAGATGAACAACGTGATAAATTTGCATTAGTTATCATACCATATTTAGATAAATTTAATCACTTATTACTCGACCCTCCAGAAGTACATTTCTCTGAATTAAACATACATTATGAATTTAAATTATCAATAATTATGGTAATACATTATTATATATTTTGCAGAAACCCTCCGTTAAAACTACAGCAGGATTTTTAGAAAAACCATTTGGACGTTCTCGTTTGTACATTTTAAAATTATATGTTAGCCTTTGGTCAACTGAGAACTCAAAAGTGTTTGAGAAATTCGCTGAGTTAAACACATTTAATATTTTATTTGTATGTATATGTTATTTATTAGTATTTGTATATAATTCATTGCTGAACGTTTTTTAATGCATTTTTGTTTTAGGATTTATTTTTCCAATTTGCATGGAACAACTTTTTACATACTCAAGTACAACAGTGCTTATCATTAGTAATAAACTGTGATTGTCCTAATGTTAATGAAATTATGTATTCTCATGTAAGTGCTATTTCAAGTTATTAGTGTTTTATAATTATACATTATACAAAGTTTTAAAATAATTTATTAAATTTTATTTGTTTAGATATTTATAAAATGTAAATTAATCAATAGAATTCTCGAAGCTTGGGAAACTAATGATAACAATACACTGTAAGTGGAGCAGCAACTATTCTGTGACAATAAATATTTATTAAAAATTGGTTATTTCTGTTTTCTGTCTATTCTCTAGGAATGAAAAGAATGGCGTTAGGCAAGGATACATGGGTCATCTTATTATAATGGCCAATGAAATTGTAATACGATGTGAGGAAAGTAATGTTCTGTCAAGCTACTTAAAAAGTAACTTGGATGAAGAAAGTATGCAAAAGTGGGAGAATTTCGTATCATCAAAATTAGACGAAATTAATAAGAAACAACAACTTACACTGGTTAGTTATTTTAGACATTAATTATTTATTTCAGAAAAACAATTTGGCAACAGGTAAAAAGCATTTAAAATTTATAGGGAGAACCCCCAGAGGCCTATATGATGTCATCAAGTGGCAACTCAGATGAGTATGCTTCTTTCCCACAAGATGCATATGGGCAAGAAGTTAGTGATTATTTTTTTTTACATAACTATTCGCGATACTTTTAAAAAAGAAATAAGTATAAAATTATGGATTGTTTTTAGTTATGTAGCAATTATGCTGAACAATCTACGGTACCTGCATATGTCGATGGTGATTATAACTTTCGAATGGAGAAATATCATCATGATGGAGACGATAACTGGCAGTAAGACTTTAGATTTGTATTTATCAAAAATACAATAGTTTAAAATTAACCTCAATACAAATCCACTTTTACTGTTTATTTCAGAAATGAATTCAATTACGATGCATTTGATCTCTCAGATGATAGTTATGAAAAAAGACAGGAAATGTTCAATAAAATTTGCGATGAAAAAAAAGAACTTTCTGATGAATCTACTAAGAAAACGGATGAAGATAAATCGAATTGGCTAAATAAAAAAAAACATAATAATTCAAGTTCTTCTGATGAAGAAGATTTAGATGATATTCCTGATATGGGTTTGGAAGAGGAACCAACTGATCGTAAGCCATTCATAGATAAAAAATATATAGGTACTTAAACTTGGGTGATGAAATATAGATTAACAATCATGCTATTTTATTTAAGCTTGGAATTCCATGAAACCATTATCAGCAATACCTGGTGCAGCAACAATTAATCTTTGGAATACTGATGTACCAGAACCTGTAGAACAGACAGGTTGGGCTAATTTTGACAATTTTAATAGTGCATTCGGCACTGATATCGGTTTTCAAAGTAAGCCTTGCAATGAAGCAAAAGCTGAACTGCCTGAAGTGCCAATTGTAAATGAAAATATATCTTTGCCTGAAAGTGATGCTGGCAGCAATTTAAAAAATAGCGAAAACCAACAACACGTCAACAAGGCCCAAGATATTGAATCCAAGACTGAAGAAATTAACGTATCTAGTATACCAAAATCAGATTGTATAGAAGCTCCTGTAAATATACCTGACAGTAATGCAAATCTGACTATTGTAGAAAATAGGTAATTTTTATTTATATTTTTATTACTTTGTGTATTCTATATATTCTTATACTTGTTTTAATTCTATCTAGAACGTCTGAATCTAAAGCTGATGTTATCACGATCTTAGAAGCAAGTTCTCTTAATATATCAGCAGAAACATCTTCAGAGAATCTAACAAACATTGAAACGAGTGCCACAGACAATGAATGTCCAGTTGCGACTGCTGAGTCGTCACAGTAAAAACATCATTAAGCATCAAGTGTCAAATAGCAATAGGATACACCATATCAAATGACCTTACTATTTTCCCAGAGTACTTTACATTTGTACACTTGCTAAAATTGGCCTTACATCCCTAAAGTGAGAGGTTCATTAATACTTGAAACTTGATACTTGAGTGTATTCATTTTGCCTACAACCTGCAAAAAACTTCTCAATCACAAGAACTATCTCTATTTTTGGGCAATGTTCTCAAGTACAAATGTTTCTTTCCTCCTTGTGTATTACACTAATTGTTAAAAGCTCTTAAATTTTAACTTATACGTAATTACTTGACACAAGGGCAATCTTTTTAAACGATATGATGCTTTTCGACGGCGTTTCCTCTTTACAAGATAATCTATTTTGTTAAGCCAATCGCAAATGGAACTTCAATGATTCTCTAGTGTACACATAGGTCAAAGAAGCTGAAAAATGCTCAGGAGATTTGCATTGAAGTTTATCGAGGAAGCGCCTTGTTTAGAAGGTGAGGGTGTATGTATTATATTATATAATATAATATAACACATCGTTAAACACGTGTTAAGAAGATAGTCAAAGTACAAGAATTCAAGAATTAAAGAGCGAAAGCGTCTCGTATGGACGAGAGCCAAGATCTCTCTATATCTCCAATCACTGTATTTGAACTGACTCACGGTATTTCATTTTACACGAGTAATCAAGTATTACGCAGCATTGTATACTGCAACAATGTTAGGTAAACATATTATACGCGAGGCTATTTGAGGAAATATCACTATAGTCCGATATATTACACAATGAATTAGTGCTTTTGCTTTTTCGAAAGACAAAACAGAAGTACTTAGGTACAGTGCCTACAAATTGCTTAAAACTTATTCCTATATATGCCGTGGTATGGTATAAAAAAAGATCATGAGTATTTTTATTATGTCGTAAATTTGTATTATTGGGTTGATGACATCTAAAAGTTTTTGCATTCCAACAGAAACTCAGACAAAAAAAACCATTATATATATTAAGAAAAGAAAAGAAAATCTCGTAGTACTTCAACCTTCGTCTCGTTTTCATTTGAGTAATTCAAAGATTTTTTAAAAATATAGGAAGCCAATCTTCTGGAAAGTGTTAATACATATGGTGGTAGTTTTTAGAAATTTCGTTAAACTTGGCCGATTATAAAATAATTTGTGTTAATCAATTTTATAATTGTTAAATATTTTAAGAAATAAATATTATTTAAGTGAAAAAGTAGTGCGTTTAAATCCTAGTTTCAGCAATATGATTATACACTATATACCTATATGATATATTCCAAGAAATTTATTGTTCCCGGAAAACATACGCGAAGAGGACGAAGACAATAAGAAAAAATTCGTAAACCATGGTTTATGCATATGTACGCTGCGTGTACGCAGCGCCACTCCGCTCCAGCGCCGAGCGCCGGCCCGCGAGTCACGACCCGCTTTTTCATGAAAACATAATCTACAATTGGTATCACTGACTGATTAGTGCTTGTGGCGCGCGCAGCGTTATATAGCGGCGAGGCGCGACGGCTACCCGTGGGCCGTGGCACTTTGCTTAGTCGTAGTTTGTACTTAAGTTGGCTTGGTGAATGCTGAATTGCTGGTTTCTCCCTCTCCGCGCGACTATACCAGCTATATATGCATCAGATCAGTAGTGTATAGTAGCCTAGGCGGACCTACGGCACGGATCATTATATCCAAAAATTTCCCCGGAATTCACTTCATATACCTTTTATACCAGCAGAGTAAAGTCAGTGCAGAACTAGAAGCCGAGACAAGTGGTAACGCGTATCACGCATAGGCCAGGGCTACACGACGCACACAGTTTGCATCTAGTTCTCGAAATAACTTGAATTTTACGTTAATTCTTCAAAATTGTGCTTCACGAATAGAAGAAGGTCCTAAAGACTCAACGATATAAGCAGTGAACATTAAGTTTTTATCAAAACAAACGTGAAAAATGTCGGACGAAAAGAAGGTAGCGTTTTCTAACCTCAAATGCGGCACTTTGTTGTGCGTTCTTTCTCGTAATGTAGTCAGTTATTCATTCGTTTTTATTATCTTTTGCAGGATTCGAAAGAATCGGAACATATAAACTTGAAGGTCCTAGGACAGGACAACGGCGTAGTACAATTCAAAATAAAGAAACACACGCCTCTCAGGAAATTGATGAACGCGTATTGTGACAGAGCGGTATGTTTACATTTCGATTCTTTGTTTTATAACTAAAAATTGTAGCTAATGCTTATGCAGGCGTTAATTTGCCTTGAGCGCTTTATGAACCATTAATGTTTTTGCAGGGACTTGCAATTGCTGCAGTGCGATTCCGGTTTGATGGTCAACCTATTCATGAACTGGATACACCTTCGACGTTAGAGATGGAAGAGGGCGATACAATAGAAGTGTATCAGCAACAAACAGGCGGTGGACTATGATTTAATATTTCATTATTTTTATAAAGATTACAATATAAAATCCTTAATTTCCAAACTTGATACTTTCACTAAGTAGATAAGTTTTTTATCTTTCCATCGTAGTGTATAATTAAGATTTAAGATTAAATAAAATCAGATTTTCTATAGTTTTATTGGATTTGCTGTTTTCAAAGTCAAAAATTTTATAGGTTTCCAAGAAATTAGCAACTAAATCTCAAAACATTCATTATTTTTATTTATAGCTTATAGATACATAAGAGTCATTTTTGTTGCACTAAATACATTTTTAAAAATAAAATATGATATTGTGAAAAAAGAACATTTTTTTAACTTGCTAAACCAGCTTTCTGCCGACAAAGTGACATGAGTGCCCTGAGCATGAATTGTCTTCTCGACAGTTGCCTGACTTGTTTGAGAAAAGCATCCAAGTCAATTATACTGCTTCGCAATCCTTCAGCAAGATAATAAATTGCATCCTCAATAGCAGCTTCCTCCACAAAAGCATTCAGCATTCTAGAAAAAAAAATATATTCATCACATTAAGCAGTACATGAATCAATTTTTTGAATTTAGATTAGAATACATACTGCTTGTATAACGGAGCGACTGTAGTAACAGCTTCATCAACCTCAATAGATTGATTATCAGCAAGTTTTTCTATTTCCTTTTGTAATTCTGATTCCTTGTCCTGCAGGATTTTTATATTCTTCTCAAGCTCTGATTTTTCTTTTTGGAACTTGGTAAACAGTTCTGTTAAACGAGCCGATCCACTTGATAATTCTTGTTGAGTACGACGTAATGTTTCAAGCTCTGCATGCAGTTGAGAAGATTGTTCACGTAGTCGGCGTCGTAATTTATCTCCTATGGCTGACAAGAGGGATGCTCTTATATGCTCTTCTGTTATTGTTCCAGTACCACCACTCGAACTTGCAGGTACAGCTGGTGACTAGAAACAGTTGAAAACGGTATAATACCATAATGTAATATTGAGATGTTGTTCAAGTATGCATTATTTGTACTAAAGGGTTCAATTATGAAAAATGTATTTAATAATATTGATGATCCCAGTATCATGACTCATAGATGTTGTGACTCATCTAGTAGCAATTAATTTATCAACACATTTTTTTATATTTGTGATCAAAATGAAATGCTTACTGCTGCTGCTGGGTATGGTGGGTAAGGCCCAGTATATCCAGGCATTGGGTAATTCGGAGTCGAACCTGAAAATTGATAATGTGGATACGGAGCATCGTTTGGAGGAGGGTATATGTTAGGCATCATGTGTGAGGGCTGTGGGAATCCCCCTTGTGGCATCATTGGCATAATGGCTGTAAAAAAAAGTAACCAGCAATAACAGATGTATCAATAACTTGTCATTTATTTCAAAATGCTTCTTACGTTGTTTTGGATAAGGCGTTGAATTCATAAGGTTATGAGGTAGAACAGGTTCAGTTTTTGGTTTTGCATAAACGGGTGGATGTTCACCAAAAATAATAATCATAACCTGAATCAAGCTATGTAAATCTGATTTGTGCTGTAAATAAAAACAGTACACATTTAACAAGTTAAACAAATGTAAAACACAAAGAAATATTTACTGCCTGATAAACTTACTGGAATCCATTCATGCAAGTATGGCAAGTAAATTTTACCATTGTGATCAACAAAATTGCCAACTTTTATATTCATATCTGGTGTTGGTGTAACATAACACATTGGAGCATTGTTTGGATGCGTATCCATAACCCATATACATATTGGAATATGATAAGTATTGCCTACATAAGAAATAATAAATTTTTATCTCATTAGTTGTGCAAGTAGAATGTTTAAACAAATAATTTTCTGTAAAAAAGAGCTTACCTTTAAAATTCACAGGAATAGTTCCTTGTAAATTAATAAGTTCCTTACGAGTCCCATCGTTGAACACTAAAATCATAAGCATGTGTAAGCAGCTTTTATAAATATTTTATTAATTTACCAACCCACCGAAAGGTTCTATTTTCCAATGTAAACTACGATAGTGGTTCAGTACTCGGATAACATCTTTACGTGTAATATCTGGATTATGATACTGGAACAGAGAAAGAAAAGAGAAATATTAGAACTTGATATAAAACTGGAAAATTGCCTAAGGAGGTAGCGATTTGTACTCGCATACACTTGTAGAGTATGGTGCAATCCACAGTCTAGATAAGTATTAATATACTGATACTCACTTGAGCTAGAAATTGTTTTATCTTGGACTCGTCTATGATATTCATTTTAACCATCCAGTCCTGCAGTGAACGAAGAAACCAACGATAAACTATATACAGGTAGGTGATTAATAGGGGGGTTAAATGGCGACTGTTTCCTTTGTAGCATGAAGAATGAATGTGAAAAATTGGGCGACGTTCGTGAGAGCCTGCAGCCAGAGGCTGCTTTTATAAATTGCGAAGCGCGATTATTTGAGACGCATAACTTGGACTAGGTGCACGTATAAAAATGACTCCCTGACAATCGCGTCGATAAAGGCTAATACTACCGTACGTGATAATGCTCCTGAGATAGTTTTAAAACCAGTGCCTGTGAGACTGTGTGTCTGTGTGTCAAGTATCACTTGAAGTGCACAACGAAAGCCATTGTACATACACGAAATCAGCTGGGGCTGGGACTGTTGAACAGGAACTTTTGGAAACAAAATTTTTCTTTGCCGTACTAGTGTGACCAACTTAGTTAAAAATGGCGCCACTTTGAAATGCATTATGCAACCCAAGAGTATGTTAGTATGTACATACATATAATAGACGGTATATATGATAAGAATTCCCTGCATCTCAAAGCAACTTTTCTTTTCAACGGGGGGTGAGTTTTAGTAAAATTTTAGAAAACGAACGCAAACAATCGAAAATACTATACCTATTGTCGTTTATTGGTTTCGTGAGACATTCAATTTAAATTTTTTAAACGAAGAGCCAAAATTTGCATTTTCCAATTTACAGCGTTATCAGCCGAAAGAAGAGTTGAAATAAAAAAATACGCTTTCGCCTGGTCTAATATGCAAGTGCAACACGACGGCGAGAGCAGCTATACATTTACGTATAGGGACATTGCTGAAAGCATAGCGGACTGTCCGCTTAGTTTCTTTTGCCCCCGTATAGGTCTGCTGCAACCTACAGAATGGAACACGCAGCAATGCTCTTCTCTTGCAATACTAGGTCCAGTCATCAAGTCATGTATGTATGTTATACCTATAGACTTATTCCTGCATGACGCAGGCCTATCTACTAGCTCAGCTTAGCTCAGGCTCGGTTCGGTTCGGCTACTCTCCGCGATCGGCCGTCGGCCTGCGCTCTAGCTGGCGTGCCGTCGTCTCGTCGTGGAGCTGAACTGGATCGATCCCCATCGACGCGCTGCCGCGCAGCCAGCCAAGCAAGAGCCGCCGCCGCCGCCACCGCGCCGTGTCCAAGCAAAACACGAATCCTACGCGCCGCCGCGCCACCGAGACAGCGCCAGCTAGCCGCCGGGAGGGGGCGGGAGGAGAGGAGGGCTTCGACTCGAGAGCGCGCGCGACTTTTGGAGCACAGCACAGACAGCACACAGTACGAGCTGCCTACTTGCCAGCCGCGGACGTGCCGCTGCGTTCCGCTCTTTCGCCGCCACCGCCGCCGCCTCCGTTTTCCTCTCCGCGGCGTAAGTACGATTCTCACGGAATTCCTACACGGCCATCCAACAGCAGCAGGAGACGAAGCCAAGTCGTGGCGCGCTCGACCCCCCGATGCTGACGAGTATCCCTCGGCGCCGCTTGCAGCTGCGAGCGGCTGCCACCGCCTCCTCCTGCGGGCCAAAATAAACCCGAGAACAGCAGTGCGGGCACCGCCAAGACTCGACCCGATACCCAGTTCCGCGATTGTGCGCTGTCGTCCAACGGCAGTTCATCGGTGCAGTGAGTGCTTGCGTGCGCGGGAAGGCTGCGAGAGGATGCAGTAGCAGCAGTGGGCGAACGCCGCCTCCGTGATCGGAGAATGAGCGCCCGATCATGAGCTGCATCAGAGGCTAGCGACCGCAAGCAGCCAGCCAGCCAGCCAACAGGCAAGCGAAAGTGGGAGCGAGAGAGAGAGAGAGAGAGAGAGAGAGTGAGGCGAGAAGAGAAGAGAGACCAAGCGAGGAAAGGGCCGCAGCAGCAGCACACAGCCGAGTGAGTGAGCGAGCGAGCGAGAACGGAGAGACGGAGATAGATATATAGTAGAGAGAGAGAGAGAGAGAGAGAGAGAGATAGAGAGAGAGAGAGAGAGAAAGAGGGAGCGCGCCGCTGCAGGAGGCGCCGAGTGGCGGAGAGCGCGCCGCGGCTGCGATGAGTTCACGCGCCGCTGGCCGCTGCTGCTCCTGCTTCTGGCAGCGACGAGAGCACTTATACTTCCGTAC
>JAZHPH010000037.1:946319-1139109 GCA_037356405.1 Nasonia oneida | reverse complement strand
TATATATATTTATACACAATAGTTCAAACTAGACGAAATGAACGTTTCCACTGCGCTCACTTAAAAATGCATGATATCTTGGGATAATCTCGTTTCACATCAAGCCTTTCAGTGCCGTATTTTATCGATTCTGCAATGCCGATCGTTTTTTTTATTGCTTTGTGTTTAATTTCATGGTCGCTAATCCACGAACCTCAATTAAGACCGAGCCTTTTCCATTTGCTTTGCATCACTATTAACGCGAAATAGATTTTCATTCGTATCAATTAAAGAGAGTGATGATTTTAAAGTTGACCAAAAGTGAAGATGAAGTTTCGACTTTCACGGCACCGAATACTTACTGCAACTGCAACCAACAAATGTCTGCATATATGCGAATCATCGTCCTGCCGCTATATTCATTATATGCGTATTAACTACAGTGCTCTGAAGGCACCCCTGAGAGTTTGTCTTTATTATTTTTAACCGAATCATTATTTCCTTACATCACGACGCGCTTTCATTATTATTATTATCCGCGTTTTTATTTCATCATTGTGGTAATTTTCTATGCATACCCATTGCCGCCATTGCAATAAGAAACCAGCAATTATACCCAGCTTCGGCGTCACCATCATCATCGCGTATTATACTGCGTATAGATTATGGGCCCAGCCATGAGATTTTTATAATAAAATGGGCGAGATATATATGTTTGTATTGTATGTTTATGTGTGTGGCAGTCATGCGTGTGTATCTGGTGTATGCGCCTTACGCGTCATTCTCAATGATGTGATACAACGTGTATTCTTAAACGATAGACTGGGTCCGTTTGCTATTATTTTTTCTCCGGCATCTCACGAGCTGCCGTGTCCGAGTTTAATCTACAACGACAAGACCTCTCTTCAAAATTACTTACTATACTAAATTTTTTTTTGTTGGTTGCTTCAACTTTACGATCACGCGCTGATCTCGCAGCGCGTGCTCGCATACATGGTTGAGCAAATAACAGTTTTGTTCAATTTTTTTTCTCTCCTTTTTATTCCTGTATACGAATAAAACATCGACTTTTCCCATGAACAATGAGTTGTAGCTTTTACAAAGGAAAAGTGAGCTTCAAATGAAAAAATGCGTAAAATTCGCTCGAAAATTCTTAATTATAAAATCCGTCGATGAAAATTTCAAAAGTCACGATTGGCCTAAGACTCGCGAGGAATCAAGATTATTGCTATTATCATTCAGAAAAGTAGAGTCCGTTGCAAAGCAAATATTGTAAATTTGTTTCCTTAAATTATTCGTACATTCGACTAGAATCGTTCAAGCTTTGGCGAACCTAAAATTGTATAGATATATAACTAGGACGGCGGGTTTCCGCACGAAACCGCGTAGACTGCAGAAATACAAGTATATATAGAACTGAATGTTTCGATACTTTCATACTCATTTGGTCGTGCGATTCGCGGAAATGGAAATAACTAAAAGAGAATATGAAAAGTTGCGGCGAGATGAACGCGTATACAAGCCTAACTATAGATCTTGTACAAACACCCTTCTTTCCAACTGGCTGCATTATAATAATATATGGTATACGCGTTAAAAAAAGTATCAACCTAAACGGTGCAAAAGTTCCTATACGCAAGAAAGGGGGAAAGGGAGTCGCGTCGCCCTCCGAGTCTTTTGTGTGCTAGTTCACCGTAATGGATAGTCAGATATATGATTACAAAGAAATGTAAAAACGTCGTGAGCCTTATATCAGTCTCAGCATGGCTATTACTACATCGTGTGCGTGTTCCCTTCGCCCCTTAATAAAACTGCTCGACGACGTATATCCGTGCATCGCGCGTGTGGGAATATTGCACATAAAGGGTAAAGGAAAACTTCACTGTCCTCTCCTCGCGTCAGCGTCAAACGGGAAAACCCAAGGACGAAGAAAGAAAAAGGTCTGAAAAAAGGTGGTGCACAGTCGGCCGAACGTGCGTAATTCCCTCCAGAGCAGCTTAGCAGTTGGTGTTTACATGTCGCCGAAGATGCCGGCGAAGGTCTTCCTGAGGTTCTTCATGGTGTCCTCGGTGTCCTCGCCGGTGGCCTGGGACTGGCTGCCCTGCCGATGGAAGGGCATGCGCGACGTCGGCGGCACCGGCGGCGGCACCGGCGGCGGCTCGTCCTGGCGCCGGCCCACCGATGGCGCGCTGCTGCTCACCGAGCTCGACTGCGAGGCTGCGCGAGAACGACCAGAGACATTCAATGCTCGTGTATTCATTCGTTGCTTCAGTGCAATTTTTATAGAGTGCCAGCGAAGAACAACGAACCTTGGGAGTCGCGGCGCTGGAGCTGCTGGTGATGGTCGACCGCAGCGGTGGTCGAGGAGGCGCTGGTCACCTCGGCGGAGCCGATGCCGCTGGTGGTGGAGCTGATGCTGCCGTGGGAGCCGGCCACGGCGGGCGGCACGCCGGTCATGCCCGCGCCGGCGGCGACACCGGGCCCGGCTGGCCTGTCCTCCGACGGGCTCGTCACCTGCGACGAGCTGGACATGGAGCCGCGAGACGCTGTCTTCGTCAGCACAGCAGGCGGTCGGCAGTAGGCCTGCAACACGGATCGCCGATGTGGCAATATAGGCATACCGCACAGAGAGTCGCAATAATGCGGGCCAATTCGACAGCTCACCTGCATCTTGGCGGTGACGAGGTCGGCGATGTGGCGACGATCCTCCTCCTGGGAGTCGCCCATGAGAGAGAGGGCGCTGTCGTTGACCTCGATTATGTACTCCTTGCCGTCCTTGCCGACCAGCAGCTCTATGGCGCAGATGTCCAGGCCGCCGAACAACTGGGCCACGTGGTCGACCCACGAGCGGTGTCTCTCCGTCACCGCGAGCTGCTCCAGCATCGCCGAGCCAGTGTTCGACTTCCAGTTGCCGCTGATGCTCTTGCGCCTGCAGGTTCGTTAATTTTATCAAACGCGGAGCTTTGATTTGAACGCCGATATTTCAAGTCGCAAGTTTCGAAAAGTCGATATGTAAGAGTGCAGCGCGGCTAAAGCGGGCCTTAACCGCAGGGATGATTATAATTAATTACTTGACATCTTTGCTTTTCCATCAAGTAAATCGAGCTTTTTCGAACCGACTTTAATCCGATGAATCTCCGCAAGCACATGATCAAACTCACATGAAAGCCTTGTAGTTGTTGCCGATCTTCTGCACGTGGACGTCGTACTTGGTGTCGATGTAGGGCTCGGCGGTGCAGTAATTGTCGGTCAGCGCGGCGAGCGACGCCAGATCCAGAAACTCCTGGCTGTTCTCAGCCCTGGCCTTGCCGGTGCCGCCGTGCGCGTGGCCCAGTTTCACCACCACGGGGTACCTCGGCGCGCTCACCTGTAACAAAAAGGAAAGACGGTCGTGAATTGTTTTTTTTTTTTTTTTTTTTTTCACATTTGGAGAAATCGCTATGTTGGTGTATTAGTCTGTTCATTTTGTTGAAGCTATCCGAAGATCTCTGTCCTAATCTTTTATAGTCCAGTCGAGTGAAATACGTATACGACGACTTTTTTTAATGTGTTAATTTTCGATTGAACGTGTTCGCACTTGGCATAATGTACAATGGCAATATAACAGTCGTGATTGCAATTGTAAGCGCACAGAGAAGAATTTGTCAAAAATTTACGATCGTACGTAAGATTTTTATACCGAGTTTGATGAAAATACTTTTACACTCGCTTACGCGCCAAGTAGCACTGCCCTTAATTCGTTTCACTCGACATTTTCAAGCTGTAATAAGTTCTCTTTGTTTTTCTCTCGTTTCAAGAAGAATTCTCTCCTCATTCGACTCTGTTATGCGTCTCTTTGGGCTGGCAAAAGTTCCCGATTGATTCGACGTGCAGCTAGGTATATACATGTAGCTCCGCTGGTTTGTAAAAGCGACTCGTCGGCAAACGGGAATTCAGACCCGCATGTGCAGCTGGCTAGTAAAAAAGCCCTAGACTTCCGTTTGGCGAATTTTAGTGGCGCAGTGTCATTGAACTAGGCCTCTCGCTTGAAAAATGTTCTCCAGCTCGCATGTGCGCGGGTCTCGCTTCGCGTAGGTGCTCGTCCGTCTGGAGTTTTATCGAAAAATGCATTTCACACATAGGTAGCTGTGCTTTCGAATATCATTAGGTCGCGCAAGTGATCTATTGCGTGCGCTATTATATTTACCGCGGCGGAGACTGTTCAAGAGTGCGATTAAATCGGCTATAATACGAAAGACAATGGCGAGCAGCATCGAAGCTGCATCGCGCGAAAGAGCGGGAGATACGATCGAGGCTGCTATAAGCAGGCGGGAGAGCAGAGAGTGGGGACGGGAAGTGAAGGGAGATAAGGAAGTAGCGAGATTAAGGATTAGCGATAGAAACATCGAGGCACGAGCCTACTCGCCGGAGAGAGGAAGGAATATCGGGAAGAGAGGGAGAGAAGGAGACAGGCGCTGGAATGCGCGCGGCAGAGAGAGAGAGAGAGAGAGAGAGAGAGAGAGAGAGAGAGAGAGAGAGAGGGACGGGAGGAGGTGGGGAAAAAAGAAACTTGAGAGCGAGTACTCGCAAAGCCGGAGATCGCTAAGGAGGGAAGGTGAGTTGTTCGCAGTGTTGTTCGCGCCTTACACGCGGAGGGACCAACTGAAAATTTCTCTTCGAGTCTACGTACACACTTATTATCTCATACGGAAGCCGCGCGCTCAAGGGCTTTTTAATATATAACGGTTCGCTCGTGTACTGGTCTCCTCTCAATAGCCTGCAGTGCACGTGATCTGGTTTGTGCGCGCGACGATTCTTCATATCCATAATTCATTTTCGCGCTGATGACGTCATCCCGCACTTTTGTGTTCGCAGTTTTCGCGCGTTGACGTTGCGTTTCAGCCTCGCGTAGCGAGCCGCGAGCCGAGATTTCGCGAGTGAATCCTGCTGCATCAGCCTTCATCACCGACTGTGTAATCCATACACATAAAAAAGGTCAGCAAACACTGCGCTTTCACACAGCTTGTTGCGTCGATAGGGGCGATATGATTTGCCGCGCTTCTCTCTCTCTCTCTCTCTCTCTCTCTCTCTCTCTCTCTCAAGCTGCTCTAATTTTTAAAGTCCATTTTAATAAATTACCGCGAATCCATTAACCGATGCGCGCGTGCTTTTAAATTAACTCGCTCAGTTATTCACGTGCTCATCGGCAGCAAACATTCTCTCTCCGTTACGCATTACACCGGTGGGGACCTTGTTTATCGCGGCTCGAATATAAAACCTAGATTTATCGAAAAAGCCGGCAGCTTTTGTTTTGATATTTTTGTCGATCGCGTCCGCGTCTGCCCACGCGCTTGGATTTAAAATCGGCGCCGCGATATCTCGCGCGGGAAAGAGACAAAAGCCTCGTAAAGCCGTCTCATTAAAGCGAATATCGCGGAAGGCGCTGGGCGGAGAGGCGCCGCGCCGACGGAAATAGGACGAGATTGTCGGCCGGCGTTCAAGTGAAAAGCTCGGGAATAGATGGGGGATATATATCGTATTACGGGAAAGCTCTATTTTCGTGCTTGCACTTCATCATAGCGCGATCGCGATGCGTCTTTTCTCCTGCGTCAGAGCCCCCGGCGCGAGCGGGACAGCTTCTTTAATGCAAACTGATTCATCGCCGCCGGTATATTTCATGCGAGCGCGGGATAATCGACGACGAATCCCATAAGGAGAGAAACTCTGTTTCCTTCGATTATAACCTGCGCGCGACGTCGTCACTGTCGCGGTTTATTAGTTCGAATTAGCTCCTCGCGACGCAAGCAAACAGCCGTCGCGAGCGAAGCTTATTTATATGATTTATTTATTTATTTAAACATTTATTAAATACCATATAATTATAGAGTTGCCTGTACACAGGGATGGCATACATAAGCATTAATACTACAAAACTTATTTTACAATTACGAATCGATGAAGAACAATGCCCCATCCAGCGCGACTGTAGACTGTAAAAATGTAATTCGATCGAGATTGAAGTGAGCCCGGCGGATAAGAAGGGTCTTTCGCAAAATCTCTAATAACTACCTGCGCGCGTATACGATTCCGCGAAACTGTAACGTGCGAACGTGAACTTGCGCGCTAGTACAAAAACGCCGACTGGCAGCTCGTTACCGCTCGGCTATTACCGACCTAATGGAAGGCTCGTTTTTTCTTAATGCCGCAGCGGTGTGTAAAAAAATCAATTCCATGCGCTGCAGGCGGCGACACAAAAATCGTTACACACAAGAGACACCGAGTGTGTGCGCACAAGCACATGCAGTGCGATTACCCGCGCGCGTTGCGTGCTCTTTCGGCCGACTATAGAGCGCGCGCTCAGCCTGAAAGTGCAGCGTCTATAAATGCAGAGGCCTGCATCTGTTCGGGCTGAAATTATAGTGGCGCCAAGGAGCCAGTGTCGACTGCCCACACGCGTTCCGCCACACGGTTTCATAACAGGCTCTCTGCGCGCGATAGTATATTTATAAGCGCGCGGCGGCGGCGGCGGCGGCGGCGGCGGCGGCGGCGGCGGCGGCGATCATTTACGAGCTATGGCCGATTCCGAGCACCGATTTCTCGCCGGCGAATGCGATGGGCTATCGGCGATGATCGAGTCGAGTGAGCTCCGTTTGTTTGATGACTTAATCCGTGCGCTGGTTCGAGAGGGGAAGAGGGGCCTCCTGCGATATAGAGTCCCTGACGGCTGATGTCGGATTCACAACAAATCTGTTCCACTTTTTCTACTTATAAACAACAATTAAAAATCAAACAAACTTACCTGTAAGTCAAGTTCGATTGTAATTATACAAAAGCTTATATATATAATCTCGAGAGTGTTTACACGGCTCTGCCTCTCTGCATATGAGCTTGAAAATCTAGAGAGTATATGCATGATGCAGAAGTACACGGCCTGTCTCTCTGTGTCTCAGTCGTGACTCGTGACTCATCGCTCGGCAATCCCATTGAGCCTACAGCAGCAGCAGCGAAGCTCGCCTTCTCCGTCTCCCGCGCGCCGCTGGCCTATCGGCTTCTTTTTCCTTTTCGCGCGGACGTTGAACGTCGCCCCGAGTAAGAGAGCTGCGGATCCGCGTGTGGCGGCGCGCTTCTTCTCCCCCCCTCCCTCCCCCCTTCTCCGCGGCTGGCTTTTTTCCTTTCCAACTCGCGGCGCGCGGATAGACACAACGGGCTGATTCACGTTTGTTGTGGATCTCCGCGGCGGCAGCGCGCAGTTAGTAGCTTTGCACTCGCGGAAAATCAGATCGACCGCAGAGCTGCGCGCTTCCGCGCGGCGGCGTTTGCTGCTCCGGTGCTTCTCTCGGATTATTACTACGATGCGAAAATAAGATTGACATTGCGCCGCTGCCGTTCTCGGGATCGATGCTTTAATTTAGTGCTCTGATTTTCCGGCTACCACGGGTAAATCAACTCGGTTTTCCGATTCGCCGAAAAATTTGAAAACCAAACTGGTGCTTCTCTAATACACACCCACGTGTCCGGCGTCTTGCCGTATCCGACGTTTTCTACTCGGGCCGTATGGCACAATTATTTCCCGAGCTCGTAAATCATTCTCAACGGCCTGTAACAAAGTACAAAGTGTATCTGCAAGTGAGCATGAGTAAGTGCTCGTCTCGCGATCGCGCTAAATACGTTCCCTTCGCGCAATGTTTACTCTGGGATGCGTTGAACCGAGCCGCGTTGATTTCCGCTGCTTTTTTCTCATTCGCGCCTCGTTTTTCACCAAGCCGACTTTCGGGGATTCCTGTGCCCAGAGCGCGAAGAATCTGGCGGGGAGCCGAGAAATGAATTCCGCGCGCGAAAAGAACGAATCGTGCAAACAGCGAAAGCAAGCAATGTCGAGGGTATTTTCTGAGTAAATCAGGCCGCAAAAAATGGCTCGCTGCGAAATTTACTCAACAGAGCTGCGGGCAGACTCGGATTCTCGGCTTTTGCGCTTGTTTTATTATTTTAACATTGATCTGCTTCATGGAATGAGCAGCTTGCGCGAACCTGACGGTGCCGATCTCTCGAGTTTGCGAGCTGCGAAGAAAAGAAGAAAACCAAGACCAGCGTCAGCGTGGTGTGTAGGCCAGGAAATTTCCGAAAAACTCGTCGCGCGCACGAGGCCCGCTAATTAGTAAGCGAGTTAGTACGGGCGTCTATTTTCGATTTCGCTTTAAACGCCCCCGCTGCTGTGCGACGCCGACACATCCGCGAGACGGTGGCCATACGTAAGGAGGTGACGAGTGTCGGCTGCTAATAGGCGTGATTTCATCCGCTTGATGGGACTATCATATAGCGCAGCTGGTGCACGGCCTTACTTTTCATCAGCCGCACCGTCGTGCGCCGCTGTCAAGAGAGCTGCTTCTCTCGCGGAAAATGCACCTAGACTCGACTCGCGCGAAGCGGATTTGCCTTTTAGTTATGCGCTTTTCGAAGCTGGAGTAAGCGAGCCTCTCGTGCAAATAATTAGTCGAGAAAATCAGCGTCGAGAAATACGTGCAAGACGTGGGGAAATCCGAGAATAGAAATCAATCATAATGAAGTGTCCGCGCATTACAATCAGTGGAAATAACATCTCTAGCTAGAAAAATAACCACATTTTTCACTCTCGAGCTCAAGAGAAACAAGCAGGCGTCATCGTAAAATTCGGAGAAAACGGAAACGCCGATACTTCAAAGCAAACGCGAGAAAAAAATGTTTAGCGTTTATTGCAAGTGTGCCCAGGGCTCGCGCGCGCGCGGCGCGAAAATCCATCGAGCGTTTCCGCGTCCGGCAAGTCCGTTGCGTCGACGATAAGAGCTTATCGTTATCGGCGTAACGGCCGATAGTGCTTGTACAGCGCCGAACGAGGAGAGTGACCCGCTTCGCGCGATTACTGCCGTGAGCGGCGCTGCAAAAACGCGACGGACCTCGCTGCGAGCCAAGTTACGCGATGGCTTTCATTGTTTTTCGCGCATCGACAATGACTCAATTACGCGTCTTGCCCTTCGCTCTTTACGAGCTCGCCATTTGTAGGCGAGAGTAGTAAAAGCTCGAGGTTCGTTTTTTCGAGGCACTGCTCGCTGGGGATCGGTCGCCACCGCCGGTTATTGTTTTCCGCCGAAGAGGAAAAGTTAGATACGCGAGTGTGTATACCCTATCGGCGTCCTATATAATTTCATTGCTGCGTAAAGTTTTATGCCTGATGACTTGTGTAACGACGCATGTGTCGCTGATAGTCTAGTTTTATAAGATGCCTACGCTCGGCGTCTCGAGAGTTACTCTCGAGTGTTCGTTAGGCGGAAAAATTATTTCAATGGTCTATGCAAATTGGACAGAGACATAACTCAAATTTACGACTGCACAGTGTTCTGTAAATTTAGCTTGAATCACGATTGCCGTACGTGTTGGGCATAGCAAAGAGCGGAGGCTGTTTTCCGAATGCGAAAACATTTGAAGATTGTGGAAACAACAGAGCCATACAAATTTCGCTAGTATTTGGGAAATGGGCGATCTATTCTTTTATAGCAGAAAGCGCTAAACATGAAAAATGAAGAGCAAAGAATTCTGCGGAAAAGCAATAAATGCGAGCTATTGTCATTTCGATCAGTACAACTGAAACTTGATTGTTCATTTTATTTTTCGTCTAAATGAAAACCTTATCTCAATCACGGTTTATCAGTTTCTTTTTCTTTTTCAACGAGGACACCTTGCTCTTCCAGTTTCATTGAATCTTTGCACTTTATCGTCGAACGCAAAAATTGCAAGAGAAAATTTCATTTGGCACGTCTCGAATCAGGACGTTTATTTGCCGACTCTTATATCTGAGAATATAAAATTCTTCATTTCCAAGTTCGTAACACGTTATATTATGACATCGTCTACTGATCTCACCAGAATAATTAGAAATACGTTATTATGTCATCGAGCCGTTTTGTCCTGTAAATCGGTACGAAATTATCCTTTGCAATTCAGAGTTCATATGCTATAATGGTCGCAGATTACTTAATACAGTGATACAGATCAGCGTCGTCGAACGAATAATCATAATTTACGCACGAGAGCAGGGTATTAAGTTTTCAATTCAAAGATGATATTTTGAAACGTCGCCGCTCCCGACTGTAATGTCCGACCGATGATTCAAATTACGTATCTGCGGGTATTCGCGTCGATGCGGTGTGGTCGTTGCCCTGAACTATATTCTACGTTACGAGCTGTACACAGAAAAGCAAAAGTGCCGCGCAAGAGGAACCGCGCACAAGCATAAACCAAGCATCTGGATCTCGAATCCAAGGCGCGACATTGGCCGGCGTTAAAGATCCGAACGCTCAAGCTCTTATCTCCTTCCCTCGACGCGAAACGTCCTCAACTATATACATCTCAGTAGTTTGTGCACATAGGTACGCGTCGCCGCATAAACGACTCGCGCATCGCGCAGCAGACAATTTGCATGAAAATTCAATTAGCCAGTCAACGCCAACTGGATAAGAGTTAATCTAGGCGCGCGCTCGCGAGATTGTGTCCAGAGAGAACTGACGTAATTGTAAACACGCAGCGAGCGCGGCGACACGCTCGATTGCCTTTCCAACGCCGTTTTATTATCGCGCTGCGCTCGCGGTGCCGGGGAATTCCCGAGATCCGCTCGCGCTGCTCCCGAGAGTACGCGGCGATCGATCGCGTTTAGAAAACTTGGCTTTTCTAATGGCAAGCGGAAAAACCGATCGGACGCGGGCCAGCAGAATAACGAGCGGTTCTATAATTGAAATACGCTCGCGCTCGCGCTGTGATGAGCCTCAATGCCGCGACCATGGAAGCTTATCGGCTGTCGCGCTCGAGACTCGACTCTCTGAATTAAACATCCGGTCGCGCGAGATCGATTGTGCCAACTGCTTTTTTCATTTTTAATTGCGCTCGGCGTTTAATTTGCTTTTATTCGCCTTTATTTTAACACAGGTTATTGGGCGCGCGAAATAAACCTGCCGCGCAAGAGATTATAAACTCTGAATTTACGGCGTAAAAATCGGATCAACTCGCTCGCAGATTTACTTTTAACGCGTTCGGCGGCGGGCAAATAAACGATTGCTAAAACGCCTTATATAAAGTACCATAGCAGAATGGTCTTTCTCGCTGTAATTGCCTAATTTTGTAGATCGCCGCACAACAGGCGCAGCAGCGCAATAAAGCCTCATTGAGCCGCATATCGCATCCTCCTCTCGTCGCCGCTCGCAGCTTATTATTTGATCAATTTCGCCGACCCTTTCATCCGGAGCGAAAGTTACTTCGTTCGCCGTACGATTCCAACGTGAAATCAAAGCACGAAGGGAAGCTAAGCAGCTGTAAATCCATGATTAAATAAGCACCTACGCACACCGGCCGCAATCTCTCTCTACAAAGCCCGATAGACCAAGAGCGCAATTACCGGGGCGGCCGCAGCTTGCACATAACTATACAATGCACAAGGTACACACAGAGCGTAGCCGTACAATAAACCGGGCAAATAAACGCCCCGGTAAAACGCCAATTAAGCGGGTATCAAAGTAAAAGCTGCGCTCCGCAGCCGACATCGATTATCCAGTTATATACATAATAGTTCTGACGCGGTTAGAGGCTCGTTGACCCTACGGTACACGCTCGCGCAGGAAAAAGCTCATCCTCCCATAGACTTGGCTGCCGGCAGCCATAGTGCCGCTGCAGTTGCGGATTAAAATGCTCTCTCTACCTCTCGCCGCGAGGCCGATAATTAATCAGCGGTCGATTAATTGATACCTGTACGCAGGAGGAGCATTGCCTGTATGTACATGTGCCGCGGCAAGTCGGCAGAGATGAATGTTTGCGTCGAGGCGGTTTCTCCTCCCACAGGCTTCGTTTCGCGATTCTGTTTACGGAAAAATCCGACAGGCCTTGCGGCTTGATCGATGCTCTAAAGCGCAAAAAGAAAAACACGCTTCGCCCGGTCTATACATAAGTATAATGCCTATACATAATTGGGTCGTAAAGCTGCGCATAAGGGCTACCGAAGAGAAGCGAGAGAGCCTCGCCTCGTCCGGCGGCGCAGATGCATCAATCGCGCGCGTTCTGGAAATCTCCAAGGCACAATGCAGCGGCATATGCATCGAGCGAGCCATATGCGCGCGTGCGACTCGAATTCGCGATTGACGCATCGCGCGTGCCGGGGAATTCAAGATGCAACTTAGACGCGCTGCGGCTGCCGAGGCCCGAGCGCGCGCGAATAGCACATGAGCTCAGCTCTCGCCGGCGCTGCGTGCCGCTGCTGGCCGCGGTAGTGGTGGTGGCGGCGGCGACGCGCCGCTCGCTCGCCGGCCGGAATAAGTATAATAGTCGGTAATACGATGGAACTGGGCCAGTCTTGCTTCGAGCCGCGTCCAAGAAGCTTTCACCTGCGCGCGTGCGATTTGCCCAGAGCTCTTGTTCGCCAGCTCCCGTTTCTCCTCGCTTATTATACACGCCGTGCGAGAGCAGTGCTAGTGCGAGCCGAATATTACGACGCGTCTACTCGTCCACTGTGTGATCGTCGCTTGGAGGATTTTTCCGCGGGCTTTGGGACCACGACAGCCCGGAGAGTCGACAGAAAAGTTAGTGTTCTTCTTTTCTTTATGGAGATTCGAGGGTGAGAGCGAATAATAAATAGCAGTGGAAAGAGTTGCCGCAGTCGCATCGCAGCTCGCTGCAAAACTTTTGGAATTATGAATCGAAAAGCAATTTGAATACATTCCCGCATTAACGACTCTGGCGCTTGGAATGCGCGCGTAAAATTCCGGCCTCGCGCTCGAGCTCCGCCCGTGACCGTAAAACCAAATTGCACGCGGATCCAATTAGATCCATAATAAGCAGCTGTAAAACAACGCGCGAAATGGCTTTTCGATTCGCAAAAACGCGAGCGCGTCTCCTGGCCGCCGCCGCCGCCGACGACGACGACGACGACACCCTGGCGAGCTTTACGATCGGTGTCCTTGACCTCGAGAAAACATTCGTATTCGGATTTCGAACCGATGTGGGTTAACGATAAGTTTATTTAAGGAACGCCGCCGAGTCTAAGAATTCAAAAATAATCGCGTTGTCTTCTGCTGTCTCTCGGAGGGATATATATATATTCCAGTTTTCTTCTTCTCACGGAAATTAATTATCGCGGCCGGTTGCCTCACAGAGTTGTATAACGCTCCAAAAGATATTTCAATACTTCCGACGACGATTCGATGCTGTTGACTCTAGATCATTTCATGATTATAAATAAAATGCGGTTATTTCTTGAGATCATTAGTCATTAAGCGCTGATTTGCATATTCGTTATATTCACCGGCGTATCTGGCGTAGGCCGTTAAACGAACAGAGGGCCGTCACGATTTTATCATCCGGTAATTTTATCTCGCTACTCTTTCGCACCTCCATAAAAAAGAAATAAAATCGAGTTTAGGGTGTGACATAAGATAGGCTCGCGCCCAAGTGCCGGTGAGAGGTTCATAAATAAAGCGTCACGGAATACGTCAGGTATAAATATATATTAAGGTTCGTTCCTCTGCGCGTACTTCAGCGCTACATATTGTTCGGAAAATTCGAGGAAATCGCTGAGTTATCCGTTTTATTTTCGTCACTCTCGCGGGGGGAATTTTATTTATCCGAAAAATCTTGAACGCCGACGAAAAGCTCTACATTATTATGTACATTATTATAGGAAATTTATAAAAGTGAGCAAGCCATCTATAAATATCAGATAAAGCGCTGTTCGATGCGAAAAATGAAATATTTGCTCGCGGCAGAAAGTTACAGACTGCACAGATCTTTACACATTGCAGGTCGCATCAAATAAATAACCGGCTGGATTATAACGAAGGTTGAGAAAGAATGCGATATCGCTAGTGAATAAAAACGCGGCCTGTCAATTTCATTTGAAAGTTAAAGTGCACCTTAATGGCATTAAATTAATAAGAGATTGAAAAAATTCGCCTCAATAACGCGAGAAAAATACAGCTTATTCAAAACATCGACGAAAAAAGGACAATAAAACCAAGCCCACTATGCACACATAATATGACATAAGCCCGGCGATATAGTCGCAGAGAGCGCGAGCGCGACGCGCGCCGCACGTCAGACTTATATACGCGTATATATATAAAAGCGCTGCATATGTAAACGGCCGCCGCCGGTGTGTGAGGTCAGAAAGAGGCGAAAAAGTCAGACCGCAGCAGCTGTCTCAAGGGTGTCGCGCACACGCTGATCGGCGAGTGTCGGAAACGCGAGTTGGACCGGTTCCTCGCGCGACCGGATTTTATACGTTTTTATAAATGTACGTATATGACTATAGCGCCGCACTGGTCTCGGGCTGCTTCTGCATCGACGAGCTCTTTTCAAAACCATATTGATCGCATCCCACTCATTCCGGAGATGTACTCACTTGAAACATAAATGGATCTTTGCCCAAAGAACGCTATGCCAATTCCTAATGTTATTTTGACCGAGTCAAGCCGTTACGATTGTCATCCCATTCGAATCGCAAGTTTCGCACGGTCGATGCGCCGCTGCATCAAAACATTCGATGCCCATCGCTCATTTCGAATTGATAATTGTAGACACGAGGCCTCCGGGATTTGCCGCGCGCGGACCTGGCGAATCTTTGCACGCGCAACGCGGAGACGCGACCGGCATCTCTGGAATGTCTATTAGAGCGAGCGCGCGGCCCTGGGAACGAGTTGGAAGTAGCGACGGTTTTTCTGCGACTTGTGCTCTTTCCGGGGCCACGCGCTGTTGTTTTTTCGTCCCTAGTCATAATGACGCGGGGTCGATTGATTCAAGTCGGGGAATACGCGCAAGACTCTGGTTTTCGTGTTTTTTTTTACTGTCTTCAGAAGAACCAGAAGATTTATCACTACTAGGTATAGGCGTGTGACGAGATGCTCGACTGGTGTACGAACGTGTACGTTTCTTAATTTAGAATTTTCTGTGACAACATTTCGATGCTTGAAAAGCTTTTTCATCTCACGGCTACGTTTTTCTAAAAGTCCCCTTTGACTGACGTGGTTGGTAATATACTTCAACTGCGCAAAGTCGAGTCTAATTTGTTGAGTTTTGTCGGGACAAACTGACTAAAACCGGCGCTTTTTGCATTCAAAGGGATGAAGTACAGCCAATCAGTCTGGTCTGGTGAATCTGTAAAAAATAATTCGTTTAAATAAAGGCGCGAAAAATGTTATTTCCCATAGCAAAGCGCCGCTAATCTTATCATTGATAAATCTATTATTCTATTTCGCTCCGTTTTATTTCGATGAAAAGCGCACTCGGTGAAAGAACGATCGAGCCGGGGCAATAAACACGAAAAAGGGACGTCGATTTTCGCTTTGCAGTCGGCATATTTTTCAAGCGTCAGCGCGAGCGCACGCCGAGAAGTCCCCGATAAATCAGAGCCGGCCTATAGGTGTATACCTCGAAGCATGAAATTTTTTTCTTTATCTGCAGGCTTTCGCTCGCTCCGACTACTATTTCCGTCCCCGACCCTCTCACCTCTCTACTGTAAAATCGAGTTTTATCGCCAACTCGCGCGGATGCGACTTTATAAGAGTTTTCTCATAATGAGAATGTATGTGAATCATCGCGCGTCTGTTCGACTATACGTACTGTGCTTTTTTGCTAATAGGGCTATGTTTCTCGCCGTTTTCATACGGACGCCAAGTAAATAATTAAAAAAGATAATTCGTCGTTATCTTGTCTGCTTGTATCACGTTTTCGTATATAAATATGTAAACGCGCGTTATCCGCTACGCCAAAAAGTCTGTTTCGCGCTCGTAATGAACCCGGCTCGTTGAGCTAAGTGAAGCACTTTCTACTTTCTCCGCTCGCTCAAGAGGCTTAATCTTCGAATATTTGCCAAAGCCGTTCACGTGCGGCTTAAGGAGTTTCGCAAGCGGTCGTTACGCTGCTGATAAATTTGCACGAGTGCCTTTTTTATCTTTCGCTGCACTCTCCGGCCTAATGAAAATAAAAACTCTCCTCGCATAATTGTCGACGTTACGTTGCAATCTGTTTTCGAATATTTCGAATACCTTCGATTAAATAACCGAGTCGTTGTTTCGAGTACAGGCGTATAAAAAAGGCCAGAGAATCCGCAGAGAGAATAAAAGTCGGACGAACGTAGGGAGGCGGGATTCGCCTCGGCGGGAGCGGCGCATCTAGCTGCATAGCCAGCCAGATTGGCTACTTTCTGCTTACGATCGATCGCGGGCCTGCTTCGAATCAATTGGGCCGCACTGTGCGTGCACGTGGACCACAACAATAAAGCGGCAACAGTTAGCAGTGATTTCCGAGACACGTTCTCGGAAGCTGCGTCGCGCGGCCGGCTTTTCGCATCGTTCACGCGAATAACAAAAGCACCTCCGAACGGTCTCGGCGAAGAATGGCGGCCGGGCCGAGGCAGCTTTCAAGTCAGATGCTTTGCCGGAGAAGCTCCGCGGCGCAGGGCCGATGTATGACAGCGAGAACGCGCGGCAATCGATTCGCTCTGCCGCGCGCACTCGGACGAAATGCATCGCGGAGTCGTATAGCCGCAGCTGCCTCCGGGCCGTGGGCGTGTTTATGTGCTCGCGTGTGGCGGCGTGCCTCAATCTTCTCTGCAGAGCAGCGACGCCGGCTTGCTTTTACCATTTTCCCCGCACATCGCAGCCCACCACCGGAGCATCTCTCTCTCTCTCTCTCTCTCTCTCTCTCTCTCTCTCTCTCTTTTATCTTCCCGCGATTATGCGCAGATAAGCGGCTGTCTGCGCGGCCGCCTCCTCGATCACTATAATTTCTTCTATGCAAACCTCCCGCGACTTTTCGTTCTGCTTTATATAAGTCACTCGCTATATGTCGCAGCGCTGCTTTATGCCGCCGGCCGGAGGGTTGATTTTCCCAGGACTGAGTCATGCGTTTCGCGGAAGGTAATTAAATCCCGCGATCGATTTTGCCGAGTAAGTGGCTATGGAGTTTTATCTCCGCTCGAAAGATATCGCGCAGGAAAGATTTGTCCCAGTTAACTTTGTTATTGATTTTCTTTAAGCTTGTTTTTTTCTCAAACAGAGCGTCTACTTGGCACAAAACTGTTTGGCTACACCGAGTCAAGAAGTTGAAGGAAAATTTCTGAATCAATGGTAAATGCCAAATGATGAAACTTTGACTTTTATAATATTGACCGACTTGTAGCCGAACTTGTACAGGAAACTAAAAAAGTCAAATAACAGTCCACTTTGACTTGGAGCGTGTAATCAACTTGATTGCACGTTCGGCACATAAAATTCATTTGGGTCTCATCCATAATTATAAGCGGCAAACGATGCGGGGTTTCTAATTTCTCAATTCCGCCATATCTTCACCCAGCATATTTAGCTCTATAAAAACTGCAGGACAGCAAATATTGACGCATGCAAATATTGAAAAAGTCTCGCACGCATCTTTCTAAACATGATATCGAGATATCGGCATTGTCTCTATAATAGGACCGTTCAATTGTGTCCTCTCCGGTCATTACGGGTCTTCCTGCAAAAGCAAACGGCCTGCACGTAAGCGACAGCATATAAAAATGCTCATATAAAACGGCCGAGCGCTAATGAGGGTCTGAGGATGCCCGCTCGCCGTCGGTTGGCGCGCACCCCCAATTCAAGCTCGGCCGAGTACGACGGGTTTAGCCCCGCTTCAGCCTCTCTCTGCCGACCGCTGTGAAGCTTGGGAGGGGGAAGCGGGGGTAGCGGGGGGTAGCGGGGGGTAGCGGGGGGTAGCGGGAGAGGAGGACCGAGGTAATTTGCCACCAACGGAACAATCTAAAATCAGTCTAGTTCGGTCAGCACTGAGCTTCAATTCGATCCTGGTAGAGATCTGAAGCTCGGATCAGACAGCATAACAGAATATTGACCAGGCCGATTCTCGCAAAATCTGACGCTGCGACTTAGCTGTCACAGTTGAGGTTTTAGAATTGCCGACGCGAGGAGAGCTCTCGTCTTCCTATGCCCCACATCCCTGTCACACGATCCACACCTTATTTTCGTTCATAAAATTATCTTGTATTTCATAAATTCAGTTTCGAAAGAGGTTTCTCTCTCTAGAGCCCTAATAAATATTATCATTGTGGCTCTAAAATAGTAAGTTTATTTACCCAAGCAATTTCAAAACCATTAAATATCCAGTATTCTCCATGTTGGAGCGTTCTCGACCTATAAAACAGCTCCCAAACTGAGCGTCTTTGGGAGTGTCCCTGCCGCGTAATCACCGATAACGTACGCAATAGAAAAGTGAAATCAACTCTTCAGGAGAATTCGATTTCCTCAATTTTCCGATATTGAAAATCGATAAAATCGACACAATCATCCTCGGAGAGCCTCGGCTTTGCCATTTTCCGACGCGCTGAGCTTTCGCTGGTCTAATTAGCGCAAGTTTTCAGCGGAGGCGAAATTTCGACTCGGTTAAGCAAGCGCTATAAACGCACTGATGGTGGCTGTGGTTGCGCGTTTCCGCATCGGGTCTCGCGCGAACATTCCCGAGCATGAACGACCTTTTTCCACTTTAATCCGCGTATGCGCTGCAGAAACAAAAATCATCACGAATATTGGATTGAATATTATTATATGCGCACCAGATCGCTTAAAAGCCTCGAGAATGAAATTTCATTATTAATTATCGCTGGCCGAGCGAGTGCACGTATATAAAATCCGCGTGGGTGTAAATAAGTGTCGGTAATTGGGTCACTCGTTAAACGGTTCATTTTTCTGCTCGCGCCGCAAGCTGCGTTAAAACGTTATGTGCGCGACACAATATATAGGTCAGTTTGCTATACAACCTTTCCTCGTGCTCATAATCACACACTGTCATCGCTGTACACCATATAATAGTCTCCTGAATGTTTAACGGGTCTGGAAGCGGAACTGCGCTCTGGGACGAAATTCATATAGATCGGCCTGCGCGCAGCACATGCTCGGCATATCACAGGGGAGAGGCTGAGAGCGAGGATATATAAGTTGTAATTGCTTTTCCGGGCTGTTTGCTCGCCGGCAACTTTCGCTATCGCCTGCGTATATTTCACAGGCCGCATAATGCACGTACGAGACGCCCCGACGAATTTCCCGATGTCACGCTCGACGAGGAATTTCGCATGAATAATTCCAAGGCATTGAATTATCGCCGCGATTTCATACAGCCGCTATTCCGCCGGTCGATTAGCCGACGAGCGTTGAATCCTCTCGTCCGTATTTTCTTCCTCTCCGGCCATAGCTATATGCGATCGCCCATCGGCCGCCGGCCAGAGAGCTGCCGTCGATCCAATTACACAGCTCAGCTGTCGCAGCATATAGCATGTAGCTAGAGTTTCCTCGGCGGGCATTATCGGCGCGCACTGATAAGTACTGCAGAACAGTAATCGGAGAGTCGGCGCGCGTTGCGTTACGTCCCGCGCTATCGGATGGCCATCGATGCGGGGGCTCCGTTTTCAGAAAGTGTCTTGTCTTAGCTATTCGCCTCCAACTCGATGTGTACTTATGTTTTGTCTGAACGCGGATGTGCGTCTGCTTCGTTTTGCAGATGCGGCTAGCCAGAGCTGTTGCCGTTCTGCTGACGGCGTGCTTCGTCACGCTGCTGGCCGTCGACCACGCGGAGGGCTGCTCCTGCATGTACACGCACCCGCAGACGCACTTTTGCTCGTCCGATTTCGGTGAGAATTACGCCCGCTACGAATCGCGCCAATTGCGAATCGCCCTATAACGATCTAATTGCGCCGCTCCTTTCAGTGATCGTCATCAAGGTGAAGGAGCGCATCCCAATGGGACAGGAGACCGTCCACAAAGTCAAGATCAACAGGAAGTTCAAGGTGAGTGTCGCGAGCGAGCAACGCGAAACGCGTTCTTACGCGCCAACTAACGCCAACTAACGCCAACTAATGCCTCGACGCACCGCCCGTTTCAGCTGTCGAACGAAAGTTTCAACGACTACCTGTACGACGGGCTGCTGTACGCGCCGAGCATGGACTCGATGTGCAGCGTCAATCTGCAAGTTGGCGAGACCTACGTGGTCGGCGGCCGGATTTACGAGGGCCGACCGCGGCTCAGCCTCTGCAACCTCATGATGCGCTGGTCCGAAGTTTCCAAGCGCCAGCGCAAGGGATTCAAGGGACTCTACGCCAAGGGCTGCGTGTGCGAGGTGAGTGCGACATGCGCGATACCATGTACCACGTGCAGCGTATTTAATTAAGCGCGCCTAAAAAGGAGAGCGCGGGAGAGAGAAAAAATAACGGCTTTCGCTTTTCCAGGTCAGCTACACGAGCTTCGCGCGCAAGGGCGAGGCCCTGCACCGGGCGAACGGCACACTCTGCCCGTGGGAGGGCAGCCCCGGCCCCATGGACTGCCAGGAGAAGCACGGCATCTGCGTCTCGAACCAAGGCCGCTGCTTCTGGATGCCCTCGAGACCGTACGACCTCTGCATCAAGGAGCACTACCAGAACCGCATGGCCGCGGCGCATCCGCGGCAGCGCGAGCCGCTCATGCCCTAAACCTGACCTCTCCATCGTCATGGGGTCGAGGCTCCGGGTTTCATTTTGTCGGCGGGCTATCCAGTTTCTAATTAAATTTACCTTGCGTCCGTTCGCTGCGCAACTTGCTTCATTATGATTATCGTATATAGTTTTACGAAAACTTGGGCGTTCGCCGCCCACACTGTCTACCGATCCTCGCTACTTTTATTCGTATGCGTCAGCCGTTGTCAATGGAGAAACGCTGAATCGCGCCGCAAGCGACTGAATTTTAAGTTATGCATCGCGAATCCTAACTGCGCCCATTCGAATCATTTTTACTCAAATCGCGACGCTAATTTAGAGAAGATATTTCATCTATAGGTCTAAGCCCGTCTAGCTCGTAGATTATCATGTATTTATTTATCGTCCATTCTATCTAATACCATTTTGCGCGTGTGCTCGCTGCACACCTAATACAATTGATGTATTGCGGAAAGTTCAAAATGTCTTTTAAAATAACTTTCATCGAATATTGTATGATATTGCTAACGAAAATTCAAATTTTGATAAGTATTCACTCATTGGCATGAATTACGATTTTAAGCATTTATTTATGTAAGCCGTCGTATGGAAATGTACATAATAGTATTAGCTAAGTGTAGGAGTATAAGAAAATTAAAACGTGGTAGTAAGTATGAAACGTAAGCATTTATCAAGATTCGTCTCGCTTTGAAAGTATTTTACGCGAAAATGTTTTCTGCATTCCATAACAAAATTCGACCAATAACTCCGACGCGCGTTCATTAAATTGAGGAGAACTCGCGCGGCGACGATGTTAAATTTATGCACAACTGCTCGACGCTCGTTCTCGAAAATTTCGACTTGAATCGTTAATATTATAATTCTGTATGTGGCGTCAGCCTCGTATACATTATTAGGCGCTTCTCGTTTTACGAAACGAGATCAGCTTTGCATGAAATTACGCGTTTCGAATCCCAATGCGACGGGGCCAACTTTGAGCCTTGCGAAGCAGATTCGCGCGCTGAAATTGATGATCGAATTTGCAGGACGTAAGCTGATGTGTAATACACACGAGGTCGAGCAGAAATTGTGTGTAGCTAGTGACTACCGTGTTATACTTTCTCAGTGCTCAAGTGCGCAGTATAGTATTATCGTATTTTCTTATGGAATACAAAGTTAATCGTTTAATTATCTAGCTGTGTAATAATTTATCGGCAAATTTAATGTATATGCGACTGTAAACTGTCGACTGTAATATTAATGATCATTATGTAATCGCTCCATTTTCCATGCATACGAGTATTAAATGTGCGCTATACACTCTATTTATGATGTTTGGATCAATGTGCGTTCGAGTGTGCTCAATACGTGTCACTGTTAAGCGGCTAGCATAAGTTACCATGTTTGGATAATAAAACGTAATTGAAATCAACTTTCCGAAGATGATTGTTGCGTTACTATTCACCCAGCATTATAAATTGAAATTTTTAATTGAATTCATTTGTTTCAATGCTAGACAAAATAAATCAAATTCATCAGCTAACCGCAGAAAAGTGTTCCTCGCACCGGAAGATCAAATTCACTTCCCCCGGTGTATACATAGAGGAAAAGTCGCGAGGCCGGTGTTCGCTGTTTTTATCAATTACCTTGACACGCATTTTCTACTTTCAACATTTTAACGCGACAGAAACTCCATATCCATTAAAATGCTGACAAAGCCAATTGGTTCTAGTTTGGCGAGCGTGTGGTATCGTATATCTCGGATCTAAAGCGCAAACAAGGCGCGTGCTCACAAAGGTGCACTGATGCGAGCGACGTTTTGATTCGCGTCGGTACAAATACGAACATTGCAACTCACCATTTCGCGATGGTTGGGATAATAGGTCTGCTCGATGAGCGGGAAGCCGTCTCTGCCGAGGCGACGCTGGAGGGCCAGCAAATGAGCGAAGACCCATGGCTTGTCCTTGAAAGAAAAAGCAAAGGGCGCGACGCATGAGACAGAGAAGTGCGCAAGCATCGTCATCTTCTGCTTCGACATGAATGATCGGCGCTAATAAGCGCTTTTCAAGTCGGCCGCTGATGCCACGCGTATTTACCTGGAAGTTGTAAATCGCCTGAAGATTGTTGACGCTGGGTATGCCGCCGTACATCAGTCCGAGCAGCAGGTTCTTATTGTTCTCGCCGGCGTCCCGCAAATTTTGGCGTATCAGCACAAAGTCCGGTTTGAAGGACCTGTCGACACCAAAGTTGCGATAGTCAGAGCATTAAAAATATCGTGCATAGCTTTTAAAAAACTTGAGATTTTCCAAACTTGTATCCGTCAAAGAAACATTAAACGTTCAGTTATCGAAATTACATTTTGCATGAAAGAACCCTTTAACATTTTTCTGTCTTCATTTACCATTCTAGCACATCTCTCTGTGGCATGTTCAATTTCTAAAATTGTGAAACTTTAAATGAATGTAATTTTCGCAGTATTAACAGAGGAAATGAAAAATGATCATGGATATACGAATAAAGATTTTTTAAAAAAGGGAGCGCATTGAATAAACTTTCAGCAAGCTTAATATATTTGATATGTTCTATATCCATTTAGAAATGTATACCACATGATATGATGCTGGTAAGCTCAGTCAAAATGAATTAAAAAAAAAAAAAAAAAAAACATTCAGTTTCGCTATAATCGAAGGTATCGACAAGACTATTCGTTGTCATTAATAATACTGTCTTGAGCACGCTGACAATACAATTTATAGATCTGTAATTATAAGAAGAGGTAACGACAAAGAGATCGCGCAAAGTACAATTAAGAGAGATCTCAATTGAAAAGCGAGTTGTTTGAAAATGACTGCTCTTTCTCTAGCAACCGAACCACCTACCTACACAAAATTTATGAGCTTACAGTAATTGGCTCTTAAAGAACGCATTGAGAAAGAACGTCTTAGAGAGGTTTTCGAATAACGTTATTTTTGCCTACGGTAGGATGTATTTTTGTCATGCATTTAAACGACATCCAAGTAGCCCTTCAAAGGCAATTTAAAATGTACACGTCAACGATGGCTTACGCACCTGATGACCTTGGTCCCGTTGCGAAAGACGGCCATGGACACGGTGGTGCCGGTCTCGCAGGCGGTCAACGAGAGCTCGCGAAACTCGGCCTGCTCGACGCGAATCTCAAAGTCGCCGTGCAGTCTGCGACCCCGGAAGTATTTGCTCCAGTCGGTGTTTTGGTCGTCTATCACGAGCAGCGTGAAGCACCGGTCCTTGCCGCCAAAGCCCTGGCCCCGCGTAGCTCCGGATACTGCTGCTCCCAGGATCGAGGCACCCTGCAGAGTTTTTTTTTAAACAAAATTAGTACATCACGTTTTACATACGTGCTATACTGGCTTTTCTCCGAGTGCCCATGGAAACATTTCAGTTGGCGTTTGTCATTGTGAAAGGAACACTGCTATACGGACTCCATATAGATCCCATTGAAACTAATCGATACAAGTATCTCTGGCAGTTATAGGCAGATGAACTAGAAAGAGCCTAGTCACTGCCTATCGGCGCATAGGCCAGATCGTTTAAATGTTCTAACATGAAATCAAGAATCAGTTACAGTATGCCTGCGTTAAATTTATCGATTGAATTGAGACATACTTTATTATTTTCTACTAGAATTAAACTAAAGTAAAAATGGGATTTTAACTAATGGGATTTTAAGACTAGGACAGTATTGTTAGCACTTTATTTTACTCGACTCATTTCTTGATTGACGAATTTATAATCTTAATGACTTTTTGGGATGCGACAATTGTTTTGTTCGGGCTGTAAAAGACAGGATTGGCAGGAGGTAGAGGCGTGCAGTGAGCATGCATATAACTTGCCTGGTCGCGAGCGGCGCCGGTGAGACTCTGGACCCTCTGGAGCAGGCTCTCGCGCGTCTTGGCGGGCGAGGAGGGCGCGCTCGTGGTCCTGGAGCTGGGCCTCAGGTTGAGACTGAGGTCGCTCCCGGGAGGCGGGGCGCCGGGGACCGGCTGGCTGGGCGGCGGCATCGGCTGGGGCTGCGACTGGAGCGGGCGCTCCGCCAGGCCCTGATAGTTTTGGGGCCCGACGGCAGCCGAGTCCTGCCGGCCCACGGAGGCCAGCCCCGTGCTCGGGCTCGGTTCATCCTCGAACTCCGAGCTTAGGTCCCCCGACGAGAACCTGGAAGACAAGCTCAGGCTTTTCTTTGCTTTGAATAAGGCCGTTCTCAGAGCGCTCGCGCCTGCAGAAGAACTCGCCTGCATCGCTAATGCTGCAGGCTAGCGTGTCGCATCTGTCAGTCTCCTCCGCCTGACACTTACTCGCTCTCTCCCCCTCTTTCACTTTTCCCTCTTACTTTTATTTTTCTCCCCCTCTCTCTTTCTCTCCGTTTTACACTCTCTTGCCCGCGCGGTTTAGCTTAAAAAACAAACCAATATCCAGCCCTTAGTATCTCATCAAAGTATGCAACAATGCCGGAGATTGCCACCTGCGACACTGGTTCTTCTATTATATTCATTTACTTTTTTCAAATTGGCGAGCGTGCACATGGTTTCTCAGGCTTGTATGACATCGTTCACATATATAAACTTTTCGATGATCCCTCCAGACTGGACTGGACTTGCAGTGGCCGCCCGCCGGAGGGATCATCGCGCGCACCTCCGGCTCTCCGCGTTTCGGCCGGTCGATGCGAGCGGAGAGCGAGAGGGCGACGGTCATGCGTGTTGAAAGCGAGGAAATACGCGGGCTATAGTGTGCGGGATGGGGGACACGGCGTTGCTGTTGTTGGCACCATTATCGGCAAGCGATCGAGCCTTTTCTTGGCTCTCTCTCTCTCTCTCTCTCTCTCTCTCTCCCCCGGTATACTCCGCTTTGTATTCAGCGCGGCTGCTCGGCCCGAATTGGGCTACGCGCTCGGAGCAGACTGGCTTAATTTTCATGAACAAAGTTACTCCCGATGATACACGGCCGGGAGCGAGTTTTTCTTGAAATTTTAAAAGGCGCTACGTGATCACTTTTGCAATTTGCTTTGTTGCTGCAGTTCGTGAATTTCGGAAATTCCATGAAACTCCGAGAAAAGAAGCGGAGCAGCAAACCGGAGAGAAGACCATATCCGCATGAGGGTCTTTCTCCTGTTTCATGGACAGCCGAGCCCGCTGATAACGACGAGAGCGTCACAACGTCCCCCGCCGCGTCCCCTTTGTTCGTCCGAGTTGTTTTCTTGCGGGTGCGTTGTAATATATGTGCGGTGTAAGCAACACTGAGAATATAAAAAGTGTGTCATGATTACCATGCACGTTGCGAAATGTGTGAGTACGTCGCGCTGTGTCGCGTCATCCGAGAGCGCGAGTGATGCATCTTTTATTTGTACTTCATGCGCGATGATTGATGTTTCGACTGGCTATTATGTATAGACGGTGGCTGTATCAAAAACCGAAGTGCGCGATATTTAGCGTTGAAATATTGAGCATGTACATTGTGAAAAAACTCGACCGTCACTCAGGAAAATTTTAATCAACACACTCGGGGCGGCGACGGCGCATTGTGTGCGAGCGCAATCGATCATATCCCCTGCTTGTACAATATTATATTCTCCGCGGGTTTATAGACGAGTCTATTCACGGGGTAAGAATGCAGCGACACGAGGATCGCTCTCGATAATATTCCGAGTTTACAGAAGCCGCGCGGCCATACACTTTTGAAAAAGTATCGGCTACTCTGAGTATTCGCGAAAACTACGCAGTCATGAAAGTGAAATCTGTAAAGACTTTTGTCCATCCGTGCTTTGACACCGGATAAATATTCCGTGGGAAATTCGTTTGAAAAAGCAGTGCCGCCTGCGAGTGATCGACGCGTTACAGGATAGTAATGTGCTGCATGGTTGTTGGTTGGAAAGTTCGCGAGAAAAAAGTATAATGTTGTTCCAGAGAGATTTATGCTCTTTCGAACTGTGTTGTAGTGAGTATGTGCACTGAAAAGATTTCTGAAAAGGATATAAGTTAGAAGTATATAGTATAGAATAGAATACAGAATTTATCAAACAAAGTCCCTTTCTTTTTATTTATAACTTCGAACATTGTTTAGAAAAGCACTCGCCGGTGAAGGCTCTTTGCGGAGCAGATGCACGAAAATATCTTTAGGCGAAACTGGCAGCAACTCTTCTCTTTATAACGAAGAAAATGTCTAATCTAACCAACAATCTCTCGCAGTTGATACTTTTAAAAACTATGTTCGTTCTAATCTGGAAAAACACCAAAAAGTAACCCCCTCGCGCCGAGAGCGATTATACGCTACCTCAGCGCGTATCGTAGGTATATACACACAGAGAGAAAGCACTGAGATCTGAGGCTCACCTTCGTTTCAAGTAGTTAACATTGGTGGTGAACGACTGGCGGAAGCTGGTAAAGGAAATGTTGGCGGATGATGGAGCAGTCCCGCAATACTTGCCGCAAGCCCCGCCGCGGCCGGTAATCTTGCTGGCTTTGCTTGACCGATAGCTTTCAAGAAGCCGCCGGTGTTATCTCCTTGTACTTCCGCAAGGGGTCGGGGAACTGTGCAATAGGTTATGGCTGGCTTCCTTCGCGCCTTTTATCGGCCTCGAACTTTCGCCTCGATCGCTCCTGCGCTGCTGCGAGCGATGCTCGGACGAAGAGTGGCGCGCTCTGAAACAGAGGAATGAGGAACGCACTGTTAGCTATACTTGTACACATCCACCCTCAGTTGTTCTGCAGACGCTACACTGAAAAAAAACACAGCCGTTTCTACTGTAAAACACGGTAGTTTTAGCGAGTGTCAGCAGAGTAGCGGCTTTTCAGTAAAAACACCGAGTGCCCATTGCTAGTTTTGGCAGGTCTCGGCGAGCTGTCTCTATCTCGAGGATATTTAGGTTATGTATCACCCTTTAAAACACGAAAAATCTTAAGAAAATAATTTTTTTTAATGATAGTATTATGATCAAATATAAAGCAATGGCCATTATGGGTCTGATAAGTAAGTAACAAAATTAAAAATGTTCATGTAACTTATTTGCTAATATTCACTCTGCATGCGATAATGGAATGGTAATAAGTTGATGGTTGTTATTCAAGGTACTTTTCTCTCTTATAATAATTATTACTAATAACTTTAATTTAATTAATCATATTGCTCATTAAAAAAACTATTTTCTTAAGATTTTTTATGGTTTAAAAGCTGATACATAACCTAAATATCCTAGACCTGCCAAAACTACCAGTGGCCACTCGCTGTTTTTACTGAAAAGTCGCTACTGTGGTGACACTCGCTAAAACTGCCGTGTTTTACAGCAGAGACGGCTGTGTCTGTGTGTGTGTGTGTGTGTGTTTTTCAGTGTATAGCGGACGGTATAGCAGTGGCGCGTCATCGCATTCAACAAGTACAGACCAGTTGAGAATTGATTTTCGCTCTAGAGACTATATACTTATAGAGCTGGTGCTCTAGGCGCCATGCAAGAGGCTGTTAAACTTTGAAGCAACTTTTGTAACGAGCGCCCATAATACAGTCGGTAGTAGCAGTCGTAATGACCGCATTATTGATGAAATACGTTACGTCCTGATGCGACCAAAATATATATGTTGCAAAATAATGCTGAGCACAACGATTAAGTAGTCCGGTCGACGCGAGTGCGCGCTCTCGCCGTCTTGTAGCTCTTACTGGTCGGTTCGCGTTAGAGACAGTCGGTTTGCTCGGTCTGTCCGGTCATCTCGCGGCGGATGGCGGAAGCCGTGTTTTTAGCTGATAGGCTCGCTTGCGATAAAAGTATAGAAGTGTACTTGTATCCTGGAAAGTCAACTGCTTATCGTGTATACTCAAGTTTTTCGTGGTCAAGTTCCAGTGCACGAAGCAGCACCAGAGGAAGGAAGTGGTCCGTGGACTGAATGAAAGGTAAATGTTAACACCTTTACTTAATTATATATCTGATGTGTATGCACCTGGGTGCGACGTTACACGTGCGTGTATGTACATATACATACATAATTGGACGTAGGCAGTAACGAAACTAAAAACAAAGTTGCAATGAAATAAAGTAGAGTGGATTCGCAGCGAAAACGTATGGCAAGAGATATGCAAGTCCGCTTGCATTGAAGGTTATGTCTTCGTAGTTGATAAGTATCTATAAACTACAAATATAAGTGACTTATGCAGATATATTTTATATTGACTGGGTATTTGAGATCGCCGACAACGAAGTAGAATACATCAGCTATACGGTGTGATCCGTAGTATTTAGTGCCCGTGTGAATATTGATCATGGATAGAATCTGGTTGCTGATGACGGGTCAAGGTAGTTCGCGATGCAGCTTAATCCACCGAATATATACGATTATATTATTATGCGAGTATCGATAGCTATACAAGTGCCCAGGGTCGTCGAAGGCAAGGTTTAGTGCGCTTCGTAGCGATTGAATTTCGCTTAATAGATGCTGTCTAGGTGTTTATAAGTAGTCGTCTCGATGACGAAGTGCTGGTACAAGTAACGCTCAATAAATGCTACAACTCGAACCCCGTCATCAACGACTCTATACATTTATAAAGTAGGTTAAAAGTAATGGTACTCGAAAAAGAAATACGAGAATTTTTCACTAGAAATATGTCCACACACGAACAACGTCTGAGGCTTATTTTTTCCAAGTTACAGCGCAGTAGAGGAGGAAAATTCGATTGAACAAAATGACGCAGCCAGTGGGAAAAAGGCTGGAAAAATCAAAATTTCCCTTGCAACAAGAACAATATAAATATAAGAGCGGCATTCCAGCAGTCGCGCGAGCGTTCGAGTAAATTTAAAGGCTAATTAGGTATACTTGCAGGGCGGCGAAATCGAGTTAGTTAAAAATGCCTGCAGCATGCGCTCACCCTATCTTGGTTAGTCGCTGTTGGAAACCTTCCAACGCGATTTTGCTGCTCGGCTGCGTCTGATTCGATCAAGCTGCCTGCGCCTGTCTCTCTCGCGAGGTGCCCGGAGAATTTCGACTCCAGAATACGGGATAAAGCTTCGGGAAACACCGTCGCAGTCGCATGATACATTAGTTTCTCGCGTGCGCGCACGAGTTGGCCCTCCGAGGGCTTCGAATTTGAATTACGGAACTGTTTTATAGCCTCGCGGGAAAACGAGGATTCAGCCAAGTTTTCACATTGGGGATTCCATTATAAGAATATTCTTTTCGCAGATTTTCCTGTTATTTTGGGCTTACACTTTTCTTGTTTCTCTGGAAAGCCGACCCGAAGTCGCTCTGCATTGAATTTCCTGTGCTGATGGCGAACTGACTGAGCTTTCGCGCTGATTAAACCTTCTCCTTTCGCTCAGAAAACGCAATGAATAATTGCTCGGAATTTCGCTTTCCGTTAATTAAATGGTTCGCCCTTATCGTGAAAAAATATCGCCCTTTCAAAGGAGGCCGTAGTTCCGATCAATAAAACGCTTCGCTCGACACACGACTTTCGGTATTCAGCTCTCGGTGAGAAAAACTTCCCTCCGACGGATATCATCGCGATGAAAGGAAAGCCCGAATAAAAGCCGACTCACGAGCCGCTCGTTACGCAGAGAGTCACGAAGCGTGCGGCCGGGGAAATATTGTAATTTTTGCAGACTACAAAAGCTTCTGAATATTTGGGGAAAAGCCTCGAGATAAATACATCGATTCCTGCTTCGCATTCCAAGTACAGGATTCTTTTTTATCGAATACTGTCCCTGCTGAAGTTACGCACTCGCGCGTGTACTCGCAGAAGAAAGTTTTTAGAGCAGGACAAATCGAAACACGCCTGACGCACGGATCTTCGTAAAAAAAACCCAAGGACGAACACAAAGTCTCTTTGGAGCTGAATAAAAGCGCTGGAAAAGCAAAGAAAGTTGAAAACGAGTTATAGGCCGTCGCTGCGTCGCAGAGGAGGAATTTTTTCCTCTCGGGCTTCTGTGTCGCAGTTCCCCCAACTTTAACCTCATTGGCGCGAATGCCTCGGGCTGGGTCGAAAACCTGGAAGGAGAGTAGCAGCTCCTCGAGTCGATAGGCAGCAGCGGCAAATGGATGGAAAGCTGCGAGAGCGAAGATAAGGGAAGGATAAGGAGGTGCGCGCGTGCGGCGCACGGGGACGCGGAATTACGCCGATTCCCGCAGTCGAGGCTTCTGCTGAAATGTTTACGACGCCGGGGCCAAATTTTATCTCGTTACGGCAGTTCGGAAAATTACGTTACGCGCCATGATGTTTATTATTGGATTTTTGGTTTCTCCGCCGGCGAGCGTTAAATTAGATTGTGCCGATACACTGGAGAAAATGCGACTTTTCGTTTATTAAAACAGGTATGAGATATTATTTTCTTGTAATCTTTCGACAAAGTGAAGAAAATTAAATCTAGTGCTCGATGTCGCATGTATTTACAACGAGAAGAATCTTAAAGTAAAAAGACAGACTTCCGTTGAGCTTCAGTAGTAAGAGCCGGATATGGCGAGACGGTTCCAATCAACTTTGCCAACTGCTTTAGGCCTTTCATAAAGTTTTACCGGGAAAAAACTGGGCTTCTCGAATCCTCTTATGGGTCGTGGTAAGACGAAGATCATCAATTTATTCCGCTCTTTCTCTCTCTCTCTCTCTCTCTCTCTCTCGATAACTGCGACTTTCAACCGCGGCGAAGAACAGTCGGATACTCACGACTCGCGTACCGATATTATAGCGTCATATCTATGATTCCAGGGATTTGATCAACGTCATTAAAGTTTTAATTCGATAAAAAGCACAGAAGTCGGCACTCCAAACTTTTTAGTGCGGGATTTCAGAAGGGAATGAAAAGCGAACAGCGACTACAGACATTCGCAGAGCAACGGTTTTTCTTTTACATTTCACACTGGTTTAATGCGTCCGGCATTTCTTTTGTCCGTCTGCGATATCCTTCTAATAAAAGAATGTTAACTGCTCTGACTAAATATTCGTCTGAAATATGAGCCTCTATATATTACTTAATTTCATATACCATCGCACGATACACGAGAAAAAAGATCGCACACCCTAGTCAATTGAGTTCGAAATAATCTCAATATTTCATCGCCCACGCAAAGATAAACTTCCCCTTCTCCTCGGATCAGTCGCACACTGGGTCACTAATCCTTCTAACCTGCCACAAATTCACTTGGAATCCTGGCTGATCTTCCTCCCCCGTACGCGTATTATAAATCAAGCTTTAAAGCCGAAAAAGTACACGAGGGACCGTCGTAAAGTCGGCCCCTAGCTCCGCCGATATTGATCCGTTTCGGAGTTCACGGTTCAAGTCAGATGTGCAGGCGAATCGAAACAATCTTGGGATGAGACGTCACAAGCGCGGCTAACTTGCCGCAGGCTGATATCGTGCGACTATACTGTCTGTATAAGTCGAGGGGCGGCCTGACAGTGCATGGCTGGGTTCGACGAATTTTCGACTCGAGACGAAAAGGAACTATTTTGAGAACTTTCACAGCGAGTGTGTAATGTTCTACTTTCATTGATTTACTTGTTTTCAATTCGTGAAATTTTAGATAATGAAAAATAATTTTGAAAATATAGGAGATCTTATGTGTAATGCCACTTTTTTAATTAATTATACTCCGCACCAATCGCAGCGAGATACTAATGGATACTTTTCTTATATTACAACAAGTCAATTTCGAAATCAATTATTTCCAGATTTATTCGCCATTTATCACATCTTGACAAGCTTGTCAATCCTCGCTGTGTTATTACGTTGTATTTCTCACATTAATCATCCCCGCTGTCGTCGTTCTCTTTTAATTTCAAGTATTATCGCCCCCTTCGATTCAGGCAGTTGGCTTTTGCACCTAATCAAATCAACGTCTTGATCATTTTTACACGTGTATAAACTTGCTGTATCATATTTGCATATACTTTCGTATATTTTAACAATATACGAGCTATATGAAAAGTTGCACGAAGCTTTTTCGCTGCACGAGCGCCAACGAGTATAAATTCGCGTTAGAACGCAGCGCTAAGAGCCTCGGAGATAATGAAAAAAGAGAAGCCGAGAAAACGTGAAGCGAGGGGGTAAAATGAAACAAAAGTGGATGACTTATGACGATATTTGCGAAAGAATTTTTCCATCGTCTTGGCTGGAGCTGCACATGGATCAGTAGACGAGGATTTTGCGCCTCCATGCGCGATAAAAAGGGTATGCGGGTAACATAACCGGCTCTCGAGCGGAATTGTTTGTTCTCCTGCGCTGCAGCAGTCCGTTTCTATTTATTCTCCACCTCTCGCTGAGCCATCAACGGATTGAAATTGAGCCTTTCGGTTCCGTACGCGACTGCGCGATTTTTAAATTTTTCGTTCGACGAAGCTTTTTTTTATCTTCAAAAAACCGATATCACTGTAACTCTCGTTCCAAAAATGAAAAAGCCTTTTCGTTGCGAACAGTCAATATACACAATGAGCCTACAGCAGTTTTCGCTCACAGCTGAGTTTCAGTTTTCCGCGAGGATTCATTCGAACATTGTTGATGTTCTACTTGTTCAGCTGTCAAACTGATTTATTTCGAAATAGACGTACGAATGAGAAAGCTGAATACCTCATATTAGGTCAGGAGAAAATGGGTTTCCGAGTGGAAACCATCGCGGTGCAGCACGTATAGTCGGCGTATAGGTCACTCGCCTGTGGCCCATCGATTTTCCCACGAGTCGCAATACATAGCTTCGGCTGTCTGCTAATGAGATTCTTCCTCCAAGAGAAGGGAAACTGCGCGTTAAAGCCCGGAGCGCCTTGATAATGAGAGAGGGGAAGAGCTGCCGGTGCTTCTCTGATCTCGAGGAATTTTGCCGCGTGAACGCGCGATGCTACATGATCGGCTGCTCCTTCGGGGCGAAATAAGCTCATCGCTTTAGCAGAGGAAAAAACGACCGACGCTGCCTTAACGGTAGCGATGCCGTCTTCGTTCGTTGTTTCCAGACCTCATCATCGGAGTTTTCCTCGTTTACAAAGTTTTCACGCTTGACTTGCTGCCTATAGGATACTTTCCGTATATAGACCTATTCGACTTTATGAAACTCGCCCGACGAGCAGTAATACTTTCTAAATCAGCGCAGCTTCTGCGGGGCAAGTTTAATCGGATCTTAGTCAAAGTTTATGAAGATCTTAGACGTGGCTCGAAAAGCGCTGTAAACTATAAGCTAGCTCTGCTGTTGTATAACCTCAACTTTCATCAAACAAGGAATTTCGCGTAAGGTCGCTCATTAAGCCACAGTGCATGAGTACTTTGTGAACATTTAATTTTTGACGACTTGTGAAAATTTCATTAATGACATGATGTGATATTTTTCGATGTACGTTTTCTTAATCCTGTATAGGAATATTGAAATAATTACAATCATTATGGAAGCCATATAAGCTGTGGAAAAGCAACGAACGCAGCGGCTTTTATTACTAATATCTCAGTCTCGGCGACGAGCACCGAAAGAATCTCTTATGCGGCTAGTACACTGATGGCGTGAGTGCAATTGTGTTTGCCGAGGGGAGAACGCGGTAAATACGACAGTATTAACGATGGTTGCTATTCGCCATTTTCTTGCATCAGGGAAATTGAGAAAATTTCGTCGTAGCTACGGTTACCGTAGTGTAAGCTGCAGTCTTCAGGTAATATTCGTTCAAACTCGCGAACGAAATTTTAGCGTACAAAACTTGTTACGAAAAACACATTTCAGTTACAGGCAAAGAAGCGAGCGTTCTTCAAAGTTTACATATTTATACGAGACGGCGTTTATCGTGTAACGTAGTGTAATGCTTCATCGTGTACATTCCGAGCTGGTGGAGCCTGCGGTATGTAAAGTGGGGCTTTTAAAAATTTACCGGATTGCATGGTACCGCGTGGGTTCGTTTAATATTTAAAACGTAAATTGAATCTTGAAACGTGGGAAATTATTTTTCAAGAGATGCTTTTTCGAAAACGTTGACAAAAAAATTCGCAGGATTTTTGCAGGATTGGGAGAAAGCAGCAGCGGCGCGAAGAATCAGGCCGGCGGAGGAACAAGGTTGCGTCCGCTGGCGCAAAAGGCGGGTCATCGTCGTCGGCGACGACGACGTTCTGCCCCAGCTGTCTTTCCCTCTCGCTCGCCCCTGCGGCGCGGCTGAAAGCAGCTTAAACGAGCCAAGCCCTCCCATCTCTCTTCCGCTGGCTCCCTTCTGCTGCTCTCGGCCTGCTCCTCGCCCTACTTCTTCTTCCTCCCCTTTTATTTAGCGAGCTGCCCACTGACCGATATGAGTCTTGGCCCTTTCACCGACAAACTTGAATGGTTCCGCGAAAAATTAGGGGCGAGTCGAGGATTTCGGATTTTTCCCGCCGTTCGCGTGCTGTGTAGAGAAGAAAAGCTCGAATTTCTCTCCGCTATTTCTAATTGAAAATAGCGAAATTTATAAAGCTAGATATTTAATTTTTAAATTAAAAGAACAGAAGTTGATCAAACGTCTCGCTTTAGCCTCGCGTTACAGCAAAAATATACACGCAGGTGCGGAGCTCCTTGTTTGCAATTAACAGGCCGTGTAGATCGTACACAGCAGCGGCAGCAGCAAGTGTGTATACAGTTAGGCGCGCCGTGTTAATACAGCCGCGGGCCGTTATCATCCTTTCGGCGGCAACAAGCTTCGTATAGTTGAAAATAATTCGCGCACGTGGTGAAGGCTCGATTCGTAGGAATATTATAATATTAATTAAAAGGACAATAAAAGTACATGCGAGATTCTTACGAAAATCGATCCGGGGTTACGTATAGCTATAAACAAGTGCAGGGGGCATCGCTCGAAAGCCCGCGCACTACACGAATAAGAGCGCGAGACAATCTCGAGATCGATTTTTCCCGGGGTCGCTGAGGCCTCGGCGCCGCCGGCAGAAGCCGAAAGCCGGCCTCGTACAAAATCCTCGTTGCGATGCATACACTCGTACGTGTAGGTATATGCAACAGTGCGGTGCAGACGACGATTTTTCGAATTTTTTTCGAAAATCCGTATGCACGCGCCCGTCGGGATCGCAGACTCGAGGATCGATCCGCGCTAACCCCATTTCTGATGTATTTTTACCAATCAAAGATTCACACTCGCGGACATACGAGTTCTCGATATAAGAGAAGAGAAGGAAAAGAGGCGGGATCTGCAGCCGAGGCCGAAATCAAGAAGCCATAACTCTCGACCCTATATCAGCGTGTCCCTCCCACGTAATATCCCCTCTCTCTCTCTCTCTCTCTCATGGCAGCAGCAGCACTTGCATTAGGAAGCAGTGTCGCATTGATTTTTTTCGGCGCCGTACAACGAACCGACTCTCCGCTGCCGCCGCCGCCGCTGCTGGAGTCAGAAATGTGTAACGGTCGGACTGGGAGAGGCCATGGGGTTGTATGCGTCGCCGGGAAGGGAAAAGTGAGAAGAACAGACTAGCTACCGGTCCCGCGGGTGCTTTCTCGGAAGCATTCACGCCGCCGTTATGTACTGTTTTTGTCCTTCCCGTCTTTTTCTTCCGTAGCCGAGCCGAGTTAAGTGGCTACCCTTGTTCCCCGAGCCCGAGCTAAACTACTGATTGTGTTGCGCGAGCGCGCGCGCGAGAGAGCGAGTTTTAAATCTGGAGCCACTTTACACCGACCAACTACAGTAACTCAATTGTTTAGCGCAATGTTCGCAATTCTACGCGTAAGCATCGTCAATATAGCGCACCTTGGGACGCGCGCGTCATACGGCGTTCGATTAAAAACACTTCAGCCGCAGTTCCTCCGCTCTGCCCCCGAGAATCAATAGCGCCAGGCGATATATATATATATATATATATATATATATATATATATATATATATATATATATATAAAAAGACCTCTCCGCAGAGGAGCGTCGCGTTATTTTTAAAAGCCAGTATATCGTGTACCCTCGCACACACACCTCGCGGTGTAGGTGGACGTTAACACTCGCCGTGAGAGGGAAAAGGCGAAATAACGGCTCTCCTCCTTTTCCTCCTGCAAGAACAAAAAGAAGATGTATATAAAGCAAGAGCTCTACTACGCTCCATTTACGCTCCCGGATACGTAGATCGGCCGCGCGCGCGCAAGACGCTGTACGCGGGGGGTCGACTGTAACGTAATTTTGCCGGCCCATTTGGTGGAATTGAACTACTGACGGCATTCGGGAGAGGAGCGAGCGCCAAGCGCATTATACTATATAGCGTGCCCGGTCTGCACCTGCAGACTGGAGCAGGGAGCAAGAGGCTTGGTGATGCGTTTCCGACGATCTCTTCATCATTTTCAGAGAGACGACTACGTACATTTTTCTATTGCCGTCTCTCTGCGCGCTGAAATTCCGCTGAACTCGTGGCTCGATTCGATTCCTGGACGAGCTTTTGAAATACCTCCTCCCCACTGCGCGTCAAATTGGACGGGAAAATATGGTGTTCGCCAAAGCACTGTGTGTACTTTTCATACAAATTGCACGCTTGCCTCAAATTCAATCAAGAGTGGCATGCTTGAAACGCATTTTTAGCAAGCAGCGGCAAAGAAGGTTCCGCGAAAAATTCCACGACGGATTCATTTTCCTGTCATTATCGACATCCGAGACTTTGTACAAAATGAAAAAAAGTGCCGGAAAGCCTCGCGGTTTTTCTCTGAACATTTTATGGGAAATTTTCACTGACTTAAATTTTCACTAGATTAAATTTACCGGACACTAGCTTGTCGTGCGCTTTCCAAAACGAAGGGGCTATTATGAAAGGTTAAAGGATGTAGGCGCGCGTCGCTAGTAGCACGCGACTAAAATACTATCTCTATTGAAGGCTGTCGATATGAATTTGTTTCTGTGCACGCGCTTTCACGCTGAGAGGATATTCGATCAATTAGCCACTTTTATATTCTTTTGGACAAGTCTTGCTTCAACGTTTTTTCTTTCAATGGAACTGCGCTGCAGTCGTTGCAAATAGATCTCGATCGTGCATTCAGTAAAAAATCATTTTTCGCAGCTTTAGTTTCCGTACGAAGTGACATTTTTATGTATCACGCGATTTAAATGAAAAACTCGCCTCGTTTCAGTGATGTACTTTTTTCGAATCGTTACTCGATAGATTACCCATTAAATTGTCCGGCGTGATAAAAATGAAAGAGCGATTGATATGTCATTTGCTTAAAATGAGCTGGCGATGTACATCAAAGTTAAATGTAAAATGAAAATTACTGATACACATGGTATATGATTATGCATTTTACATTTTGCAAAGGCAAAAGTGAATCTTATCCTTCAGCACTATACTAAGAATCGAAAAATAATGACGCAGCAATCGTAATCGCCATCGTCGACCTACATTCTTGTGCGCACCCCTCGGAGAAAAAGCGAAAACAAAAGCAAGCGCGCAGTCTCTGTAATAACCGCGAAGTATCAGGCGCAGGAATATCAGGAAAAAGAATAGCTTCCCGTATAAATTCTCTTCTCGTAATTCCCGCGTGCACACAAATTTCGACTGTAGCCCACCATCATCCCACCGAGCGGCTAATTCACGGGGAACGATACGCGCGAGCCGGCGAAGAAAGATCGACTACTTACTGTGTGCTACGCTGCGCGGTGGCTATCGCGTGCCACCCTCGAGCTGTAAGTAAGCAGTGTGCACCGGCCTTTTGCCTCCAGCTGAGATGTACATGTAGGTGACTGGTTAGCTGCGCGACGTGCTACACTTGAAATATAAGGGCTCGTCACGAACACGCACGTCACGGATTGGGTATGGATTTTCCGGGATTTCCGAGAGAGAGTGAGTGAGAGAGAGAGAGAGAGAGAGAGAGAGAGAGAGAGAGCGTGCGATGATTCGATACATCAAGGCCGATGTTCTGCCTCGGCTTTGCGGATGCGCTGGGGCAAATTTTCTCTCGCATCGAGTTATTGATCTTCCGTCGACGAGAGTGAAGATAAGCGTATATCGCTTTTCGGGCAAGTTGAGCGATCGAGCTATTTTGCAATTGAAATTTCATGAACCAGCAGAGGTAGGCCTACTTTCCATCATTTTTCATCATTCCGATCGAAATTTTAACGAACAAAGCCGTGCTTTTTCGACGATGAATTCTTAAAATTTCGCCTGTCAACGGTACTACAATATCCGATGGCCGAAAGTGCAAGTTTTGGAGCCGAGAGTCGAGGTACGCTGAAACACACTCTTCTGAAAACTGGCGCACCGAATATTTAAGCGGAAGTCCTGCGATTCCTATATCATTTCTGACAGGGCAATCTTTATTATTTTACTACGAAAGTAAGGATCCAATTTGGCTTTTTTGCAAAGTCGACATCGGCAAAGATACGATATTTCGTGGAAATCATTAGCATTGCCCAACATGTATTCCAACAGGGCGCGGATCAAATAGCAGTCACGTATGCACGTTTCAAGTGTGATAAAATTGCCCGAGCACGGCGGTTAGTTGCTTTTCTCTGACAGCTCTCTATTAAAAACGAATTTTAGCTTTTTGTGCTCATTAAGAAACCTCTTTACCACGATTCGAAAGAGAGATTGGCAAAACACTTTGGATAACGAACGTTATCGCAAAATCCCTCAAAGATCGATTTAGAAATAAGAGTTCCAGTTTCACCCGCACTCGTACTCGTCGTGCACCACTAATCCACCAGTATGGGCGAAGCTAGAGTTTTCATAGAATCACGATGCGACCCGAAACGGCGCTAAGATGGCTACAGCCGGTGTATCTAGCCCAGCACCGTCGCGCTGTTTTGGTTTTAACGATTTTCTCCGCGTGCAGTCGGGTACGCCGAGCTGGATTGAATTAAACCGCTTTGCAATTGAATTCTATTGATGAGACTTATTTTCGGCCCGCAAGCTCGAGAATTTTTTCCACCAGCGAATTCGCGCTTAGCACGGGCCGGCGAAGCTCGTCACGCGCATTAGTCATCGGCTCGGCAGGCGCGCGATCGTTAAAAAAGTTCATCGTCCGCGCGAAATAAGCAGCGACTCGAGGAAGAATAGAGAGACACCTACATATAGGTATACGGCGTGGAACACACCCGCCTCCCTGTATCGCCCATCGAGATATGTATTTTTCGAGGAAAAAATCAAGGATGTTACACCCACCTGGCTTTTCGTACCGGTAGCCCGACTTTCTCTCTCTCTCTCTCTCTCTCTCTCTCTCTCTCTCTCTCTCTCTCGTCGGCGATCCTTCGACGGACACTGGTACAGAACTCGTGAGGAGTATCGGACAACGAACTCGCAGAGCTCGCGCGTCGACTGGCCGCTCTCGGTGTCACAATCAAACTCGTGGAGCAGAGGTTATGCGCGCGATACTAACTATACTCGCTCCGAGCCGTGACAGTGGAAAAAGTCGGGGCGAGCGAAAGAGCGCTGCGACGGCGTCACTACGGGGTGAGAGAGCGCGCGATACTGACGGCCCAGGTACACACCAGAGCGTAGAGAGATAGCGGACTACACGTGTGTGGGTCGTTCGTCGCTCTTTCGCCCCTACGACGCTGCTGGCCTGACATTAATTTCTCCCTCCCCGCGCACGAACACACGCACACACCCGTGCACTCGCTCTCTCTCTCTCTCTCTCTCTCTCTCCGGTCCTAGGCCCGGCGTGTGCGCGACGTACGCGGAGCCGGCGCTGTGCGCCTACGCCGAGGGTGTCGCGCCCAGGGCGCCGCCGGTCAATATTGACGCGCCTGCGCGAACTCAGCCGTGCGCGCACCGCCGCGATGACAGAGAGCGAGATAAAACCGGAGTCCTCGCGCTGCCCCGCCATTGCCGCCGAAGAGAGAGAGAAGGAGTAAGAGACGAAGACAGACTACAGAGATGCGCGGGCGGGAGGGAAAGTTTGGAGAACGAGTGCACGAGAGATATAGACGGAGAGACAGAGAGAATGGAGGATGCCGGAGAAAAACGAGAAGGAGAGCAGTGGTGTGAATGAAATGCGAGGGAAATCGATATTGCGGCGAAGCGCTAGCTGGCTGCCAGCGCTCGAAAGCAGCGCTTAGTCGAGACTGTTATTTATAGGAGTAGCCGGATCGAGAGGGACCTGCGCTAAAAAACCTGCTTTGATTGCGGAAAAGACAAAAGATTATCATTCGGATGTACACTTACGCACAGGCTGTAATTTATCCTTGCCGAGGGACTAATGCATTCCGAAGGGGTCCAAGAGCCTTCCAAGCGTGCGCCAATAGGAGCGCATGCGTACAACTACGCGCAGCGTTGTTTATCGCACTCGCCAGAGCAGATTCTCGTGAATTATGGGATTAAGCGCATGAATAAAAGAAAAATTGCATACAGGACGCCCCGTACGTACGTTGTGGGCTGAAACGCAGAATGGTGCTGCTAAGAGAATGCCATCGAGCTACAGCAGACCGGGAAGAAATCGATAGGAAAACAGAAGGAACGAGAGAGAGAGAGAGAGAGAGAGAGAGAGAGAGAGAGAGAGAGCGCGAGAGAGAGACAGGGGAAGAATGCGGGGAAACCTACTTGAAATCCGAAGGAGAAAGCTCCCGTTGAGAAACTGAAAAACGGAGGGTTGCATGATTCCTTCCGACAATAGGTACAGCGAAAAATGGTAGATTCCTTTCAGGGTATTCAAAAAAGATTCCGGCTGTAATACGGATCGGATGACAAAAATATTGACTTTTGAAGACCCCTGTGGGACAGAGACTTCTACTTTTATCTTTTATACTGTTATACTCGAAAATCCTAATTTAGAAAACAAACTCACCCCTTTTCATTGTAGCAGTATGTACTTTGCCTGTTATTTCAACCCTCGTGGTGCGATTCTGTGAATGTAAGCTTTTGTAAACGTGATGTAGAATACTTAGGCCAATTATAGGAGAATAAGATTAACGATTCAGCAATCGACACGCGCACTAATTGCGCAACGATCGATGAGTATTAATATTCCTCGTCATTTAAATATTTACATAATATTTTTCCGATTCTCACGCTCGTAAATAACAATGGAAAAAATAGGGTGTGACGAAATTAATGTAACCTGTTTGCATAAATCGATAGCACGAAAGGAAACGCAACACGAGCCGAAAGTCAACTGGAACGACCAACAAATTTATGGGGATTCGAACAGCGTTCCACGTTTCGCATACAGGCATGCCGAGGGAAGGAAAAGTTTCAACTCTATCCCTGTCGTAAAAAAGACTATAACAAAAATGTATATTTTCTACTGATATTCGTTCACCCAATGCGTAATAACGAATCGTTTTTGTATAAATATCTTCAGCATAATTTTTTTTGGTGTCTAAAATTTATATTAACCTATAAAATATATTTCAGGGGTTTTGTGCAAGAAAGCAGCAAACTACTTAAACACTTCTTAGAAGCAAACTTAGAACTTCAAAATTTTCTTAAGAGAATAAAATATTACCTACGTTTTTCCCTGTTTGGCCCCGAGATTACTCCTTTTATACCCATCCTTATTTTGTTACCCAACGCTTTTGTCACCCCCTCCCCTTTAATGCACACCTGCATTTGCTCTGTGAAAATTTATTTCGAAACATTTAAGAAAGCATTAACATAATTTTTATTAAAATAATGATATTTTATTTATTGCTTAAAGAGGACCAAAAAATACGCAAAAATATGTAGAGTGAGCTTGAAGGTCGAAATATATTTTCAACAACGACAACGTATTTTCCTACACGAAAAAATTCTACACAGATATCTTCTACACGGATATTCTCTACACCTATTTTTTTTTTTTTTTTTTTGTTTTACTATATCCTGCGAAACTCTACACAAGCGTATAACCTATTATTGTAGAATTTTTTCGTATAGGAAAATATGTTTGTGTAGGGTAAGCTACAATAAGTTCAAACATATAATTGTTTTAATTAATTTAATTTTAATAATAAAATAAAAGTTTCAATCGTTCCATCTTGAAGGAGTTCTGATAGATGTGGCTGATATCAGCTTCATCACGTTCGTCCAGATTGCCTTTTATCCGTCAATAATGCACATGAAAGCTTGACAAAATCACATTTTTAAATTCTTCCAAAGACTTTGAATAAAACAGGAATCCATTGGAAAGGGCGAATAAATTAAAAAAAAAGTTTGTAACAGTCCCAGTGTAAAAGAGATGGAAAAGAAAAGCGGTGAAATGAGAAGCACTTTGATGAAATGGTCGCTAAACCAAGCTGTGGTTGTAGTGTATAGTCCTATTTGTGTGTGTACATGGAACGCTCGAAGCAATTCTTCCGATCGCGCTTACAGCCTCAAGTGCGAGTCTGTACGCACTCGCCTATATACTCTGTCGATTCCAAGTGCGTTCTCATACCTACGTGTCGATTGAAAGCTATAATAAATTTCACGATTTTCTCTTCTTGATTGGTTGTGCAAAATTTATTGAACTATTTTTAAAAAGCTTTATAAATGAATTTCGCCTTGACTCGTACTGCAAACTCTACACTGGGTTTAAAAAAAAGTCCACTTTACGTCCTTGGTACACAATATATTATAATAATTCGATGATTTTCTAGTACTGCGTGCTTTATCGAATTCGTGTTTTAGTGCATGTTTGACAAGCTTTAACATATATAACCCCGAGCAAACAGGAGACTTATTGCAATAAATATACTTTAAAAAACGTTTCTAAACCACAAATATAGCTTTTTCCGATTAACATTTGATCGTTATATTCATATCCTCTAAAATTAAGCTTAACATATTTCATTTATATGGTTTTACAAAATTTAAATCTCTACTATCATAAATGAATCTTATTTTATATTAGTCGAAAAAATATAATAGCTCAACTTAAATTTGGTTAGTGGCAAGTTACAGCCTAGTTACTAGTTCGGCGCGATGCTGCACTTACATAGTTTAGCCTAGTTGTAGTGTTCTGTTGCTCTTCACAAGAGTGTGTTAACTGATGTGTATATTTTATCAACTTCTAATTAATTTTCGCAAAGATTTTTATTTATATGTGAGACTAAAAATTTTTAGAGCGAATGAATAATATTCCAGATCATTGAATTTCGAACGAATCAATCGTTAATTTCGAACGTTTCATCGCGTAATTTTATGACTTTTTAGAAAAATTGAAATATTTCAGCTTCACGAAACATTCATATTCAATTACATAAATATTTAGTTCTAAATACTCACTACTAAATACTCTTAAATACTTTCAATTTGTTAAAATGAGTGGCCATATAGATGGTAGTGCGGAAAATGGGGGCTAATGAGTGATGAATATAATTTTTTATATTCTTTAATTTAGTGAAAGTATTAAAAATGATTAATTTCTGAGGCATAAGCCCCCATTTTCCGCACTACCATCCCCGCATGGTAGCACCCACATGACCACACATTTTAACAAATTTAGCAAGTATTTAAGAGTATAATTATTTCGAACTAAACATTTATGTAATTAAATAGCATACAGCTAAAATTACGTAAAAAAGTTTCGTGAAGCTAAAATATTTCAATTTTTCTATAAGGTCATAAAATTAATACATAACAAACTGACGTCACAAATCAGATATCAAAATTACATGAAGAAAGAAATGCGTAATTTTTATACATCAGAAAATCACGTCAATATTTCTACCAGGAGCACAGGCAATAGCATACATAATATTATATTCATACTTTTAGTTTTGTTAACATAAATCGAGTGTATTTTGAAATGACTTTCTTAGCGTTAGATGAAAATGAGTCAAACGTTTATAGGTGTCATTATTTTAAGAGGAAAATTCGGAGCTATGCGGTGTCCGAAAATACTGGTGCAATTTAAATTTCATGTACGCAATGGCTAGCCTTTTGCATCACTTTAAAGTGAAGACTTAATAATGCATTTTCACCCCAAGCATACAATTTTTGCAGAATGCGCTATTTTATCAAAAGCACTCGTCGTCAATTGGCGTTTTGTTATATAAGTGTACTAAATTATATTATTGCAATTTTCAAATATGATTTTTGGCGATATTGAGAAAACATCATAGAGTCACATTGTCTTAATTATACTGTTCACCATATTCGCTGCACTTTTTGTCATGATCACTGTCACAGTGTGTGTCAACCATCACCTCCCCCTAACAGTGTAAAATGTCGCTGTCGTTATACGGGTCAAAGAATAGATACACCAGCAAAGAATTTCGCTCGTCAAAGCGCAAATTGTTCCGCGGCTTTTTCTCGCAGCGCGTACGCCGGGCTCTGTACTAAAAATACCGAAACGGATGAATACATTTTCAATGAGCTACGCGGTCGAGTCGTGAAGTTGAAATGTGTCGCGAGTTTTGTAATTTTGATAGTTCTCTGAGCGAAGTTCGAAATTCCAAATTCGCTGCTGCAGTCTTCGTTCGTTTCTCAATTACCTGCTATACTCGCACTCGAACTAGTTTCTCGGAGCTCTCAGGTGCGCGTGCACTACTTATATAGTCCCTCTCGCTGATGGACAGCCGGTGGCATCGTCCGCTCCCCTCTGTGCAGCGCAGCGACACTCTTCTCCATTCATAGTCGGCGATGCTTCACTAGGCCAAGTGGATCGCACACACGTATGCGCGTAGTAGCAGCGATGACGCGTCCGAACGAGCAGCAGTTGCTTTTGAAAGTAACTGGCACGAATGAATAAGAGCTGCTTTTAAAATGCCGCCTTCGCACTCAATCACGTCAATTTTCATCATGCGGATTTAGCGCTTCGAGCAGATTGATCGAAATCTTTTAACGAGAATCTCCTTTGCTCGCCTTTTATTCCCAGAGAAAACGAAAGAGCGCGCAATTAAAAAAATCTTCCGAAACAGCTTCCAGTTACTCCTGCAGGAACTTCTCTCGCTTCGCTATTAGACTTTGGGCTCGTCGGTTCTTTGCAATTTTCTCTTTCGCCGACCTCGTTGAATCTGCCTGACCTTCTCCAGCTCTGACTCGTAACTTCCCCTCCCCATCTTTCTCCCTTTTTTAATAAAAGTACATAATAGAGAGTTAATACTTTATCGGAATCTATCGATTACAAAGTCAAACACATTCGCGGCACGTGCATGGCGCCTATCAACGTCCCATCGCTGCGAATATTTTCCCTCGCGGAAAAGGTATGAAAAACCGTCGCGTCAGCCCATTCGTATAAGCTTTGCATAACAAATGAACTCCAGGCATTCTTTATCAAACTAGGCGATAAACGCGCCGTTGAATATTAAATGTTGGGCGCAGCTACAGCTCTCGTGGCGCGGCGTAGGCATAATAATATTCTTGAATAGAAACTCCTGCGCGGTAGGGGAATTCTCGCGACGGTGCGTTCGCTTTAATGCACGCGCTCGATTTATTAAAGTGGCCTCGTGGGCGTACGAGTGCTTCTTTGAAACGCTCCTTGGGGGGTGGTATCCGTGCAGTGTGCGAGCCCTTCGTGATGTAGAGGACGCGGTGTAAAGACTGCGCGAACTTAGGAGTCTTCGCAGTTCGTTGCCCGATTCATTTGATGTTATATCTATTTGTGTAAAAAAGTCTATAAAACGTGTACCCGTAGCGTATTGATTGAACCTCTGATTTTTATCTGCCCTTTGTACATTGAATCAAACTTTTCTTACATACTTGGCATACTCGTGTGGTCGACAATGATGTTACGTGCAGCTCGTATAGTATACCTCTACAAAGGAAATTCGATTTTCATCACGAAGTTAGTTTTGGAACACAATTCATGGTTTCAAAGCGAGCAACTTCGAGAACTAAAAATTCTTGACTCGGAAAACATGCAAACTTATCGCAAAGTGATGAAATGAATAAATAACGTGTGATTTTTTCATTCTTCAGAAAATCGCTTTATTTACGGCTACGTGAGTGAATAGGTTCTTACAATTTACGACGAAGGTACAGTGTGTATCGCGAGCATTAACTGTGAGATACGAATCTCCTTTCATACGGCATGAACAGAGTTCTAAATACACTAGGTTGGTATCAAGTAGTTCCTCGAGATATTTATGCGCTTATTACTATACAATTGCCGGCGGCTGTGATTCGAATCCAAACCGCGAAACGCGATGCGGATTGCCGTATCGCGCTCGGCTCGAGATCGCGCGTCCGATTTCTCCTTCGGTATCGCTCGCGCTCGGGGCGGCCATGCAGAAAGATTCGAGGGCCGACTCGAGGAAGAAGAAGCCAGCCACTACTTGTCCAGCTCGGTATTGAGCGAGCAATTGCGGTACATGCCGCCTCGGGCAACCTCGACGCTGAAGGCGCCGTTACGCGGGTAGTAGGTGGTCGGGACCGTGTGGACCGTCGGCGAGAACCAGCCGTAATCCATGGAAGTGCTGCGGTAGCAGGGATGTGGATTCGAGCCCTCGTTCTGCCGATAGCCCCTCAGCAACTCTGTGAAACCAAGCAGAATTAGCATTTTAATCGAAAACGGATTTTTTGTACAACCTACGATAATAAGGCACGAGGATTATGGCGGGAATTTTTATATTTCCTTGTCTTTTTTTTATAACTTATATTGCTTATAGTAATAGTCATGGAAAAAAAAAACTGCACACGACTTACAATACTTTTGCATAGAGCTACATTTTTACTGGTGTTTCTCGCTCGCGGGATTCTTAGCAGTTAATTATACTGGGGGGAAAGAATTGCTCATAAAGCATTTTTGGACGCAGAGGACGAAAAAACGCATGCAAATGAGCTTTCGGGTTTGTTTTGCGGGGAAAGCGAGCAGTGGCCTATGCAGAACCCTGCGGTTGTATAAGCACCCTGTACATTTCGCACGCTTTTGTAATACAGGATTAGCGACTTACGAGCTTAATACGAGTGAATAATCATGCAAGATGTATCCAGCAAGCTCTATCTCACCGATACGGACAGCACGAAATGATTATCGCGTCAATGTCGCCGTTCCACGATCCTCTGACACTCGTAGGGCAGCTGATACTCTCGACTAGTGCAGCGAAATCTACCACTCGCTCCCTTGAAGCTCCTCAGTAAGGCCCCATTAATGTTCAATCCTGGATCGACGCTTACGTTCTCGAATACATGAAAAGCCGCCATATCGACGGATTCGAGGCTATTGCTGTTCAAGTAGAGCTTCTTCAGTCCACTCAGTCCCTTGAAGTCCGGAGCTCTCAAAGCCGCCAATTGGTTTCCGCTGAGCCAGAGTTTTTCCAAGCTGCCCAGAAATCTGAAGGCTTCGCTCGGCAGATGCGATATTCGGTTCGACCCCAAGTCCAGTTCGCTCAGTTCGGCAAGACCCTGGAAGACTTCCGGCACGAAAGTGGATATGCGATTCCTGGACAAGTAGAGCAAGTCCAGATGCCTCGGTCCCTCGAAAGCTCCGGCGGGAATGTCGGTGATGTTGTTGGCGTCGAGTGCCAGCGTCTCGAGGTGCCTCAATCCGCGGAATATGCCCCTCTTCAGAGCGATACCGTTGTTGGTCGCGTAGAGCTCGTGCAGACCGGCCAGGCCCCTCCAGACGCCGGGCTGGAAGGTCAGCAGTTTATTGCCGTCCAGAAGAAGAGTCTCCAAACTGGACAGCCTCGCGAAAGCCCCGTCCTCGATGTGGGCGATGCAGTTGTCTTTGAGGTCGAGGTAGGTCAGCTGATCCAGCGAGCGGAAGAAGTGCCTCGCGAGATTGGTCAGTCGGTTGTCGCGTAAATACAGAGCCGAGGAATTGGCCACGTCGACGAAGGCCACCTCCGAGATCCAGTCGAGGCGCAGATCCTCCAAGTGGAGCTCGATGTCGTCTATGGTTTGCACGGCGATGGCGTCGTCAAAGGCGACGTTCAGCAGCCGAGCACCGGAGAGGCACAGGTAGAGATTGTTGTAGACGCGACAGTCGATCGTCTCGGCGCGAGGATGCGGCACGAGCGAATGGAGCTCGAGAAACAGGAGCAGCAGCAGGTACATAATAAAGTTTTACGTGCGAGAGCTTGCGGAGAGAAACGGCGCGGATAGCCGATGCAGAGCGTATCGCGCTCTCGAGAGATCGAACAACCGCACAGAGACGAACTGAAGAGCTTTGTTCGCTGTTTTTTGACGCTGCTCTTCTACTGTATCTCTCCTCCTCTCGCTGTACGTGCTAGACCGCGCCGATAAAGGCCGACGTGACGCGCGCGGATGACGAGTCGGAGAGAAAAACCTCAATTGGTCGACGTTATACCAATGTTGCAGTCCATCGGCGTGCATACAATAAGTGGAAATATTTCCCCTCGAGACATACATATCAGTAAACTGCAGTGAATTCAAATTTACCGATGATTATTGCAAGGATGTGAAAAATCGTGAAAAATCGTGAAAAATCGTGAAACCAAATCACGCGCATATTCAACGACAATCGGACAACGTGCACCGCGGACCAGTTGCTGTCTGATAAGGAAATTTAAAAGCCTCCTCGGTTTGCTATAATTAGACAGAGAGGCGAGAACAGAGCAGGCGGATAAGCCGTAAGCGAGCGCGCGAGGGCATTGCACGTTAAATACGCTGACTTGGTGCCGACTCGACTCGTGTGCACAGATAGTCGGCCGCGACTCTTGTAATTAAGGACTGCTCTAGCTCAAACTGGCTTAGAAGGAAGATTAGAGAGCGCTAGGATTTATTGGACTACTATCAATTAGTTCCGCTTGAAGTCGAGAATCGGCGCTGATCTGTACACACTTGCGTGTACTAGCTGTCTTGTTATTTCCTTCGGAGACGAGTGCGCAAATAGCTGGTGACAAATACCGATGCACTTGCTGGCTCGGGACAAGTCACTGGCTGCGGTCGAATCCGGGACTAAACTATGCATACTATTTTATTTTTCAAACTCAAAGTTTTCTTACACTCATCTACATCATGAAAAATGTGTATGCATCATTATTTTTCGACAATCAAAGTAACATCACTAGCGGGCAATATATAACTGACTGTTTAATGAAAATACTCACTCGGGTACATGAAGCGCTCAGGAATGTTGAACGTTCGATAAACTTCATCGGTCCGAGGTCCTGGCGGCTCGGAGCACTCGCATTCCGCCTGCTGGACGGCTCTGGCCTCGTTCGCGCACTCCCAGGGCTGGTAGTTCTCAGTCATCTTCCTCCGAGAGCATAATTGCGCCCCTGATAACCGCCAAGAGAAACGCCGCGGAAATAAAAAGAGAAGCGGGCCGGAAAATCGGGAAACGTTCTAGCTGACAATGCCAGATAGCTTGGCCGACCGTGGAAGTTGTTGCGTCGTTATGACAACGGCCGCGACGCCGGCACGCGTCACACGTGCACCTGTATTTTGGTCATTGATCGGCCAATCGTGCGGGAGGAGACACCCTCTTCCTCGAAGATATAAGCCGGGAAAAAATATTGAATTATTCAAATGACGCGATGTTAGGGTATCAGTGCGTTATCTGCAATATCGAGATGCTCGATAAACCGTCGGTAACGTGCGATTTTCGGATACGTTAGTCGAATTCTGCACGAGTCACTGTACATAGCAGCATTATTGAGACATTATATTCGTATACATTTTCCTCGTATTTTATCAGAAGTTTTAGAGATAATAGATTTTTTAAATTAGGTCAAATATGTGAATTTTTTCTAATGTATAAATCGTGAGGTCGTGAGTTTAAAGAACGAGGTTGGCTGTATATAGATCGTACTGATGAAAACAAGCTCTATTGAGACGAGTGTAATAGAATTCGATATGGGAGATCGAGAGGTCAGAGATAAAAAAAAAAAAAAAAAAACAATGAATATCGTAGTCAATGACCGCAAATATTAATTAAAAATATATAGATACAAAGTATGTTGTGATAACGTACTGGGAATTTGCCTGCAGTTCACTCAATGCAGTATTGACTTTATGTATATAGCCATACTCCTTTTAAGATATTAATATATTATAGCTGAAATCCCACCTACTTTCGTGCTTGTTACCATGGAGGAAGAGAGAAGGAGACCAAACTCCTATAGCCCGAATCGCCGAAAGTGGCTCCCTTTTTCCGACGAAGATCGCCAGGTCCGCTTGGCAGAACCGCCAGACCTAGCGAGTAACAGAGCTCCTGCCGGTGGCTTATGGTACTATATTATCATAATAATATCATATCGACGGCTGATATGAGAGCAAGATTTAATGTAAATTTTTTATATCAATTTTCATTTCAAAATTTGCATCCTAAAAACAGCTAAAAACTTAAGCTTAAACTACTATATCCACTAAATTAAACTTAAGCCTTTTACTAAACCTTCGAATGGGGGCGATGATCATATGCAACTTTCACTTTTTATCTAGCAGAGATCTCGATGGTCGTGAGGATAAAGGCGTCGTCTGCTAACTTTTTGATTAGAATTCAGATCCAATTCTCGACTTTTTTTTAATTTTTTTTATTTTCTTTGCTTGTAAATGTATATTTTAATACTAAATTAATCTTATTTTCAAAAAAGAAATTAAGTTTATAATAATTTGTTAAAATAATATTTTATAGATTTACGTAAACAGAGTAGATTACAAGCTATTTTACCCGTTATTTTAACAAACTGTTATAAATTTAATTTCTTTTTTGAAAATAAGATTAATTTAATATTGAAATGAACATTTACAAGCAAAGCAAATAAAAAAAAATCGAGCATTGGATTTGAACTCTAGTCAAAAAGTCGGCAGACGACGTCTTTATCCTCACGACCATGGAGATCTCTGCTAAATAAAAAGGGAAAGTTGCATATGATCATCGCCCCCATTCGGGGGTTTAGTAAAGGGCTTAAGTTTAATTGATTGGATATAGTAGTTTAAGTTTAAGTTTTTAACTGTTTTATTGCATATAAAAAATTATCATACATTTAATAATAATAGGTTTAATTAAAAATTTATACATTAATCTTGCTCTCATATCAGCCGTCGATATTATTTTGCAATTCACTATAGTACCATAAGCCACCGACAGGAGCTCTGTTACTCGCTAGGTCTGGCGGTTCTGCCAAGCGGACTTGGCGATCTTCGTCGGAAAAAGGGAGCCATTTGGAAAGTAGGTAGTTTGGTCTCCTTCTCTCTTCCTCCATGCTTGTTACCTACAAATCACTGAGTTCTAGCGGTTGCGCCATCTCTCCCCAGATTGCGCAAGTGCTCAAGCAGAGTATGCTGGTAATTTTATAGAGCGAGCGAGGAATCTATATTGTATGTTTTTTTAAATACAAAGACATTTGATGTTTTATATAGCTGATGTTAATAAAATCTGCATTATTTTCCATACATCAACGAAAAAATATTCATAAAAGATTCATCAGTGATCGGTATGAAGATTTCTAACTTATCAATAGATATTAAGAACACAACAAGTATTATATCAAATCGAGAATATATTAAAAACTCAAACGAATGTGCGGGCATACATAATATTCTATGTTCAGCGGTAATTTGTACTTTCGCGAAATCTTATTCAATGGCCATTGCCGGTAAGTCATAGAAATTAGTAGAAATCTGTTTTTCCAACGCAGATAGTATACTTAGAAAACTTCGACCAGGTGGTTCCGTGGTGTAGCGGTTATCACGTCTGCTTTACACGCAGAAGGTCGCCGGTTCGATCCCGGCCGGAATCACATTTTTTGTTTTCAATAACAACTTAAAAGGTTTTGTACGTCAAATGCTGGATCATTCAAGTAGTATGCTGCGATTGATGATATAACAGTAGAAATCTTCGTTTCAAGATATACATTATACATCTATGATAATATGTAATTTTTTGCAACTAATTTTTAGTTTTGCCAGCCTTGCAAAGTTTAAAATCACACAATACTGCCTGAATAAACGTGTTTAAGTAAACGAGTTTATAAACCTTGCTGAGATAGGACATTCTCGAACGCCCTAGCGAGATAGGACGTTCTTGAACGCTCTGGTGAGGTTGCTTCTCTCAAGCATCTACATGCTCTTCATTTATCTAAATTTCAAAATACATTATACATTAATGTGCCTAAGTCAACAGCTAAAATGTTATATATGTATTTATGTATTTATATGTTTTAGTTTTATTTCATGCTCTAACTTCTACTCCACCAAGAAATACAAGTAATTCGGAAAACAGACACAAGCAATATGGAGACATTTGGGTCATTGTTTCCAACTGGCCTGAATTTTGCAGTGGGTTTAATTGTTTTCTTCAATGTGGCGCATCAGAATAGTGTTGTTATTGCACAGCTAGCAGGTAAGGAAGCAGACTTGGGGGGGGGGGGGGGAGAAGGAGCATTATTGCACTCTTTTTAATTGTCTTAGATAGATCAAATTTTATACACATATTTTATCACATATTTCTTAAAATTTGCATGTATATTTTGAATGTTTAAAATTCAAGTCTTCAATTATTTTCTTTTTCGATTTAGCGATTACCATACATCGTTTTTTAATTGTTTGAGGTATATACGTACCGTAAAATTATGATAACTCTTTGTAAATCGACCAGGTTGCAAACTCAAAAAGTTTTGAAAAAGACCTCAAAAATCATACCAGCGCTTATCTAAAAAAATTACATGACAAAAATAATTTCTCATTGATTCTCAAGAAAAAGTAATTTCAATCTAAGCATATAGCTGTGAGATAAAAGTCTGCTTTTTGTAAAATAATTCTTTTATAATCAGAAAAAATTTGCTTGGTTTTCTATTTGTGATTTTGCTGACTTTTGTTTGCATAAAAGATGATTCGTATAGGTTTTAGGCGAGTTAGATTAGCTGTAAAATAATCATATAACCCAATTAGTATTTTCAACTTAATGCTGTATCAAGATTAGTATTTCTTCAAGTAAATGTGTCAGTGTGAGCAAATTACAACTATATAAATATTATTTTATTTGGAGGCCAGTTATGCATTCTTTTACGGGACATAATTTGACAAGAGTAAAATAGTCCAATTTTATTTATACCTATAACTATTACACCCTATTCTTATCTATGATTTTTTTGTACTTACATGTTTTGTTTTTGGTAAAAACTGTTAATTTTATAAAATGCGATTTGACACTTTCGTTTACAGGCAGCCTAGAGACATGTGATGCTGAAGGCGAATCTATCATCAGTCCTCAAATAGCCAATATGAAATGTTTCAACTGTACCTGTAAGGTATCCTTTGTTTTGAACCTAAACCAGATCCTCTAATTTAAACTCCTCTCGACATGTGCCCGCACCATCATTGAATCTATGATCTAGAGATATATTTGATTACTTTTTCAAATGCTTTTGTTCCAGAGTGGCATGGTTGAATGTGTCAAAAAAAATTGTCCCAAAATTGAAGGTTGTTATAGGCTTCAAGAATTACAAAACGACGAATGTTGCCAAAAATGCAAAGGTAAAAATATAGGGGAGATGCGCCCAGTACGGATACCCTTAGCTATTCTAGGAGTAACTTTTAAATGACGCAATGAAAATTCAAATCCACAATATCTACGTGTCTTCTAGTCAAATTTCTGCAAGCAAAACAATTGGCGCAAGTCAAAGCTCTTCATTAAAAAAGTTATCTGCATAAATGTAAAACGTTAATTTTACAAGTAATCAAAAAGTTGCGCCCAGTATGGATAATTCTAGCTGTTTCGGTTGTAGCTATTCACTTACTCTTAATAAAAATAAAAAAATTTGTAAGTATATTTGTTTCTAAAATAGCCTATAAAATGTTGCAATTTTCAATTCTAGTGTAAAATAACTTTTGACAACTTTGAACTCAACCATTTACTTATTTTCTCTACAACTTTTGCTGCGATTTTTAAAATACCGATCCTGAAGTGCATTCAATAGACCACAATTATACACGAAATAACTGTTACTGGAACATAAAATTATAGATACTGGGCGCATCTCCCCTATATACTATAATATAATATTAATGGAACAACCGTTTTATAAATAATTAAATGAAAAAATTAAAGGTTGCATGAAAAATGGTTTGTACTATGAGTCGGGCACCGAGTGGACTGAGCCAAACAGACCATGTAGATCATTGACGTGTATTGCAGGCGTTATCACGGAATCATCTATTCGTTGTTACACTCCTTGCTCAGACCCAGTGCCACCTGCGCTCGGACAATGTTGTCCTACATGTCCAAGTAAATTCATCGTTATATTAGTTTTAATAACTCTAGGATAAAAAGAAAATGAAATATGAACTTTTTATTTTTAGACTGCCGTTTCAAGGGGAAAATAATAACTAAAGAAACGAGTGTTATGCCCAAACATGATCCCTGTATTCTCTGTGACTGTACTTCTGGCAAACTGAAGTGTGTGAAAAAGACATGTCCAATTCTTAATTGTCCGGAATCGAAAATCTTTCATAGCTTTGAAGGCTGTTGTCCGCAATGTCAAGGTATTTTTCAGTTCACATGCGCATTATTTATCTTAACCGCTGACGCTCGTATACTTCGCTCTCGCTATCTAACGTTTGCATTAGATATCTACTTAAAAAACCTTTTTTGAGGATTTGCCCTTTGTTAAAGCGTTTCAAAAAAATATTTGTCACGGTAAAAAGTTGTGTTTTGAAAATATAAACTACTTTTATATTTGACTTTTTCATGTAAAACGTAAAGCCGCAAAGTTCTATGGTAAATCATTGGATATTTGGCTGTAAAATATCGATTTTAGGCTGTAAACTTAAGTTATAAACATTTTCATTATATTATGTCAAAAGGAAAAAGTTGTATTTTTCAAAGATCTACAACTTTTCCACTTAACATTTTTTTGTAGAATGCTTAGGATTCGAGTTAGAGCCAAAAAACCGTTTTTTCTTAACCACAAGGTGGTGAGGGGAGTTTGCACACAAACTTTTAGCCCGGAGACTCCTCCTAAAATTTTAGCCCGATCGGTCGAAAATTGCGTGACATATCGCATCTCGCACGTTTTTCGCTGACAAAACTAAGGCACTTTCGTACCGCGGTCGTGCCTAAAAACGACTTTTATTACTCGCTCTTGTCGTCAAAAAGGTACCGGTACGTACTTGGACCCGCCCAAAGGAGCCTGCTTGCTGGGTCTGAAGTTACATCAATCTGGAACGCAATTTACTGTGGACGATTGCACGCACTGCAGCTGTGAAAATTCAACAGTATTTTGCCAAAGAGAAAGCTGTCCTATATTGAGTTGCAAACGAGAACAGCAGAAAACTTGGCCGGGTCAGTGTTGTCCCCAATGCATAGGTAGCGACAATGGGTTCAACATAGAAATAGATGAAACCGAAGATAATAAAACTCAAGAACTCGACGATCAAAGTTATCAAAATCATAAAACAGAAATAGATGAAACAGGGGATAACACTGAAGAAGTCGATGATCAAAGTCATAAAACCAAAACGGATGAAGCATGGGATAAAACTGAAGCCGACAATCAGAGTTATAAAAATCATAAGATAGAAAAGACTTGCGTACACGATGGCACAATATATAAGGTTAGCGCATTGCTATTATTTACTAAAATAAAAATAAAGTTTATATTATTCAATTAGTTAACGCGTTTTTTTTTTAAATCTGCATGTATGATATTTGTTTCTGCGAAGGATGGCGAAACCTGGAATACAGAAACGTGTGAGACTTGTACATGTAAAAAAGGAAGAATCAATTGTACAGCACTAACGTGTCCAGCTATTCGGTGTCCGCAAAATTCAATTTTAGTAATTCCAGAGAGAGAGTGTTGTCCGATATGTGAGGAGCGGGAAAGTAAGTAAATAAATAAATAAGAAAAATTAGATTTCATATGAATGTTAGAGATTATTAGAAATAATTCGAAACTGTTCGATCTTATTTGAAGGCAAGGGCGTTTGCACGGTGTTTGGAGGCTCGCACGTTCGCACATTTGATGAAAAGCTGTATGCTTTCGTAGGTTCATGCAAATATCAATTAGCCAGTGATTGCGACAGCGGGACGTTCAATATTCGACTTAAAAATACCGTCGTAGGCAATGACGTTTCGATAAAGAGAGTATCGTTGAGACTGGGCAAAACAAAAGTTGATCTTCAGCAAAACAAAAACACCAAAGTAAACGATCAAGTTGTGGATGTGCCATATCGACAAAAAGACAAATTAGAATTAAAAGAGGTCGATGATACTATTGTCGTAACATCAAAAATCGGAGTAAAGATTTTGTGGAACTACGTTGGATTCGTTGAAGTCACTATACCGAAGAGTTATCAAAAAAAAGTTTGTGGCTTGTGCGGCGACTTTAACGCTATAGCCGAAAATGATTTAACTACGCGAGAAGGTATTTTGGTTGACGATCCTGCTATTTTTGCGCAATCATGGACCTCAGGAGAGGAAGTTTGTTTGGACACTAAAAAATATGGAATAAGAGGATGCAATCCACGTAAGGATCAAAGGTGTGTTTTAAATATACTATTCTAAGTTTGAAAATGCATTTTTCCTTAATATTGTATCACCTATCAAATAATTACTAAGCCAAACTTTTTATAATTGTAGGTTGTGTAGTTATATCAAAGGATCAGCATTTGAAAAATGTTTGAAAAAGGTCAACGTAACATCTTACTATGAAAAATGTTTAAAAGACATGTGCGAATGTCCGCCTGATGATCTGCAATGCCACTGCGAATCCTTTTACAGTTATGTTCGCGATTGTGAAAGACTAGGAATACTGCTTCCAAAGTGGCGAAAATCTGTTGGATGCGTTTCAGATGAGCCCTAGCGGTTGCTGCTGTCGATGATGTTAGGCGCATCGTCTGCAAGAAACGCTGCGACCCAAGAATTCCCACGAGTTCCGACTGTAATAAAGAATTAGGCTTACAACCAAACTTGATTATTTTCTGTAGATCAGAGCGAAATGAGTTCGTTGAAGGTCACGTTCGTCGTATACATCCTTGTTTTACTGGTTTGGGTCGTATGTGAGATATTCTTCTTCCATTTAATATGGAGCACAATCGAACCGAAAAAACCTCATCTAATTGGGAATACAGCTACTGCTCATCGATGTCGACGCGGGGGCTGCACGACGAGCTATTCTCATGAGCTTTGTGCTACTGCTATGCAAGTGACAGCTCGCTCAAGGTATTCTTGTCTTTGTCAAGCATATTATATGATTGTCATCACGGTAAGCACGTGCAAACTTATTTGTTTTTGTCATACAACAGGAGTACTTAGAGGGCTAAAGAGTGACAGCCGACTAAGAATCAAGTTTGCAGCGCCTTTTGAGCTCCAGCTGTGAATTCTAGCACAGACTCTAGCACAGCAAGAATTATGCCTTGGTAAAAATTGATCTAATAGTGTAGGTTTGTGAAATTCAAGCATACTCGCAGTTACCCTCAGACGTGATGAACCCTCAGCAACGTCGGCAGTGAGGTGACCAGTCGAACCAGCTACACTGGTAACGTATCATTATATTAAAAACTTACTTAGATGACCTTTTTCTCACATTCGGCACATTGTTAACAAAGCATCCATTCTATCCCACCAGGCTATCCAAAGACTTTAAAAATTCATATACTTGTATTATCTTACATTTATCTTTCGTTAACCTAGATCCCTCACTATGATATCAACCCCAACACAATCGAAAGGATTCAGCATGGATTTATTTTCTCTCTCTCTCTCTCTCTCTCTCTCTCTTTCTCTCAATTTGAGATTGAGTATGGATATCGATAAATATCCAGAAACACAATCGCACCAAAATAATTATATAAATGCAATATACCTACAGACGATTAGCAATATCAGCACAATATTTTCACTTTGATTAAATGATTTTTTTTCGTTTTCCAGATACTGGCTCGAATGGAAACTATCATAAAATGTTAACACCAAAGTAGCAATTCATCTTCGTATACTCCTTACTTGTTAAACGAAAACACTTATGATATATTAATTTAGCATACAGTAACCGTGAAACCGATCCTGCATGGGATAAAGAATATACAAACGTAATAAAATTTCATTGACTTTTATTTGAAGTATTACATAATGAATGGCGCCATACAGTTGAATAAAATAAACAATTATATACAATTCATTTTTACTTTTTATCCTTGATGACGATGAAGCAATTTAAAATATAAGGCTCAAGAGTAATTGCGTAGAAGTATATTCTTCATCTTTATAGCCAAAATAATACATTACGATACTAATGGCATAAATCGTACTTTACGGCAGGGCGTGTATAAGCGCTCGAGCGTAGGGAGTGCGCTTATCGCCGTGCTATGAAGATCGACTTATGACGCGTATATCGTACGATATTTTATAGCACTGACTAGCATAAATCCGCTGTCACGCCTATCCGTGGCATTAGCAGTCACCGTTTTTTGCACCGTGAGGTTAGCGCCCGAGCGTAGCGAGGGTGATATGCACGGTGCAATAAAAGACTACTTATGCCACGGATAGGCGTGACATCAATCCGCATCTATGTCACGCCTATATCCGTGGCATAAATAGTCCGTTATTGCACCGTGCTGATCTAACTGCACGGTGCAAAAATGGACTGTTTAGGCCACGGATAGGCGTGACAGCGGATTTATGCTAGTCAGTGCTATAAAGTAGCGTACGATACTCGTGGCATAAATAGTCCGATACGGCAGGACGTTTAGCTCCCTCGCTACGCTCGGGTGCTACATATACACGCCGTACCGTAACGGACTATTTATGCCACTTGTATCGTAATATACTATTTTTTTTCATAAAGAGATGATATCTTTAACAGTGATTCATAAGGTTGATAATGTTTTCATTTCTAAAATTTCAATGGATACTAAATAAACTAATAAAGTAGATTCATCACAAATAATCGCTGCCGAAAATTTCGTATTTCACATCTGGTCTTATTTAAAAAACAGTATTTGAATCAACCATTACTCGTAAATACTCCGAAATCAGTAATATTAATGGTTTCGGAGTATTTACGAGTAACGGTTAATTCAAATACTGTTTTTTAAATAAGACCAGGTATAAAATACAAAATTTTCGATACTCCAAAACAATATCATACATTTTTGTGAATGAGAGATATGCTAGTACTATCGATCCCGAATAATTTATTAGTTTTATAAACAACAAGCTTAATGACTTAATTAAACAAAAATTGCCAAAAAGGTACAAAATATGCTTTGCTTCTCACGGCAACTGTTAATTTGCACACTTTCCACTTTCAAGATTTTGGAAAGACTTTGTAGGTAGCGGAAATCTGTCTGATGCGTTAAACGTGGGGAATATTGTATCTAAAGAAAACGAAGTTGGAAATGTTAAAAGCAATGAAGGTATGCATATTTTTTGCCTACTTTAAAAAATCTCATTTATTTATAGAATATTTTTCACGTGGTTTAGTTATATTTTATATGTAAATGCACGTTTTTAAAATTACTAGTACATTTTTTATCGGCGTCTATATATCTATCGCATGTTAACTTGAATTCGATTTTTGTACTGGTTTCTTTGTGTATTGTAATTGTTGTTTATTTGCATTGATAGCATTAGTTTTATGTATTTTTATGTGAAAAAAGATCGGTGAAAATCATACTACTTTTCAAGGTATGCATCTAAAATTTGTAACTTGTCAAATCAGTTGTCGCCACAACAAACTCAACCTTGATTGTGTATCTTGAAAACAAATTGAACAGTAAAAATATATTGTGTGCAACGATTGATGAACCAATAAAAAGAATGTATATATGGCATCAATTATGAGGCATAATCGGGTGAATTCTTCCCAGCCGCTGAATAGTGATAACACTCGACATCAAATAAACATTTCTTTTCATACTCCTGCGCATTCTCGTCGGTAGCTTGAACCTCGGTGGCGCAAAGGGATATATACCCGAGAAAATCAATTTCTCGTCGCCGAGGGCGTCCCTGATCGTCGACTACTGGCTGCGAGTGAGCGCGCCAAGGAGGGTGTTCACGAGATAAAAGGTTTCCTTGTTTAACAAAATAGCGTCGCCGAGCCATTAGCCCGACCGCTCGAGACACTTCAGCCGGATTCTCCTACGCTCTCTATATCTCGCAGCTCTTGAGAGAACCGCGCGCGATCCGCAGATCCACCGCACGACGGATTATATACGTTCCCGGCCTTTTTCCCACCGTTTCTCACAGTGCGGCACTCGGAACTTTTCCCCGTCACAAGATTGCATGTTTCTCAATAGGCACTTTTTCTATTTTCCGCAAAATCTGCAAGACTTACGCGGTCGAAACGGCATTTCTGTTTTTAATTTTAAAACTCGATGTTGCAAGATTCTTTTTATACATTAGCTGGCCAAACGAAAAATGTCGATTTTTTGTGCACTCGCATACAGCGGCTCTATTCTCTGCATTTGGAGCACATTCTTCAGTTTCGCCAACGGGAAATCTAGAGGCAAACAAACGAGAAAACGGCTTTCAAAGCAAGTTTATGATTGCACTTTAAAGTGCACAATTTTCGTTAAGAGAAGCTTCCAGCATGTAAAATAGTATATTGTGCACCAAGAGAATAAAGTGAGCTTTTTTAGACCGAGTGTGGAGCCCATATTTTTTGTAACACAAGTATGGATTTCCGGGTTTTTTTTACTTTAATCCCGCTTATAATAGGTCAAGAAAACGCGAAAATCGTGCTTGTGCTACAAAAAGTATATATTGTTATGTCAGGCGGAAAATCGGAGAACCGGATTTCTGTATTTATCTACTTACGTGTATCCTGTCATTTTGAAGAAAATTTTACAAATTTTGGAAAGGGCCTCTGTCTTCAAAAACTCAACATAAAATACCTCGTTCTAATTTCGTTGTTTACCCAATAATTTTTCATCGAGCATATTGTAAAGCATGTCATCGCATTTGCATCGCACTGAAGCTCTATTCTTCAGATTCCGTAAGTACAGCGCTTTTAGAATGAAAAGTTTTATTTTTTCGGTTTTATCAATACGCTGTTTGTGGATATTAAGTATTAGCGGTGTTATGAAATTAGCAAAGAATGCGATTGTCATTCAATCAAAGCGAGTTATCGTGAAAACAAAACGCTATCCATGATGGATAGTTGAATAGAGTGGTGGATACAGTTTTTATACAAATATAATCATACATCAGGCATTGATTAGATTAGAGAAGCTACGATAAAAAAATTGATTGACCGCTCAGTCTCTCAAGCTGCAAAAATAGCACATAGATACGGCGGTATAGCCATACAGCGGAGGTAAAAAAGTCAAGCTTAGCAACAAATTGACAGTGCTCTGCCGCGAGAGCAGGCGTCAGCGGGCGACCCCGAGTTGACTTTTGCGCCTCTGACCTCACCCTCTGACTTGGCTCCCGATCTATATACCTGGGCTCCGGCAGTCTGTATATACCTATATAGACGTAGGTTTATAGGATCTCCGTCGAGTGGCCTGAGAGCTGCACGACTGTGTGCGCGACGTATACCAATGGCACGAGCCAGCTCGAGTCGCGCGGCTCCGCCCAGCGACCAATTGGCGAGGCAGCCTCGGCGCCGGGGACGGCCTCGGCTCTCTTGAGCCCGAGCCAACCCCTGCTCGACGCGAGCAACCCTTGCCTCGTGCCTGCGCGCAAAGGTTAAAAATCTCGCCCCGTGCACGGAAACCGCGAGCTTGACCGACCGAACGCCGCACTTGTTTTGCTCGTTTCGCGGGGCCTGGACGTGTGCGACCGATCAAGTGCTTAATTTTGCAGCTTTCAACGAGCCCGGACTGTTCGCTTGCTCCGCAGCCTTGGCGTCTTTCTAGTCTTCGAGCTCTTTGGATCTATACATCATATCGAATATGTCCTGGAATCAAGCTTAGAATACCGTACGATCTTTAGGCCATCGAAAAATAGAGGTAAGTGCAGATTCGAATAAACTCGGATGTAAATTTGATTATTTTTCTGATGGATTTTGCCAGTCAAATGTGTACAATTTTCCGATATATTTTATCGGGTAAAGATGTTGGAAAAATGCACATATCGAAAAGAATCACAAAACAATTTTTACCATAGTTTGCTAGCTAGCTAGCTGTATTAAGTATGTAGGATTTTTAAACGTAAATTTTTGCCTTGCCTAACTTAATCACCACTAGTGATCCTTATATATTTGCATTGATATACCGATGTCCATTAACTCGATGTCATATTGTATTGTATTGTCTTGTCGGACTTGACGAATTCCATGACTTTCATACATTTCATAACAAAATAATCCTTCATAGTTTGTGAATCACATTTCCAGAAACCCAATACAAATTTTGACATTTTCCTGCGGTGATTCGAAGTATACTTTTGTACTTTATTAAACATGATTCGAGCCTGATGTATGAAATTTATCATAGAGTATTTGTTTTGTTGTTTATTTCATAAATTTGTCTGCAAACTTTAGCTTTTTCACGAGTCAATCAGCGTAAAATTGTTAGAACCCGTAAATTTGACTTTGGTTGCAATCTAACTATCGCACTGCACAGCATATAGTATCGGGGACACGTTTGCACTATAAGCATACAAATATTAAAGGAATGAATTTCTCAAAAATTCGTGTCAATTGAATAGCTAAAATATCGAGATCGTATTATGATGGGAGACAATTTTTGCGAATTGTAAAATAAAAATTTTAAGTTTTACGCAAATAACTTCTTAAATTTGGATTTGACTTGCATTTGAAGATTTTCTACCATACAAAATGATAAGAAATGAAACACATGAAATAAATAATATATCATATTCTTACATTTGGAAAATGCAACGTCTTAATAATTCGTTTTAATAACGTTTTAAATCTTTCGAACGATGCTATCATTTGTAACGGTAGAGTTGAATGTTTTTGATCATAACGGCGACTTTCATCCCCATAGATCAGCGCAAGTTTTGCACAGGAGCTTTGCGGTTTCTTCAATAGATGTATATTAATGCGTTGAACAGTTTTAAGTTTTGCACTTTATAAACACATGTTTACGTTTATCGGTAAGAGACGTCTTTTGATAATATTTGATGCATGAACTGTCGTAAAAATAAGAAATGTTAAGTATCAAAAGTTTGCCTTGTGCCAAATGTATGATCAGAATTTATTTCAATACAATTTTGATTGTTTTATTCTTACACCTAGAAAAATCTGGTTTCTGTGAAAGGCTGAAAAATGCCCGAGTTTGAATTAACAGCTATCAATTTACGGTAGCATGACAAAGAACAGGAAATTACCCTTGACCGTATCGTAATGGTCAAATCACTGTAGGGTGTCGGCGTCCACGTGCCAGATTCAACTTCTTTCGTATCTTTTACGCACGCCACGCAACCATGCAAACAGCTGTAATTGAAAAAGTATATATAATCCTGTCCGGTAAATGTAATTTTACAACAGTCAAAATGTAAGAAAATTTAATGAATCGCAACAATCCACAAACGTTTTTTTCACTGTAGTTATAGTATTCAAATCTAAAATTAGAGTCTGAAGTTCTTTGGTCATCATATTACATCCAGGAGGAGTCAGAGGGGACACAGACTTTAAAAAGACACATCCTAAAAAAGTTTAATGTAGCTTCGAAAGTATATTAGATATATTATTTGGCTATAGCAGCTACATCGTTAGCAGCTATACTCAGGCTGGATAAAAGGCAGTTTTAACATAGATGATATGGGCTCGAAGATGTTGGTGAGGGAAATAGCAAAGCGTTTATGTAGGCTATCTAATCATCACTGGTCAAGACGGTGTCAAAGTCGAGTTTAAGAGGAAGGGTATCTCAGCGTGTTAATCGAATGTTTTTTATTTATCGAATTTTCCATACAACTGCACATATCCATGTTTACACAGACTGATCCCAACAAATGCCACCTATTATCGCACCTTCCGCAGATAGACACACGTGGCTCGTATCGCATCGCTGATTTCTTGCACGTGCGGCCTATACGACGTCAAGCTCAGCACCGACTGATGCATCCAGGCGGTGTATCATATACCTGCGCTTAGCGTCGAATCTTACGGGGCGCGTGTCGCGGTCACGTTTCGTTAAGCCCTGTGCCCACAGAGAGAGAGAGAGAGAGAGAGAGAGAGAGAGAGAGAGAGAGAGAGAGGGCAGCGAAAAGGGGACGCGGGACGCCGAGTTAATGCACCTGCGAGCTAGGCTCGCCGCGAGGCTTTTCCGCCGTGCGCGCCCGTAATTGCCGCTTACGAGCGCGCGCGGGCCACTTTTATTTTATCGCGCTCGCGGCGCGCATATGTAAAAACATATGTCACGCTTCACGCTTCTCCTCAGTTGATAGCCGCTGACTTTGCTCGCGGCTAGCCGGCAAAGCCCCCGCCGGCCGGGCACACACACACGCGAGATACCCTCGCCCGCGGGGGTGCAGTCGCGCTGACTTTACGCGCGACCTTTACCTTATCGACATGACGCCCCCCGCGCTGTGCTGCGGGATTTGCACCTGTGGGCGCTCGCGTGTAATTAAATCTAATTAGGTTCCGCGGAAGGGGTTGCGCGTTTTTTCGATTTCCAATTTCCATTCTGGCACATTATCCACACCAACTACAACTGATACGGGCTGTCATTTCGATTGTTTATATCGCCGCGGGATTATCATGTTTTCGCGGAATTATCTAATCTACTGCTGCCGCATATCCTTCTGGTAGTATCGATGAGAGCCGCGCTCCGGTCCTGCATTGAGCGCGACATTCGATTAGCGCATAATCGGCTGTATGATAATCGCAATTTTCCGACTGCAAGATGCATGAAACAATCTCCAAGACGCGGCCCGAGTACACTTGATTTCCGATTGCCGTCATTCGCAATGCATACACCGGTACACACAACCTATCAGCCGTAGCAGCTAGCCGGTCATGCATAAACCAGCGGCCGCGACTTGCCACGCGACACGGCAAAAGAATGCGCGCGGAGTAAGCGACACGGCATCGCGCGGGGGCCAACTTATGCGGCGGAGCATGATGCACGCGGTCACGCAATCAGAGGACACAATTATATGTGTACGTGATGCTTCGACTACTAGTGTAAATCGAACGCACGCGCGTTGTGCGCGTAAAAGCCGACCAAAGCGCTGTTTCCGCCGCCGCGGTTATGTATCCCGTACGTTCGGCCTGTTATTTTCCGTAAACATATGCTACGCCGACTTTTCCGACTTGATACAAAGTTGGAGGGGTCGTGCGTATCGGCTAGCGCTCTATCTTTCACAGATTCATTCGTCACACGTTCAGACTTGTTTCTTGATATCGCCGTATTCGTCATTATTATACAGTAATAGGACATTTTCAGGTTCAAGTTGCCTCGACTTATCTTTTCTGGTGCACACATACTCATAAAAGAAGAGTAATTCAACCAAGCGTTTTTCGAATTTTTTTCGTATGTCTAGACTTGTCGCGTTTGTCGCTTTGTCACAGTCGTACGCGCAGCTTGATTGTCGTTGCGCTTATGAAGTCCAAATCAATTATTAAAAGCCCATAGGGTTTTCGTCATTTCGAAGTTGTTGGCAAATGGCAACGAATTTGGAAATAAATATTCAATTGTACACCGACATTAAGTAAGAAGCGCCGCACGAAATGTAGAGAGTATCGCGAGGCCGTAATTTGTCACCGTAGCTGCAGAGACCAAAATTAACTTCGTTGGATGATTCATCACGAAAAGGGTAGTCTCGCTGGTACTTCTATTTCACGTCGTTACACCCTTGCCGCGTACGAAACCGAAACTTCGAGCTACTTCTTTTCGCATCAATCCCGCAACTGCTCCACAGCGTGAATTCCAGCTCGAGAACGCAAAGTGCATAACGCGCTCGCCTCTATTATGCGCGCGGATAAAAATATGCGAAGCGCCATTCGATCGATCAGCCTTTTCCGCGACGAAAAGGCGCACGTGTGACGTGACGATGAAAAAAATTTACATACTGCATTTTTTACGCGACACACCTTGCCTCGTCAAAACTATCGGAAAGTCATCGGATCGACATTAGTCGCGCTGATAGAGAGAGAGAGAGAGGAGCCCTTCCGCGAAACAGCCTGTCCTGATCGATGCGATACGATCTGCGTCGCCTCGAATTTTCACGCTTGTACGGGGGCGCTCGCGTATAATTAAGATTGTTACGATTATCGCGATCGTCGTTATTTCGCCCTCGTTTTTATATCACTCTCTCAACTGTTGATTGTGCTCTCTAGAAGGCAATCAGAATAATCTAAAGTCTTGCAGAATTATCGACGGTTGTAACAAGTTTTGGAAAAAGACGAAAAAAATCGAAACGCTCTCTCTCTCTCTCTCTCTCTCTCTCTCTGCGTCTCCTAGGCCTGTGCGCGGGGGCATGAATAAAATATGTCAACAAGTCGAGTCGCGAATACGAGCGCGCGCAGGGGGTAGTGTTGACTCGGCGCGCGCGGCGACGGTGGCGGGCGACATATGTACGCCGTCACGCGCCGGCAAACAGGGTTAAGTAATACGGGTCCTCGTAATTGCACATCGAACGATAATAACCGGTTGGCTGGCCCTCTCCCGACTCGACTCGCTTTCGGTGTCCGCGCGCAAGCGCTGCACACGTGAGTCAACAGTAACGAGCGCTTCCGGAATCACTGCCACTTTGCAATCGTTATCGACGTATTAGGGACTATCAAACATTTAGGGGCGCCCCCGCTCTGTCTCTGGGTTCGGAAAGGACAGAGTCATTGTTTTAGAGTAGATGCGCCGGGTAAACAGAATGAATGGAATTATCTGGCGAGATGGGTCTCGAGTGTACCTCGTCGAGCGCGCGGTGTCAGATATGGCCTTTGGGGGCAAGCCGACCGATATCAATTTTCCTGTATGCGGACACGTGCGCTTTCGACGCAGATTTCTCAGCCGCCTCCAAGATTTTCGACGCGATCTCTCGGCACGCTTGACGTCGAGTGTGCAGAACGAAAGCGCTCGAATATAGCTTCGTTGCCTAATGCATCGTCGTATATGTACTTAGATAAGCGGCGGGAGAGCGTCGCGAGCAAAAATATTATGACAAGTTGCGGCCGCGCCCCGGGGGAGCCAGAGCAGCCCCCCTCTACAGCCCCGTACACTCACGCAGTACTTTGAGACCTTTTCTTAGAGCACCTATTTATAATCTGTCTGTTTATTTATTGACGATAAAGAAAAGTATTCTTCAGATTTTCGCAAAATCGCAAGTGAGCTTTGAGTGGGGCGGTTATTCCGGGAATAGTGCACTGAAAAAGTCGAGAAAAATCCAATGCACCTTCTCCGGAGCCCCGGAATCTCTAAATTTGTTTAGTACCCGTTAATTATTTTCTGACCTATTCAAATTTGTCTCGTATGGCTAAAAATAAAAAAAGTTGTAGAAAAAAGAACGATTCGAAGGAAGAAGTTTATTTAGAAAATTATTTGCGATAGAAAAACAGTATTTTTAGCCCGTCATCCCCTCCTAGCACACGGCCACTCGAGTTTTCCCTTCGAAAAGCCCGAGTATCGCATGCACGCTCTTCGCCGCGTACACTTGGCTGTAGACGCGCTGCGGCTAGCCTCCTTAGCCCCTCGCATCAGTCCGCGCAGTCGATCGCCGGACTATAATAGGCGAGGAAGCGCGCCGAGAAGGAGGCGAGCGATAGGCTGGCCAAGAAGCCAGCCGGGCTGTCGATTCGTGCGGTCTGCTCGAGCCGCCGCCTCTGCATTATTCAGAGCCGCGATTGTACTAAGACGTCCGCAGCGCGGGTGCTGCTCGCGGAGAGCTCGCGGTTTAAAGAAGCCGAGCGAGGGAAGACGTAGGCGAGAAACGAGCTCGCGATGCGGACAGCCAGGCTTGTGAAATCTTCACCTTTTCTGTACTGCCTACTGGAGACGCACGAAATTACGAACTACGCGAGAAAAAATCTTGTTACATAGTTGTCGCTGTACTACGGCGCGGCAAAAAGCGCGCTGCGCATCGGAAGAGAGAGAGAGAGAGAGAGAGAGAGAGAGAGCAATGTGTAGCGAGCCTCGCAGTCGCGCGAACCTCCTCATTACCTCATGCAGTATGCAGCAGCGCGCGGAATAATGGCAGACCTCGCGCGAACCCGTCCGGCGCATTCGCAGAACAGCCCCGAGCGCGCGACTGTTTATGCGCCTACCGACAAAGCCGTTTTGCCCTTTTTATATACTGCTCCTTTTCTACGATTTCGTTTCGGAGATCGCATACGCCTCATTAGGATTGTGTTTCGAATTTGGCCTCTACAGTCAGAGCTTGTGATTCTTTTTGAAATATACAAATATACAAATATAGAAGCGAGCGCGCCTTCAAAATGGCGCATGATTACTAGTTAGCGAGTTATCGACGCTGTCGGCATCGCCAACTATTCTACCATTTTTCAACTGATAAGCATCGATCATCGTGCTTTCGAATCCCTTGCCATGTACATGACTGAATAGTACAAGTATTTGCAACTTTGAATTTGCAGCTATTACGAGCGGAGGATCTGCCGTTTACAAACTGTTTACAAAGTTGTTGGAAACATCGATATAGTCGCAGCTAGCCAGCGATAAATAATGGAGGACAATGGTCGAGGAGAGGCCTTGTGTAAAGTATGCGGCGACAAGGCTTCCGGAAAGCACTACGGGGTGCCGAGTTGCGACGGTTGCCGCGGATTTTTTAAGCGCTCGATCCGCAGGTACGCGAGGTAACTATCAGCGGCTCGTCGATTATTTCCACGCCGCTTATCGAGCTGTTCACGGCTAATCCGATTGTTCACCCATTACAGAAACCTGGATTACGTCTGCAAGGAGAACGGCCAGTGCATCGTGGACGTGTCGCGTCGGAATCAGTGCCAAGCTTGCCGGTTCAGAAAGTGCTTGCAGGTCAACATGAAGCGAGACGGTGAGTATTGTAAAAACAGTTGAAAACAGACACGAGGAATTCGAATCGACAAACGGGCCGATATCCCCGGGATGACAGTGTATGAATTGTACAAGGGAACCCGAGGAACCCAAACAAACACTCGGCGGAAAAGCGGAGCGGCATCGTGAAAGCAAGACGTCCGGATGAAATTTGAGGATCGCGCGCGTAGACGGGTCTTTCGTCTTTCTTCTCTCGCGCGGCGCAGTGCATCATCGCGCACCCCCGTCGCCGCGGAGCCCCGACGTGTCAGCGACAGCGCGGCAGCGGAGCTTCTGCAAACATGGGGTCGCGGGCATAAAGCAAACACTTGATTGCGCATCGAGAAATCAATTAGCGTTAGCGCCCGCTCGGGAGTGGCACTGCCTGTGCAACTGGCTTGTCTGTTCGCGCACGGTTCGATCGGTTCTAACGAAAAGTCGACGATTTCGGTGATTGCAGCGGTGCAGCACGAGCGAGCGCCCCGCAGCGCGACAACCTCGATGGCGGCGATGGCGGCGGCCTCGAGGAAGCCGTCCGCGGCGACGGCTCTCTACCCGCCGGCCTCGCAGCACATCTACCACAGCACGACGGCCGCCGGAGGGCCCTATCACCCGCTGCTCTACCCGACCTTCTTCTCCTTCAAGCCCGCCGTGCCTGCCTTCCCGCCGGCCGTTGGTGAGATTTTTCCTTTCGATTTTCCTCGCTAATTTCTATTTATTTGTAGTTATGAAAAGTCGAGCCAAAGGGTCTGCTCTCCTGCCGCGCGAGTTAATGTAATCAATGTAATCAATGTAATCAATGTAATCAATACATGTCAAAAAACGCTCACGCAGACACGAGCGACTTACTCCGCCTGACAACAGCTGCGCACTTCATGCCCCGACCCGCGCCCGAGCCCCTCCCGACTTCGGCCGGGAAGGAAGACGAGGTGACGAGTTCCGAAGAGGCTGCCGCCGCCAACGATCGGCTGCAGTACAAAAAGGGTGAGGAGGCCTCCTGCATTTGCACTTGCAATTTCATAAACCTTAATTCTCCGCTACTTTCAGAGGAACACGTGTCGACTCGGCTGGTGACGCCCTCGATTTGCGCCTCGCTATCCGACGGCCAGACGGCAAACTTCTCCCTTCTGCCCGCGGAGAACGTTTACGAGTTCGCGGCGAAGCTCCTGTTCCTCGCAGTCAAGTGGCCCAGGAGTATTTCTTCCTTTTTACAGGTATACCGCGTTTCCATTACCTTTCGACGATAAGTGCGCGCAAGCTATTTTATATAGGCAGGCGGTTTCGGGGCACATGGAGCTTTAGCGCTACCTATATCTAATCTGCCGCGCGCAGCCTCGGAAAAATCGCTGTACATTAAACGATCAATGCAGGGTTCGAAAAGGAGTCGACTGATCGCCGTTGAATTTTACGGGATTTTAATTTTCCTCGCTGAAAGTCGATTGGCCATTACAGCTCTCCTACAGAGACCAGGCCATACTCCTCGAGGAATCCTGGTGCGAGCTTTTCGTGCTGACAGCGGCGCAATGGAACTTTCCGGTCGAGGAGTCGCAACTGATACCGGCCCACCTGTCGCCGGACAGGAAGCAAATCCTCAGCGACGAGGCGAGGCGTCTGCGCGAGCTGCTAGCCAGGTGCGCCATCTTGAGAATCGACCACTCGGAATACGCCTGCCTCAAAGCCATCGTTCTTTTCAAAGGCGGTGAGTACTTAAGCTCACTCTGATTATTCCTTTTGAGAGACTAGGAACAGTAGTCGTTGCAGCGATAAACGACCTCTTCGTTTTTGGAACAGTACGGGCCTGGACGGCCTGGTTGGGGACAGCACAACGGCCCGAGCCTGTACCACTTGTCGTTCTGAAAGCCAATTCAGATACTTCGTGTAACTAGAGTTGCGCGGTTAAATTTGTCGCTTGAAAACTTATTCAAAGTCGCAGTAATTGTACGCACGCCTTGCACGGCGAAACTTCGTCCGGGAATGGGATTGAGCGCATCCATCGCTGCTAGCTTCCTGTTCGAAGTGAGCAAGGTGTCCCCTACCGAGCAATACGTAATCAACGGCCTCTTTGCCGGGAACATCCAACTCGGTCTGCATTCCGCTGGACTGTGCTCGAACACACAAACTTGCGATTCGCCTCTGGGCTTTCGAGAGCCAGAACACGTCTGCTTTGCTCGCCTGTGCGATAACCGAAAATTGCATCTTTTAGTCCATGAAACTGTACGTGTTTGTGAAATTTTGCTTACAAATCTTCCATCCTTTCCAAAAGACATTGTATGCGACTGAGCTCGTGGCCAGGACTAGCGACTTCGTTGGAAAAGCCCCAGTTGCCGATAGCTTCGGCGACTCCGGTGCCGTTCCCTCGCGAATATTCAAGTGTGCACGCTGGACACGCAGACATTTTTACTGCTTTGAGTTTCAAATTTTGCTTTGCTGATTTATCACTGACAATTTGCTTCACAAACTTTCCAATCAAAAGGTTAGTGTTAGACTAGAACCGCCATGCAATTTATCGGTTGCTTGTTTTTTTTTTTTTTTTTTTTTTTTTATTTTCAGTGAACGAAGCTTCAGAGCGTTGGCGTTTTTTATTAACCTTTGCCTTTTAAGTGTTATTGATACAGTGTTTATATGCGAGGAACAACGCGAAAAGAAACACATTCCTGGGGCTGCAACTAAGATGTTCCAATCACATATGTTTAAAACAATACAAACCTCTTTCCAATGCGCAAATAGTGCTTTGCGTTAATGGTGAAAAATTCGGTATCAAAGATTTTGATTTCGCGTATGTGCGCAAAAATAAAAACTGATGAAATTTTGGAACAAATTGATTAAAATAAAGAGCGTTTTTAAAAAATTTCTTCTTATAGCATTAAAATAGTTTTAAAAAAATTTGTCTGTTACCTTCGAACACATATGTATTTTTCATTGAAATATTACAGATTCATAAAGTATGACCTAACGAAAAACTGATTAAATTTTGAAACCGATTGACTATAGTAAAGTGTATTTTTTCCTCAATTCTTCTTAAACATTAAAAATGGCATATTTGACCCAAAAACGGTTACCACGATAACCCCCGAACGCATTTGTATTTTTTTTACTCAAACTTTACAGGTTCATCAAGTACAACCTGTAAAAGAACTGAGTAGATTTTAGAGTTGATTGCTAAAATAACTTGTTTTTCATGTCTTTTTAAATATTAAAAATTAAAATAAAAAATATTTTCTTAAATTATTGTTAGTTATGTGAGAACTATAAAGTATGCGTGGTTATATTGTTTTTAATTGACGTGGAATAGTTATGCATACATGCATACTTTATAACTGATACGTGCGCTTACTGTATAATACCGATTGAATTATCGTGTTTTCTGAAAAATGAAATTTGTACGAGTATGGACGTCGTGAACAATGCTATTAAGCGTATGTTAAGTTTTTACTACTTGAATGGTCCACCAATCGAAAAGTTGGTGGACCATTCAACAAGATTCTTTTTCTTAACACGTGCATGAAAATGAGCCGTTTCCACGCATCTAAAGTGAATAGCAAGCTGTTCATTTCGAGCGTGCGAGAGGGAATGACCATTCCCTCCCGATACAGACAAGCGACTCTTCGACGAGCATAGCCTGACACTTATCAAGGGAAATTGGGAGATGAAAGTTTATCCAAACGTTTTTAGAGAAATTATAGACTTTAGTATATTTTTGTTATATTTCTGTATTTTTGCTGCGTTCAGGCGTTTCCGTACGCTCGAGTACGTTTCTCTAAATGTATACAGCTGTATATTGTCGTACAGAAAATTATACGTTCTTTCACGATTGTTTACTAGCTGGCGGATTACCCTTCGTTTCAATACGCCTTGGTACGTTTTCTGTGAAGCTCCCAGATATACGCGGGCAACTATACTGTGGGGCTAATTACGATAATTCGTCCAATGAACGTGAGACCTCGAAGCACGACTCAAAGTCCGTAACTATATTCTACTAACAATTAAAGACGCCAACGACACAAATGATGACCATCAGGATATTCAGAAAAGGCAAGATACCGAAGACTTAGCCAGGCCAAGCAAAAATACAGCCGTAAATATCATGGAATCTAAGCACGAATCCATATTCTTAGAAAACGATCAGGCGAATCACTCGTTTCAAAGGACTCTGGCTGTCCGCACGAGGAAGTTGAAATTGATTCTCAAAATAATGCTGTCTAAGGATGGAGCAACAAGCAGTTGGACCTGTGAGGAATACACTGCTTCCACCGAATAAGAAGCTTTCAGAAACTTACGAAAAATCCGTTCCCGACGGCATTATTACCGAACTTTGTTCAGCGTTGAACAACGTTGTTTCATTCAACTAATATAATATTGTAAATAATATTTGACAATGCTTATAAACGCGAATCAATACTTTATTACTGTCAATTTTTCCTGTTATTAATGTACGATCGAGCTTACTAACTTAATCAAATGCTTTTCTCATCGAAACCATTAAATATGACTCTCATAGAATCTAAAGTTAATTGTTTGCTTGCAGAATCCCGAGGACTGTGCGATGCAGCGCGCGTTACGGCCCTGCAGGAGCAAACGGTTTCCGTGCTGTCCGATCGAGGCGCCGGCAGAATAGGTCACCTGCTTCTGCTGTTACCCCCTGCGCGCGCCCTTTGCCGCAGGACCCTGCAGGAACTGCTGTTCAAACCGACGGTCGGCGATGTCAGCGTTGAACGCCTTCTCGACGATATGATCAACGCCACCAGGCCAAATTAATTCCTCTTTGCGTGACGCTTGTTTGATCAAAGGCTCATGTTGAAAGATTTTCTTGACTCGCCTTGTTATATAAACTTTTATTTACTTTCTTAGGTCACACTCACACAAATTTATACAAGTAAATAACTATTTATAACTGTGTAAAACAGTTTTAAACTTTTATAAGAGTCTCAATTTAGACCTTTATAATTTGCTTATATCAGTTATAAACATTTATTATAGAAACGCATTTCCGCCTGAATTCGATCAAATCGATGTTTCTGAGTGAAGATAGGGACAGATTTTATTACAGAATTTACCTTAAATTATATCTTGGGAATGAATTCCTTTTTTATTTAGTTTTAGAAGTCGAAATTTTCTTCATAGACAGATTTATTTTAAAAATTAAATTTTTTTAAATACCTACCGCCAAGTATTATTAAGAATTGTTGGGAATCATTATTTAAATCATTTTAATTTGAACGATCAAACGTTAAAAAGTAATTTTGTCCAGTAAATCTTGATAGTCTGTAGTTATAAACAATTCGATATGGTACATTACGAATACAAGTGTCTAAAGACATGCGTATCATACATGGTTTTTATGAGGGCCTGTAAAAAATATTGCACTTGTTTCCTTAAATACTGAAGATTATGTAATATAAATTATGATAATGAATATATTCACGTATAACAGCTAAATGTATTCAGAAATATGTCTATATATAACTTGCACGCCATATTACTTATTAATAATTCATTAAACTTAATCAGTTTGTCATTTTTAGTAATTAAAAAAGTTTGCGTGAATTGTTTGTTATTTTTTTCAAGTAAAAAAAACAATAATTATCGATTCGAATGCACAAAGTAAGTCGCAGCTGCATTGTTGTTAAAACGTATCGCAAAATTATGGATTTGCGCAGTATTAATGATTAGATGTTAAGATTTGTTGGATTGTAGATTTTCTTGCGTATAAAAAAATATGCAAAGTATCTTCATTAATTAAAAAAAATGCAACACTAGTTAACTTCTTGTCATTTACCATCAGTATCAATTTACTTCAATGGTTCGCTTATGCAAAGAATGCCTGAATAAAATAGAATTATGTTAGGGTAGGAGAAAAATAAAAAAGAACGATTTTTTTTATTAACTAGAATAATTTATTTTTCGTCACGGTAGAAAAAGGAGAATGTATCTTAACACACGGACTGCATCGTACTCATATATATACATAAAGTGTACATATACAATTACATACAATCCTCAATCGAATGTTACACATAAAACATTACAAATCGATTTGCTTTCCATAATAGTCCTTCGCGTGTGTGTTTTCTCTGTTAAATTGTGATTTTCTTCTGTATCGAGGTACATGTGCTCAAGCAATTTTCCATCTCGCACCGTTTTGTTTTGTTTGTTTTTTTTTTACAAATGTATACATATACAGCTCGTACGTTTCTTAAGTGGTAGCGTCATTAAGAACAATTACAGGCCTTGAACGTGTCGGCTGAATGCTGCTTCAGATTTGCCTTTTGGTTGCGAGTATGTGCCTGGAGGGAGAAAGTCAGAGTTTCGGAAAAGGAAAAGGAAGAAGGCTGAAAAATCAAGGGAAGGATTACATTAACTTCTTTTGTTACTCTGATGCTGTTCAAATTTCTTCGCGTTCGCTCGACACTTTTGGACGTCGATTTCTAGTACAGGAAAACACATCTTTCGAAAGGCATCGATCGCAATGAGCCTTGCTAAAATCCAAGAACCTTCACACAAACGTAAACATCTCAAAACAAATCATCAAATCGATAACGATGAGGAAAAACAGTATAAAAGTATTAAAAGAAAAAAATCTATAATATAGCACTCTATTTAAAAGAATCTTCATATATAAGACACGATAAATTGTATGGAGCTGCTCGTGAATGTCATGATCTTTATCATCACTATAATCATTATTATTACTACTATTATAATAAAAAATCGATAACAAAAAAGTAATTTGCTTTTTAACGCTTTAAATCTGTGTGAAAATTCGAAATGAGCCGATCGATAAGCGACAAGCGGGTGTCGAAAGAAAAAAGAAAATGATTGCGCAGCTAAAAGCTTATATGTTAGAATAAAACTTCGACACAATTCTATAAAGCGCAGATTTCGTGATTCCCGTTCGTTCTCTCTGCTTTCGATAGTCTCCTTCTTCCTCCTCGTCTTCGTCTACTTTGCGCTCATAAACTTTCGTATTACTCTACGCGACATTACGATTTTTTCTGGCTCTCTCTCCCTTCAATGAAGTGAAATCATCTCTTGCGTTTCGTTCATTCACTATCGTCTCGAGTTACTTTTAATTTTTACTTTATTTTAAACCTGTTCCCTCGTTTTCTTTTGAACGCACACACTAAATCCAGCCCAAGAATTTCCGTTCTCTTTTCTTTCCGATAATAACGTTACACACAAATGTGTAATTCTCACTTATCGTTGAATGAATTTCCTCTCAAGAAGAAAAAAATCGCGAGCTTCTATTTTCCGCTTACAATACATAATGAAAAAAGAATAATTGTTATGCCGCTCGATTGACACTTCTCCTTAATATTTCTTTTTCCGTACTTTTTTTTTTTAATAATGCCTTGACGCGTTTACATTCAAATAGACTTTACTTTAAATAGTTACACAGTAGTAAATTTTCTTTCGTGGACGACCTTTTTATCATCGAAAAACCTTTTACAATTATTTCAGTGAGGAATTGTTCTTCGCCTTGTTTTTACATTTTTTTTTCTTTTTTTTTTTTTTTTCATTAATGGTTCTAAAAGTTTGTGCAACTGCTCTCGCGCGTTGCGCGCGTATAATTTTTCTAGCCCAACGCAAAATCCATCTAATCCTTATAAAATACGAAATATTAGCTTAATATTAAATATGTACCGTAAACTGCAAACTTTCGATTTTTTTTTTCTTCTTGTAAAAAAATTGAAAGATCCGAAATCCAATGCATTTGCGCGGCGCGAGAGCGATTTATCGTGTTTTTTTTTTATCCAATGTTGCCTTTCGTTCCCTTTTTAGATCCCTGCATGCAAAAATAAAAGACGCGTATGCCAAATCGCAGAATGTCATGTCCAAACGCAGAAGACGGCGTTATCTCCTACTATCCGGACATCGATTTTTCCGATTTCTTTCCAACCCAGGTTTGTTTTTTGATTAATCAAAAATATGCTGTGTGAACTAGTATACAAAGAAAAAGAAAACACAACGGCAATTCTACTATTCATTTCTATTTAACGCTAATTATGTCGGACAAAAACTAACAGATTTCGGGAATTAATAACAAACGAACAACACGCGCGAGCACGAGCGAAGCTCGACTTTGATATATTGATGTTGCTCATCCACTTCGCGAGTGCCCACGCGGTCGAAGTATAACAGAGTTTTCAGCCCAGATGCACGTCTTTCGTGTTCTCGCGAATTCTCGACGAATCTCCCTTGTTTTCATCTTTTTTGAGGGAATATGCATCCGTCGAGAAATCGCAGACTCGCAGCTGTCGGTTAATTCGTACACAATCGGCGCGTCGGGACTCGCGAACATATCCCTATACATGTAACTATTTTCTATTGTGTGGCGGGTCGTTTGATCATCCGTCTTTACTCTTTCCTACACAATCATTTGCCAGGAGAATTTCGTACGGTTTTTCGCTTCGTTCTCATTTCGCTCGTCGCCGTCGCGTCAGCGTCGCAAAAGTCCGTCCTTATTTTTTAAATCGAAGCCGAAGAAAGACGCGCCGAGGCAACTCGCCGTTCTTCGGCCTCGCGAGGTTTAATTTCGAAAAACAACGGAACACAGTGAAGGAAAATAAAATCGCGTCGGCGTCGTTACTTTTTCCGCTTCTTATTTGTCGACTTATCGTCGTCGCAGACGTTCCCGTATCACTCTATCACTTTTCTTTATACAATTAAATCATCACGCCTTATACAACTATCTAGCATCGCTCGCATAATATGATCAGTCGCACTCTCACGCACAGAATTAAAAAATCGCATCACCTTCGCTTCTTAAGGTATATAAGATATAGTAAGATAAGAAACAAACTGTGGTTCGCTCAACGTTCACGCCTGATTTTACAAACAAAGAGCAATACATCTCGTGTACGAAGGGGTTTCATCGCGTTTTCTCTTCTCCATTTTCCTTGTACAGTTTTCATTTATTTCTATTGCAATATATTGTATGATTTGTGTATTCCGCGGCCTATCTATTTCTCGTCATTAAACTTTATATCACCTGCTTCTTCTCAAGTTTGCTTGTGTGTGTGTGTGTGTACATCGAATTTGCTCCATTTGTCGTAGCGTATAATATACTATTGGCTTTATCTGGCTATTTCGCAAATTTACACGTGTAGACGTATATAAATATCTATCTGCTGTAAAAAAGTGTATTGTACAAATCGTCGTCGATAACATCCGCTTAATTTGCGCGCGCGCGCGCGCAATATAAAAAGAATAAACAACAAGGAAAAAAAGACATCTGTGAAGTTAAACAGCTCTCTAGCTCTATCTATCTCTCGAGAAAGGAAAATCTATTTTGTTACTGCGTTCCTTTTCTTTCAATCACTTCATCATCGCTATTATCGTTTAATAATGTAAAAATCCGTGTCTATTGTAACAACTATTGCACTTATGATTTGCTGTAACTGTAATATAATTAACGGTGTATAGAAGAAAGACTGTCAATATTTCTTAATAATTACTATGTTTTTTACGAAGGTACATTTAATGCCTTTCACGTTTCACTTACGTCTGGTTCCCAATTAATTATCACTCTCTTGCATCATCACATATACGCAAACATACGCACTCTGTCTCGCTCTCTCGCACACGCATACTCCATCTAATCTGATTCCCCTTTCACCTTCCTATTCTCCACAAGTTCCATCCATTTCTTTTCAATGAGAAAATATATGGCGTTCATGCTTGTCGTATGAGATATAGTTTCATACAGTTTGGAAGTTTATCGTATATAATATGTGGGTATGTGTATCATTGTGTGTTGCTCGTGTCCGTGTACGTGTCTGCGTGGGTCTGTGAGAAAGGGCTGCTGGGTAGGGGGAAATGGTTTATATTCTATACATATACGTGTGTGTGTGCATGTACGTGCGACTCATGACTTTTCGTCCAAGTTGTCTCCTCTCAGATAGCCGAAAATAATGGAAAGCGTGCTGATTTCTATGTATTTGAAGCGCATTTTTTTCTCGATTTTATTCCCCAAAAAATATAACGGACCTCGCCTAGCTACTCGTCTTTCCTTTTCTTTTTGCTCTCTACCTCTTGTGTGTAGAATAAAACTTTTGGATACTAGAATGTCTTTTTTTCAATAGCATCGGGCAATTCCTCACATTTCGCGTTACTAAATTTTAAAACCAAACTTTAGTGGGAGCTGTCCCTCCAGAAGACCAGCCAGAATAGCAATTGTCGTTACTTAAATTTTTTCTCTTTTTGCCAAAAACAGTGAGCTCAAGCTAATTTTTCTCTAGACTTCTTTTCACGTCATATTCTTTTGATTCGAAAAATTTTTCCCCTTGAAATCGATCGTTGCGGTGTCCGAAGGATTCTTGTGTTTTTGTTGCCAGCAATGAGTGTCTCTACAGCGGACTCGTGCACGCGCCTTTTTGAAGGGTAATTTTGCATCTGGAGGGAAGCCGCCTACTATTTTTTAGTGCCTTAATGCCTATGTACGTTATTTCCTATGTTTTCTTGTACTTAATAATGATTATCCGTATATGTAATATGTATTTAGTAAACCTTTAAACATTATCCACTAAAAAAAAGAAACACCGTATATTTCTTCAAGATTTCGCCGAAAATGTTCCAATGTGCCTGGCGCGCCTTGATTTTCAATAAACTTCGTATCATTAGAAAGAGTACATCGAATAAGAAGCGATTTTTGAAAAAGAAAGAGAAGTTTTTGTCTCTCGGTCTCTACTCTCTTCTCTTTTCACGATTGAGAAAAGACGCGCGAAACAGCCAAAATGAAGTTTTCTGTCGGGATTGAATTTTGAAGCTTTCTCTCTCTTTTTCCTCATTCCTCGAATCATATTCTATTACTTATACCGCGGCGTATGATGTGATTTTTGAATTGCGAGAGAAAAAAGTGTTAAAGTGTTGCTCCGTGGAGTCATGAATGGGGCCGGGGGGGGGGGGGGGCAATATACGCGAAGAGTTTCTCTTCAAATCGATGAAACTGGTCTCAAAGCAATTAGGAAATCAATTACGAATTAACTATATATATATATATGTAATGAAGTAATACAACATCAACGAATGTTTCAAGGTCTATGCGTGAATCTCTCGAAGTAGCAAATCAGCAATCATCATCGAAGATACAAAAAAACTAGTAGTTAATAGTAGGTAGTAGTACCAGAAACATTAATAGTAGTAGTGGGTAGGTTATATAGTAGAGGAAATTTATGTGTAGAATAGTAGTGATTATAAAGTATTTTAACTAAAGTAGAACAAAAAAAAAAATTATGGTGAAGATTATCGTAATTGGGACTCGCCGAGCAAACGTATCCTCTCACTCTCCCGCTGTTTTGCGTGTCTCGATCCCTGTACCTCGTGTACGAGTCCCGGGGCGAAAAGAATATTATACTTTAAAAAAAAAAACAGCAAGTGCGAAGCAAATGCAAGCTCAGCGGAGGTTGTCTCCGCCGGCGGTGCGAACTTCTATTATAAAAAAAAAGAAAAAAAAACAAATTCTTAAGCTTGAATTATTACAAGTATCAATAAACGATTAAGTGGCGGATCGACGTCGTGTCGATCCCTGCTATCGACTATTACTTTTTTTTCTTTACCTATATGCATGCAACCGTGTGTTCATTTACACATTTCTTTTGATCTATGTTCGGTGTGAATTCGGGCATTGGCCCAGCGTCGTACTGGGTCTGCGCGCAAACGTCCTATCTTTTGTTTCATTTTTTTTCTCTTTACTCATCATCATTCGTAGACATATACATATATATATAATTGAGTTTAATCTTTTTCTTCTATAATATATAGCTTTAGGTTTTTTTATCTCTCTATAAAGTTTTGACTTCCCTGATCTGCGGCAATTGGATCCCATTATTGTTTGTATGATTCCTCCAAGTACCTTTTGCATCATCTGTCTTCGACGAGAGTTTTCGTACTCTGCCTGGTTTTCTGAATGCATGCTTGCCTGTTTCACATCTTTCGTCGAGCGGAAGGGAAATTCATTCTCTCACTGCAGCTTCTCGCGCGCGCTCTCTCTCTCTCTCTCTCACTGGCAATTTTGTGAACCAGCGGCTCTTCTGCGATAGAGCAAACGAAAAATTTTGGGTTTTAGTATTAATGATTGCGCTGACGGCTGCCAGTTGTCTCCTCGATTCTCTTCTTCGTCGGATGCATCTTTCATTGAGCGAGAATAGTCGCCAGGGCTCCTCGAGTTTCAACTGTTTCAGCCCCTCGGCGGCATTTTTTTCTTCTCCGTTCTCCTTTACGGTATCTCGCGAACGATTACTAGTGTTTTTGCATCAATAACATCGTACACACTGCATTTAGCACATCCGATTCAAAGGTGTTTATTCTTCTTAAACCGTCTAATTCACCTTTAATAATTACTATTATAACTTTAACTATTTAAATGTCTGTATATGTGTGTATATATATATATATATATATATATATATATATATATATTTACAAAAGTGGGTGCTTATAGTAAAGAATAAAGTTATTACATACCCGCGCGGTTTTCCGATAATGCCCATTCGTCGGCAACAATTACATACAAGATAATATACTAATGCACTACCGGTGTGCTCGGCGAGCCTCGCCAGTACGAAGAGCAGGGGCAGCGGAAACCTTGAGAAACAGAATTCCTTGGTTCTTATCCGGCTCTGACTCGCGATCCCGCTGCGCACACTCCGCTTACTCGCAAGACTTCGACGCACCTCCGCAATGTATTCTTTTTGTTAGTCATTGCTTTTTTTACTCGCATATTCAATATATTATCTGTTTACCGATTATATCACTTCTCTTACGTAACAACAATGCCCAACTGTGTGCTTCATAAGGCCCTCGATGTCGCTCGCGAGGCGCCGCCGCGATGAATTGCCGATGGATTTGCTTCGCTTTCATTTTAATTTAAAATCATTGTATTGAACCCGTCAATAGTGATCAACAACATTAATAGAATAATCGAACGACTTTGTTGCTCTTGAGACGATTCTTCATCGCAGCAGGTCCATTGGCAGTTCACTGGACGGCCGCGAGCGACAGTTAAGATATACGATATTCGTCTATACTACCCTGATCGTAGCGCGTCATCGCACATCGCCGCGTTTTCCTTTTCCCTCTGTCAGCCTCTCGATCCGGAAAAGGAAAATAAATCACTAACACTAAAGCCCAAATATTATCAATTAATTAATAGTTATCATATCAATAATGAAGAAAACGGTTATTCCTATCGCTAGATTTTTCTTAAGATTAGCAACCATTTTTGTTGACAGTGCGTGGTCCGCGGAGAGTTGAAAATTATCCAGAAAATTCTCCTCCCGCTTCGACTTCGCGCGAAAAAGGTAACTTTTGTTCACATCTTCTGCTGCCTGCTCATTTCATACTTGTGTACATGTGACCGAGTGTGTTTGTGTGTGTGTGTGTGCGTGTGGCAAAGTTCAATTTTCGCGTGTTTCCTCGTCTGTCCCGCGATGATTGCTGCAACTGTGTGCTGCCATCGAAGCACTGGAGTACCTGGGTTTTTTGCTTTTGCTTTCAGCGACGCCAGAAGTCGAAACCTCGGGCTCGTTTCGCAGTGAAAATGGCTTCCGATTTCTCTCTTGTTCCTGTTACTTTGTTTTATTTCCAGGTGGTTTTGATTGCGAATCGCGTAGCTGTTACGCGTTAGACGCGTCGATGCTCGTTCTGTTCTGTACTTCTTATCTCGAAATTTTTTATGATCATCTCTTTTGCTTTTGCTTTGAGCTCTCGGGATTTCGTAAGTGCAATTGATGATGGATTTGATTGATTTGCGCCCGAAGTCACCCCGCTCCGAAAATGATTTATTTCCTCTTTGAGAATTTGAAAAATATTATTAAAATAAACATCGATATTCCTTTCCCTATCAAAAGACGCGATGGCGCTGCTGCAGCCGTCTCGAGAATTTTTAAATACTTTTCTTTCTTTTTTAAATAAACTAACATTTACGATTTAGAGGTTAACCGATTTTGTACATTCGTTTTACAGCGGCAAATCCCCGACCGCGTTTTCAATTAAAATTTTCTTTACATTTCTTTTAGAATCATCTATAACTTTAAAGACTCGCTCTCCCTCTGCCGCACATCTTCTTTTAAGTTACTATATTAATATTTCTTTTTTGTTTTTATGTTTTTTCTCTATCTCCACGCGACGCAATCTAATAATTATTAATTCTCTCTCTCTCTCTTTAATTTGTACATTTAAACTTTTATCTATATTATCATCGTCTCGAGCGTGCTTTTGGGATTTTTCTGCGGCAATTTCTTTGCTTTTTCTGCTTGTCGATCCATCGTCTCTTCGTGGCGCTTGCGTCGATGAGACTTTGAAAATTTTCGAACTCCTGCTTCTGCCAAAAGTATAAGCATTTCGCGGTCGTCAGGCCCAGAAAAGGCGTTCGCTTGCGTCCTGCTTTCTCTCTCTCTCTCTCTATCTCTCTCTCTCTCTCTCTCTCGTACCCGCGAATCTTCGCTTAATATTGGCTTGCACTCGCCTAAACTTTTCGAGGAAAAAGAAATCGTCGAACGCGACGAACGAACGAGCACGTTGTATAATTGGTCGGAAAATGCGCTGTGCATTGTTTTTATTTGTATCGTTTTTTTCGTGTATTGCTTCTTTCGAGCCGATGCTGCTGGCTTTTCTCAGCGTTTTCTCTTTCTTTATGGATCTGCTTCCGAAAGACTCAGGTCCGAAAGGGTGTGTGGAGGACGGGAATGATAAAAGTTGCTCTTGTCTTTTCCTCTCTTCCGCTGTTTCTTCTTCTGCTTTTTAATGTGGGGGTGGGCGAATGAAAAAACTGCTTGCTCTCTTTTTTCTCTTTAGCGTCAAGTTTTTTTCATTGGTTTGCGTTCACCGGATAGCATGACAATGCCCTGTTTTCTGATCTGCCTCCACTCGCTGTGTGTACGGAACTTGTGAGATATGTTCTTGCGCATCGAGTCTTGATATACTATGTATTTCATAATAGGATATGGCGTCCTCGACGGCGAAATTTCGGCTTTTTGTGTTTCTCCTTAATCCCTTGGCACTTTCATTTATCAACGTACTTTTTTTTTGTCTCGTTTTCTCAATTTTCTCGTGGCTCTTAAACTCTCGCTTACGTATCTCCACAATCGCTTGCCTTTCGTCCTCGCCGTTAATGTGTCTTTAAATATATACGCTTGATAAATAATTCGGCAAGGCGAGGCCGAAGACGAAGACGCGCACGCGAAAGATCGACTGTACTCTTCTCTGTATTTTAGTTAATAAAAAAAAAATTATAATAATTACATCACAATACATTACTTTGCGTGATACGCTCGTCCGCGGCCTCGCGGCCCACCACATCGTCGAAATATATTAATTATATTATACAATTTTCATATCCAACTGCAAAAAGCCCACTCTTACCCGCGGCGCCGCGGCCGGCGCAGTGCAAAAAACTGGCCGACGAGCGCCGATTCCAGCGTCTCCCACTCGCGGTCACTCACTCGTGCACGTATACCTATAATACTCTCTCGCTCAAGCGTATCTATATACTATATACGTAAAAAAAAATTAATGCGCACTCTCGCTCTGCTCTCTTGGACTCACTCGCACACAGAAGAAATTCACGCGTCGCGCGCCCGGTCTATCCCTCTAATATCGTTAAAATTCATTAAGTTATTAGAAAACATCTAACAAAAAATCAAAAAGAAAGATTCCACTCAGATCTTTCCAACAATGTATCAAAAATAAACTTATACTCTTAGCTCTTTGTCTACTCCCGCTCTTTCTCTCTTTGCCTTTCGTTCCCTACGTCCCCTTCTATCGGCCTTTCGATTATATATTTTTAAATATACACAGAATTCCGCAAGAGAAAAAGAGCGCAAGAGCACCGTTCTCTCCCATTCCTTGCTAGTTTCATAAACTCTCGTGTATCTCTTTCTCTCTACATCGTGTTTTGTACTAAATGCATACACCGAGCGCCGCCGCCGCCGCCGCAGTCAAGTCAACGAGCGCCTTGCTGAACTTCCTACAATGAAGAAAAGGGCGGCCTCGAGCTTCCGGGCCGGCTCCTCTTGCAGAGGAAGCCTCGCGGGAAGTGTTTTCGTGTTCGAGTGATGGAAGCATCAACAGCAGCAGGCCGTGAGTGCGCGCGCGCCGTCGAGAGCATCGACTATATATTATCATCGTAAGTATAAACTTTGAGCTTAAAAATAATACGATTTTTCAGTCGTCGATTCTCGGAGGGCGGGGGCTGGGTCACGGCCTGTTGTGTGTGGGTGTGTGGGTTTGGTCAGTCCGATATGGCGCTTCGGCGACTCGCTACCGGTCGGTATCGAGGTGGCCGAAGATTTCACGCGGTAGGCCGCGCGGCCTCGCGAGCCGCGACTGCCGAGGGCAACCTCTCGGCGATCGGGCGACGAGACCCGCGCGGCGCTGCACCGCGTTGCAACTACTAGTAGAGTTACTCTGAATGGTTGGTTGTTTTCGTTTTTTTTTTGTTTTTGTTTTTGTTTGTTAGTCTGTTCTGATCTGAGCCCAATGTCAACGTTTCTGTGCTATATCGATAATAAGGTACAGTTCCTATAAGACTAAGTTTCCTCGAGGTCTCTATATATTTCATGCCCTTTGTTATCGCGCCAACCTTAATCGATAATTAATGACTTATCAATTAATAGTATTTAAATTTGTCTCAACATACGTTCACACTCACGCATCATCATTACATTCATGGTAAAGTAAAAATCCCTGAACTGACTTCAATCATCTCCGTGACTCGACTCAACTAAATCTATATAATAGAATCCACAAACGTCACTCGATCTTTTTCTCTCCTTCGTTCAGCCGCGCAGCCGTCCATTTTCGAACATCCGTTCACTCATTTTACAATCCCTTCTCTCGTCCACTTCTACGATCTCAATCGAGTTTTCGCAAGGAACTTCACTAATACGAAAAAAAAACTTCATAACCGCTTCTTTGGTATTACGGCGCGAGGCTCGGCGCTGCCGAATTTCCTCTTACACTCTCTCACTCTGTCTTCGTGTGTCCTCGCCGGAGCCTCGTCCTTCCGCCCCCTTTGTTTTCGCAAAATTCTTCTCGTAAAATCTTCTGGTATTCTACGCTGTTGTGCTGGTGTAGCTGCTCTTCTCTTGGAGTCTCTGGAAAAACGTGGCGTGCGGTTTTCTGTGTCTTCTTCTTGAATTTCTTTCTTCTGGTATTTCTTTTTGCTATTCCTTACGGTTGCAATCGAGCCGAAGTGGTGCTCTGCTTTCGCCTTGTTTTGCTTGTTTGCAATCTGGATTCGTATATATGTAAAAATCGGTGTATATCTTAATAATATAAACTGATGGCGGTGATCAATTGGCAGTTTCTTCTTATGTTTTCCGTTTGTGTTTCTCTTGTTGAGTTTCGTGTCGGGATCTTCCCTTGCTGCATGCTGGGGTGCAGAGTTTCGTACTTTCTCGCTCTTTCTCTGCACACATCGAAGCGATATCATATAGCAATAATAGCAGAGTAGCGTAGCGTAATAATAGTAGTAGTAGCAGCAGTAGTAGTAGTAATAGTCTGTGTGACAATAACAGTTTTTCCTTTTGAATATAATAAACGTAAAATTGCGTAACCGTCACTCAACCTCTCGTCCAATATTATAACACATTAATATTAGAGCTATAGCTTAATCCTGCACGATCTTGTTTCACGCTCCATCAATCATCGTATCATCATTATTTTAAATCTTTAACCGTAATGAATGAGGTAATAAGGTTGTGCATCATCATCATCATCATCATCAACATACATAAATCTTCACCGTCGTCCATGTAGTTTTAGCGTAGCTCGTGTCTTCTTTTCGAAATCACCGACCCCGGCCCAAGTGTAGCAACGAAGGCTAAAGGTTGCTAATGTTGTCGCTGCTGCGTTGCTGTTGTTGATGGCGGAGAGTGCAAGTAAAACAAAGGGGATGATGTCCCCGGCCGAGGTTCGGCTGCGGTCCCCGGCGAGAGTGCGCTCTGTTGTTGCGCGGCGCCTCTCGCGGAGAGCAGCTCTGGACGATCGCGTGCGTGTGTAAATATATATATATATATATATATATAATGTAGAAAATGTGGGCCCCGCGAAAGAAGGTGGCGAGAGGCCCGTTAACGCTCTTTAGCTTTACGAATCTAGGCGAATCGCGGTATCATCATCATCGTCGTCGTGAGGTTGGCTGGCTCGTTGGGAGTGGTTGCGGCAGAGTCTTGTTACTGGCTTTGTTGCTGCTGGGGCTGGGACGGCTGCGAGGAGGGCGACGAGTGGCTGGACTGCTGCTGCTGCTGGGGCGTCGTGCAGCCGCCGGGCTGGGAGGTGGCACTGCCGTCGCGCCGCGAGCGCACGCCGCCCTCCTGGCTGCTGCCGCGGCCCGATCGTGGACCGCCGGGGAGGCCCTGGCCGGGCATTCCGGGGATGCCGGTCACGCTGCCGGGTCCGCCCGCGCCTGGCTGCACGACCATTGCGCGGATCCTGCGCTGCGCCGACTGAAATCACACGGAGCCGAGGTTAGTCACGGCCTCGAAAATCGAAAATGTAGGCACCCCGTAGGCCCAAAAGTCAATACGCACCTGCACGGAAAAGAAGGGACCGATTATGTGGACGGTGGTCTCCTCGTCGGCGGTGGGCGGCGTAGCCTGCTGCTCCGAGAGCTTGATGACGCTGCCGGTGACGCGCTGGAGTTCTCGGACATTTTGACCGCCTTTACCAATTATTCGGCCGACCTGGGCCGAGGGCACGAGAATCTCAACTGTCAGCCTGACGTCTTCGGTGCCGGAGACGAAGCCCTCCTCCCGCATCTTCTCGAAGATCAAGTATTGAGCCTGCGACAATCAAGGGTTATTAGTAAAGCGCCTTTGTAAGAAAAAAAAAAAAAACGATAATGCAAAACTTGTGCTCATGGGAATCGAGTGGCAGCAGGTATAAAATAGGTGTTTGCTATGGTTAATTGTTGATACAAAATAAAAAAAATTGTCGTTGGGTTAAACGGAGCTCGTTCTCACAAGGGTTAGTGTGACAAGCACGGGACCCAAACTATAATCTCCCTGATTCTTCAAGCAGAAGTCTACGATTCGACAGCCGCCCAAATGTCACAGGTTGCGTGTACGCTACGCGAGTTTTTTTTTCCTCCGCGACTGGAATCGAACCGCCGACTTTCGAGTTGCCGAGCAAGAGTTCTACCGACTGAGCCACCGAAGATTCGTGCGGAGCAGGTACGGCGTCTCGAGCTCTCTCATTGACTTTTCACAAAGTTCAAGCAGTAGCATGCAGCTCGGTGGGTGCAGGGAAAAAACGAATCGACAACATACCTTCCACTGGGACTCGGGCGAGCCGACGATGGTGACCTTCCTCTCGGTCTGCTGCTCGGCCGGTTTGTCCGACTCTAGGGGCGCAATCTTGACGCTCGCGCCCGAGAACCTGATGATGTTCCTGATGTGCGAGCCCTTGGTGCCGATGATGGCGCCCACGCTGTTGTTGGGTATGTAGAGAAAAGTCGTCTCCTGGGCGTCGCTCGTCAGCACGCCCTGCTGGGGGGTCAGGTTGCTCTGGTAGGGGTAGGGCGCCGGGCCGGTGCCGTAGAGGGCCGGTCCCCGCGAGTTGTAGCCCATGCTGGCCGTCGACATCATGGCCATCGGGTGCAGGCCCGGGAACATCATGCTCTGGGGCTGGAATTTCGGTTCTCGATTAGTCTCTCGGCCACTGGGGACGTGGAGGGCGTCGGGGAGGACGTGTCGGAGGTCGGGCCTGCGGCCTTGATCTCCCTGCCGCATACGAGCGGGGCCCGGGGGCGCGGGCGAGCGCTCAAAGCTTGGCTCAAAGCTTGGCTGAAAGCTCGGCAGGCGCGGGAGGGGATCGGCTCTTTGGGCGGTAGTAAATGGACTCGCAGCCGGACTCACCGCCATGGCCTGCAGGTCGTTCTCGTAGCTCTGGCGCAGCTTGTTCGAGATCATGGCCTCGGCCTTGCTCATGTTCTCGATGCTGCCCTTGACCGTGATGATGCGCTCGAGGTTGAAGCTGTTGATGTCGTTGATGCTGCTGACGGTGATCTTGGTGTCGGTGTCCTGCATGATCCTCTTGATGGTGTTGCCGCCCTTGCCGATAATGCGGCCGATGAGGTTGTTGTGCGCTAGGATCTTCAGGGTGATCTCGCTGGAAGAGCCAACAATGTCGTCAGTGGTTTGCTGCTGCTGGCGCTCCTTGCGACCGGCAGCGCCGCCGCCGTCCTCGTGCTCCTGCTGCTGCTGCTGCTGCTGCTGCTGCTGCTGCTGTTCAGCGTTGGCAGCGCTGCCAGCGGAGGCGCTGCCGCCCTCGTCGTCAACTGACCCCTTGTTCGTGTTGCTCGCCTCCTGGTGCATCACCTCGAGGATCTTCTTGCAGGCGTTGGTGCAGTTCTCCGGGTTGCCGTAGATCGTGATGGCCTTCTCGAGCGAGCCGAGGTTGTCCTTGCGGTGCACGTCCACGCGGGCGCGCGTCATCTGGGTGATCTGCCGGATGGTCGAGCCCTGCCGGCCGATTATCGCGCCGACCATGTCGCTCTGCACGAGGATGCGCAGCGGGAAGTCCGTCTGGCGGCCGGCGCCTGGCAGGCCCGAGAAGGCCACGCCGCCGCGCTGGCTGCGGCCCCGGCGTCGACTCTCCGCCGTCGACATCTCCACCTTCAGCGGGTTGCCCTCGTACTCGTAGCCGTTCAGCTGGCCGGCGGCCCTGCAACAGAGAGGCAAGCGTAACGTGAGCATGTGCACTTATTCTAAAACTCATCGGAGAGAGTGGAAAGGCACACTCGCTGCGGACTCTCTCTCTCTCTCTCTCTCTCTCTCTCTCTCTCTCTACACGGAGAAAAAAATGTTGAATCTACCGAAGCGACTTCAGTATAGGATCTACTTGAGTAAAAAATGTGCGAGAATAGACTCGCACAGCACAAAATTTCCGAGCGAGAAAAGTGGAGGAAGCGCAGCTGTGGCGGTAGGCGGGGCTAGACGAGTTTGGGCCCTTCTGCGCATTCGATGAGTGTCTACCGCGCAGGATTTTCTTTCCCTAAATCGTCAAGTAGATTCTACTGAAGTTTTGAGTAGCCTCAACGTTTTTTTTTCTCCGTGTAGCTCTCGCACGCTCGCGACTCGCGAAACAAAAAATGGAGGTGTATATTTACTGCAGGGCCTGGTCCGGCGTCTCATAGCTGACGAGGAAGGCTTGGGTGCTAGGGTCGCGCGACGTCGCCTTCTCAAAGTTTTGAATCTGTCCGTAGTTCGACAAGAGCTGCTCGATATCCTCGATTCTGACGTGGGCCGGCAGATTGCCCACCAGGATCTTCGCCCCGGAGCCGCCGCTGTAATCAGGGAAAAGCATCCGCGGTCAGTGTCTCGCGCTCTCTCTCTCTCTCTCTCTCTCTCTCTCTCTCTCTCTCTCTCTCTCTCTCACTCCCCCGCGCAAGTCTTTGGAACACAAAATATCAGAATGAAATAAAAAGCAGGATTGAAAGCGACACATAGAAGCAGCAGAATTAACATCCGAATGCGAGGCCCCCGCACAAAGGCACCTAGCGTCCGTTTCTAGGACGCGTCGCCTCCAAATCCGGCGCATATGCCGCGCTGCCGCATGAATGAGCGCGAGAGAGGCCGACAAAGCGTGCGCGGGTGCCCCTCGGAGGAGCTCTCCGTGCGCGGGCGGAAAGAAGGGAGCCGACTCCACTCTCGCTTTCGCCGCTATCGATTTTTCGACAACCACGGCGCGCACAACTCCCTCTCTCTCTCTCTCTCTCTCTCTCTCTCTCTCTCTCTCCGACCCATTCAGCGGCGCAGCCCCCGGCTTTTTTGAAAAGTGATTTCGGCATGCCCGCCCGAGCAGGGAGCCCGCTGCTCTCCGGCTCGGGCGTGGAACGCGCGCACGTGTGCACGGCGACTGATCGACTCGCGTGACGGCCGCAGCCTTCGCGGCTGATAAGACGGACGAGCGCGCGGCCGTTGCAGCAGTTGCCGAAAAAGGAGGCGGATGGCCTTGAACGGGATCAAGACAGCGGCGCTTTGTACGGCGAACGCGTGTGCGTAACAAAGGGAGTATTGTTCTAGGGCTCTCGCGGAAATGCCTAGGCGGCAACCTTGGAAGGCGAGCGCAGTCAAGGTCACGAGCCGTCTTCCCCTTTAAATGTTTTCGCTGATTTCGCGAGACGAGCTGCGCGCGCGTCCTATGACTAATGGCCAGGGGTAGCGCGCACACAGAGGAGGGAGGCCCTTTGTTTCGCGCGCTTTTGCGGATGCCGCCGAAAAAAAAAGCGCGCGCAAAGCCCTTTACCTCCGTCTCCCTCTTCCCTTTTTCGGCCCATCCTCTCGCGCCTATCTCCCTGTCCCTCTGCGCGCGCGCGGGGGTGTATCTCCCGCGCATGTGTGCACATGGTCGACCGCGCGAAAGTGCGCACGGCCGTTTCGAGCGCTCGGCTTTAACCGATGCGGAGCCGGGCTATATATACACGAGCCACCGCCCAAGACCGAATTGTAAGAACGAGTTCGTTAACGCGCCGGCTTGTCATGTGTAGGACTCGAATACACGTATGCGAGAGACCAATGAAACCGAGCGAGGCAGTTCGCGTTTGGCATAATGACGCCGGTCCTGCAGGGGCATAGGCAGGGGAAGGGGGAGGGGGCATACCGGCGCGGCGGCTGGCGCAAAATCGATGCTGAAAAGGGAAAGTGGCGGCGCGCGCCTCCCCCGCACATTCGCGCACAGGTGCGCGACTCGTCATCAGCTCGTCGTCCTTCTCGACTCCGGCGCGGCGAGCGCGTCTGGCGATAGCGATGTACGCTACAGCAGTGTTCCAATCTTATAAATACGCTTGCGCAGCGACGAACTTTTCCATCGGTATATACAAAGCACATCGCGCATAAATAATTCACCGCCGGCGCAGAGCACGACTCGCGGCCACCCACCTCAGCAGCGGCGCGCAGAAGGCGGCAGCCTAAAAATACAGCAGCCGGCAGCGGCGGCGGCCCACTTTTCCGTTGGACAAACACACGAGAGCGCGCGAAATTTACTCGGCGCGTCGTCCGACTCGTTTCGTAATTTATTCGTCGATTAGCGAGCGCGACGACGACGAGGCTGGCGGCGGCGGCTCTCTTTTATAGACAGCGTCGCTCGCACCGATGAGAAATCGATGGGCTGCTGCTCGGCCATTCGCCTCTCGCGGCGCGGCGCGAGGAATTTCATTTCCGGCCGCGGAGAGACACTCCTCCGAGTGTCGCGGGCTTTTATTTAGATTTTATTGAGCGATGGAAAATAGACTTACGGACTCCCGAGAGAGCTCTTGAACGACTTTCGTACACCGAGTGACGGCTGTAATTCTGTTATGGCATCGTCTATTTCGAGCTTATTGCTGCAGCGCCCGCGTTACACGATACAATCGAAGGAAGGAGCTGCGCTCTGCTGACGCGAGCACTGTGCCAACACAGATGACTCGCCGGTTTCCTAGAGAACCGCAGGTACACACGCGCGGACTGATAAAACATAAATATTTGCTCCGGGGTATTTTTAATCAGCGCTAGAGTCGGAAGGAAAGGCTTCGAACCCGACATGGACGAGCCGTATGTGCGCTCTATCAATCTTGCGGTCCGTGTCTTGCAAGGTTTGATGTTTAAAAGCAAGGAGCGAACTTTGTTCGATAATTTTCGCTATCTTTCTGTGCTTTTCAGACGATGACCTCGCTATGCTTCACTTTTTCCAAATCGGACTATACTTACTCGCGGCTGTTTCCATTTCCGCGCACTCGACAATCCGATCACGCCCCAAGCGCATCGGACTCGCGGCAATTAGTCTCGCATTCCTTTGGAATTTCGTCGATTCTTCGCACGACTGCAACGCGCGCGGCAAAACCCAAGATCGGCACGCAGACGTATATTGGAAGTGACTCACGCGCGCCGCTCATTCACAAACGCTCGACGACGCCCTCGTGCGGCTGCGATTATTTTTCCTCCGATCCATGGTGGGTGTATAATGTATACATAGGACCCCATGCCGTTAAGTTAAGTTAAGGCCGGAAGCGCTGGTAAACGAGGCTTCTGATGAATTTTCTTTTTTTTTGAAGCTCTTCACGAAAATACCCATCGTGAAATAGAGCCATATTACGTTCCAATGTTGCATGCGACTAAATATCGATAAGTGGGGAAGAATTTTAATTCCTTGAGAATTTTTTGAATCTTGAAAATATCAATCGGATGGAAAACGAAAATGTTCTCTATTTAATCGAGAGCATTCCATAAAAATATCATTCTAGGCAGGCAAGCGTATGGAGAGGTCGTTTTGTTCAACATCTTTACCATCAGCGAAAAACGATGCAGCTTCGCTCAAAAGTGTACCGATGCTCCATGGTGAAGGCTCGCTGCAGCCGCTGATGACCATTTATAAACGACATCGCTATGAATACAAAATTCCACGAGTGAATGAATCACTATGTGTTGTCGCACATGACGTCAGCGGAAGCCTCGCGGTGCTGCTTTCTACTTGTCGCGAGAGCAAACGTTAATATCTACGCGCGAGCTGCAGCATCAGCCTGCTGTGTGTGCGTGTGCGCGCGCGTGTGTGTGTGTGTGTTTGTGTTTGGGTTTGTGACGTGTATAATTCCGGGCGTCTCTCACGGTAACTTTTCCTCAGATCAGACTGTTCACAGCAAGTGGACTATGTGGACTCGTTTCGAACGTGTATCGCTCGCGATAGTGAAATCGCAAACGGAATGACGAATTATAGGAAGAGCAATCAACTTCGCTGAATTATAATTTCCATTCCGTATCATCCCAGCAGGCGACGTCGAGCGGAGCGTCCCTACAAGTATGTGGAATCCAGGTATAAAAATAGAAAACCTACGTCACGAATCCCGAGTATACGCGTGTTGTAGCGTGCGCTAGTGCATCGTAATATGGGGGAGTAACGGAGAAGATAAAAAGGGAAACAAAGCAAAACAAGCGCCCGAATCGTCTGCGCACAAAGCAAACAGATCGTTGGGAGATGCTTCTCAAGAAGCCGTTTGCTTGCAATTCGTTGATGAAAATAATAACGGAAATTTTCGCGTCGCACTACAGCTCTCATTTGCAAATGACGTTTTTGCGACACGAGTCGCTTTAATGAGGCGATGAATATCAGAGGTACAGCGTAATGTTTCAATTATTCTCGAGGAAAAAAAATTAGACTCGAACGTGCATACTCGTTGCTCGACACGGGGGCAAGCATCGGATCATTATAACATGCGCATTCCTTGGAATATTTAATCTCATTGAGTTGACCGGGATCAGTCTTTGAACTAGGCAATTTCCGCGACGTTTAAACATAAACTTTATGCCCAAGTCGTGAGCACAAGCTCGGAAAGGTATGTTTCGATTTCAACAGTATCCTATCTCCCCCTCCAAACATACAGGGTATCGACGAGCCGAGGAGAGGAGTCGCGGGAACGAAAATAAATTGAACGAGATCCTGCCCGGCGCTGGAAGCCACGTGCGCTGCTCTCCGCGGATGCATAATGCAGTTTCTGAATCTCTCTTCTCTCAGTCCTGACGCGAGGTTAAAGAGAAGCCGTTAGACGACGCAGCGCGGATACGAATCTTTTCCTCCCGATATTATTATTGTTATCGTTATGCGCGAGACTCTCCTCCTCGGCTCGTGAAAATTGTCTATTCAGGCGCCACCGCCGCCACCGACGCTTCTCGGTGCGCACACTGGAGGGGGCTATTTTTAGCGCCGCGTAAAAAGCCGGGGGAGGTTTCAAAGCGGGACGCCGAATTTCTTCGAAATATATCAAGCAGTTTTTATCTCTCTCTCTCTCTCTCTCTCTCTCTCTCTCTCTCTCTCTCTCTTTGCACTCCTTGCGGTCGCGAGCGATTGAAAATTCATCAGAATACAACACTGCGCGTGGAGGAGGTCTGCTCGATTCGCCAAAGTTCGCTAATTAACCCGTTTTTCGCCTCTCCGCCTCGAAGAACCGAGGCGCGAGCTAATTTTAAAATCCACGCATTACAGCGCGCGCGAGCGGCTCGTTCAGCCTTTCACCGTAAGCTCGCGCGCCTGGGAGAGAAAAAAAAGTGCGAAGGAAACGCGAGTGTGTACGTTTTTCATTCTCCGCGCGCGTGCAGCTATGTATCGACAGAAAATTCCTCGGAAGAATGCTTTGTTTACGCTTTTTTCGAAGCTGCGAACGTGAATAGCCTGTTTATAAAAAAAAAGAAAGCTGCGGCTTCGCCGATTGTTCCTTTATTAAAGCAGTATATGAATGTTTCATGAATAATGAATCGCCGCGTGTATTTATAGGCCGTTCGCATATAGTCCAGGGCGGAAATGTATTTAAAATAAGGCCAGTTCGCAGATCGGAGCGCTTGATCGCACCCGGTGACGGGCCCAATGCACTATTCGATCCGACTTTACCGCGTGGGTAGCCTCGCTCGCAGAAAAGTGTGTTACTTTTAATGGATTTTTCTATATGCAGCGATACTTGGTCGCACGCGTGCGTAAGATTAGGAGCGACCCAGATCTCTTCGCAAAGGCAAAACGAGAGTTCGCCTTTATCGCGACACGTTTTTCCTGCTCCCTCGCTCTTTATTTTCGCCCATTCTGTCCTTGTTTCTTTATTTATTTATGTTTTAGCGTCTGTGCGTAATAGAACGCTCAGAGTTTTCCTATCGCGTCGGCGTTACGTGAGCGCCACGCGCGTCTCTGCGCGCGCGCGCGCGCGCGTGTGTGTGTGTGTTGGCAGGCTTATAGATAAGAGAAGAAAGCCGCAAAAAAAACGGAAAAGCAAACATGGCTGACTTTTGTTTACTTGTATCGCTCGCTCGTGCAGCCGCGCGCAGCTTGTCAAATGGAAGTGGTTTTCCGCGGCGTTTGCTTAAATTGTAAACTTTGTAACAAATTCGCAGCCAATCTCGCGAATTGGATTTTAGAACACCAGCAGTGGCTATGCGGTCTTGTATTATAAGTTCGATTATGTTTAAAGCGAGAAAATTGAAAAAGCAACTCAACCGTTATGTGTGCACAAGCATTTAGAGAAGATGTGAGTCGTCGTTTTTCATTGCATAAAGTTTGATCGCCGAAATAATGAGTGCAAGATAAAGAAAAGAATAAAGAAAAAATGTCGAAAAGCGTATTTTGTTCGAGGAAGCACAACAGATGTGAGAAAGGCAGAAATAGATTGCCACTTCACTCGCATCATCGCAATTGGGAAAATGAGAAACAATTATAATTAATAGGAGTCCCGCAAAACGTTAAAGTGTTGGTCAACGCTTGGGCACATCGCAGCAACAGATGTTCGCGAGTGAGACGCATATCGATCGAGCCCCTCCTCCGCTCTGTGTTGTGACGCGGGACAAGGAGTGACGATGAAAAAATACACGAGAAAAAATGAACTGGGCATATTTCTGCAAACGTACATGTCGGCGTGAAGAGCGCACACGCGCATGTGATGGCCGGTACGTGCGACGTTTTACCCTCTCCTATAGGTACTCCTAGCCACAAGTATGAGCGGTGTATCTCGTCGCCAGGAGAAGCAAGAGGCCTCGACGATCGCTCACCGATTGTTCCACTTCCGCCTGCCGATCATGGCGCCGCCGTCGCGCGAAAAATCTCAGCGACCGCCGCTCGCAGTTTTCCACACAGGCACTCGCGCAAGCTTCGATTGCATCGGCCGTCGCCGTGGAAAGTTACCGCGGCGTCGAGCTTTGCGAGCGAGAAAAAAGGAGGAAGGAGGAAGGAGGAGAAGAAAGCGAAAGCGAGCAAATTAATCCATTACTCGGATTACTGCGCGCGCGTTTAACCGAAAACCGCTCACTTCCAAAATTACCTCTACCGGCTGCAGGCCGTCCCGCCGAAAACTGCCGAAACGAACTGCCTCCGGCGGCACTCGATACTGCGATACTGCACTGCTCGGCGAGAGAGAAGGAGAAAAGTCGAGCAGAGAAAACGCGGCTTTCGACGGAAAATGAAGGAGGAGTCACGCGCGCAGCGCAGAGTCGAGTCTCTCGCGCGCACGTGCCGCCCGTAAGAACGTCGCGTCGCGTACTGAGAATGCAAAATTGCAGCGGCGGCGGCGCGCTCGCGTCTCTGCCTGTGTGTGCGTGTGCGCGAATAACGGCCGCGGCGGCACCGGCAGACTCAACAGTGCGCCGCCGAGACGACGGGAGAGCCCCGAGCCCCGGCGAAGCCGCCCGAACCGCCTGCGCTTGTGTGCGAACACGCGAGCGCCGACTGTGCGTGTGTGCAGCGGTGGCGCTTCGATGCACGCGGCTTTTTTCGATCCAGCGATTGATGTCGGGGAAATCGTTGTTCTGGAGATAAAAAGAGCGACCGCCCGTCCACGCTGTTGCCGTAACGAGCCGTAAACTGAGCGTTTACGCCGCCGCCGTCGGAGAGAAGGAGACGGCATAATTGAATTTTCGAAACTGCGCGCGTAATGACCGACTGCACGCGCCGGCCGATCTCTCTCTCTCTCTCTCTCTCTCTCTCTCTCTCTCTCACTCGATCATCGCAGCTCGTGAGCAGCCGGAAGCGCAGAGCGCACGAGCCGGCCGGTAATAACACGGCGCTGACGATGCGGTCATGGTGAATCATCGGCTGTTTTCGCCTTTCAAAAATTTCCTCCAACTCGGCAGCTGCAACCGAGTACGCGTTGGAAACGCGCGCTATCTCTCCCCGAAAGCGAGAGTACTGCGAGCTGCCCTTGAAAAAGCAAAGAGACTCGCCCGCGCGGAGGCGGCTTGAAAAGCACTTGATCGCCCGCGTGCGCCTCCGCGCCCTTTCACTCTCGCCGGAATTCGCTCAATTCGCTCTGCCTGCGCGCAGCTCTTCCGAAATCAATCTCTGCTTTTTCCATCCTGTGTACTGCGCGCGCTTTAATGATGACTTTAATGATTGCGGCACTTTGCGAGTGTTTTCTCGTCGATTCTGTCCCTCTCACTCTGGTAAACAAAGAGCAGGCAGGCTCAAAGAGACACAATAAGATCGACGAGCTAAGTTGCGGCGAAGCACAGACGGGGAGACAAAGCAAAGAGCAAAAGTGTAAGTCGAGAGCCGCGCAGTGCGCGCTTGCGCATTACGCGAACCGTTATTTTTTTCCCTCAAAGGAACGCCCGAGCGCGAGAGGGAGAGAGAGAATTTCGTTTTTTGAAGCTGCTGCTGGCGCCTGTCGCGACCCGCATAGGCCCTCGCTTTCTATATAGTTGTGCACCTCCCGAAAGCAGCTGTTACGGGGTGCGAGAGAGCAGCTGCCACGTGCGCGCGCGGCCGCGCGACGACGTCCAGGACGATCTAGCGTAGTAGGCGGTTATAGGGAGCTTTTCGGGGCCCGGCCGTGCGTGCATTTCTTTCTGCCCTCTTTGCGAAATCGACTTGCATTCGACTCCGACGCGTCCAACTGTTTTCTTCGCCGAGAGGTCGTGAATATTCATAGACGCGATGACACGCCGGCAATTAGCGACGATGCACTGCTCAATCTCCGCTCGCCGCAGTATGCAGCTGGGCCCTTCCTCTCTCCTTGCACCGGGAAATAAAATAAAAGCGCATGCACGCAAACGAGCGGCGCACGTGCGAACTCAAGAGACGCGCGAGGTAATTGGCCCGCAGCAGCCGAAAAACCGCGCACACTTCGTTTTCGAGCGAATTGAGCCGATAAATCACGCGTAAAAAAGAGCCCTCGCACGCGCGAATATACGCCGACGTCTCTCCCCGGTGCTGCTTTGCCCAATTAGCGATTTCGGGACAACGAGGACGAGGCCGGAGCCGCAAAGCGTCTCCCCGCGCATTACCAGGGAGCGGGAGCGTTGGACAGGCAAGTGCAGTCTACGGGCGCTGCATGAATTCTTCAAGTGCGGATTTCGAAGTTGCAGGGTACGGATGCAGGCGGAACTGGCGGAAAGTAGCCCTCGAAAACGCCAACTGCCGCGGGGGGACGATTCGAAAAAAGAGAGAGGGCGCGAATAAACAAAAAGATGAGCCGAGAGCGGGAGCATAGAGGAGCAAAAGGATAAAGTGGCATGTGCGCGAGGGGACCGAGAAGCGGAGCCTCGAAAATCCGAAATTATTCATGTGCTCCGCGCGCTAGATGCAGCGCGGCCCTCCCATGCCCGCAGCCCGCGCGCATGCATATAACATAGCCGCGACGTTGCGTACATCGAGGGAAGCGCACAATCGCTTTTCCTTTCCTTCGCAGCTTCAATTAACGACTTCCGCGAGATGAGCCTCGCAATCCCATTCCGCGCTGCAGCCCGGAACGACTTCCGTCCGCCGCCAAGCGCGCAAGCTCCGATTTTCCCTTTCTCTTTTCAAACGCAGCGAGTTTAAAAATAAAACAAACGATCGGGCGAACGCGACGAGTTTACATTCAGAGGGAGAGGGTGCCGTTAAAAAGGCGCGCGCTCAATTCAAATTGCGAGGAGGGCCGTGAACTTGCAGAAAGTCCCGCGTTTATTGCCCGAGAAAGGGTGGCTGGCGCTTTTTCGCGAGCAGCATTCCGCCAGCATAATTTACATCCATACATACACACCGGCGTCGCGGCGCCGGCTACGCGAAAATTCCGCAAGTCGAGCGCGATGCAATCCCGTTTCTCTCTTTGCGACAGCGGCAGAGCTTGCGCGTGGGACGGGCCGATGAACGCGCTTCAATAATGTAATGCAGTCGCTGGAGTATTCAGATCAGGCAATTTTAATTTTCAGCCGGCTTTGTGTCCTCCGACTCGCGCGACTGGATTTCATTTAACAGCGGCTCACGCGCGAGAGTAGCGACGTTTTGCCGGTGATAGCTTGAGAGACGTGCGCGCGTTATATGACTAGGTGGACGTCGTATAACGGTGTAAGGTGTAAGGCAACGCTTCACAATCTCTGAGCAGGACAGTTCATCGCACTCGACGCCTTTTCATTCGTTGGCTCTGCAAGGTGACGAGGATGCAAATGGATCCGTTGTAATTCAAACTCGTCGATTCGTTTCGATCGAGAGGCGCTATCGCGTGAACGAAGACTAGTGGAGAAAATTGTTCAGCGATCAAAGAGCGCGGGGGTCCGGCGTGCGGGTGCACGTCGCTGCTTTTTACCGCAGGCGTCGTCGGTTTGACTTTCGAGATAAAAGCATCGTCGTCTTACCGATACATTGAACAAACAGTGGGCGCACCTACCGCATCGTCTGTTCGAGCTGTCCCGACGGATGTACATTATACAAGAGACTTTTTTCATTTCAGCGTGAAAAAATTGCATTCGCAGAAAGCGAAAGCCCGTTGGGCTCCCGTTGCAAAAGGCCGAAACGAAGAAGCCCGCCTGGCATCGAGAGCGAAAGTGTTTTCCGCGCTCGGCTGTGCGCATGAAGAAAAAGGGCATATTGCGCTGAGAGAAGGAGCGCCGGCGCGCCGGTATAATAACCTTGACCCGGGGATGAACGAACCCTCTCGCGCACACGCGCGCCGCCAGCGCCACCCTCCCCCGACGCCGCCGTCGAGCTTTCCTCTCTCCGCCGCCCCTACCTCCCCTACCTCCGCTACCCCTCTCGCTCCGCGGACTTTTCGGCTTAGCTTTTTCTTTATTTTTCCTGCAACTCGACGCTTCCAGGAAGAACGTTACGTTCAAGTAACAACAGAAACACTCCTCTCTCGAGGAGGATCGGAGGGAAAAAATTTTAATCAGCGGTATAACCGAGAAATTTATGCCCCTCGACTCGTCGATTCCGCGGCGAGTTATAAAGAGTAGAAACAAAGTCGTCGGCGAGTAACGAGCGCGGCGGCTCATCAACATATTTCGTATTTATAAAGTTGTCAGTTCGGCGCTAAGAAACTGCAGCGGCGCATCGTGTCAGATGGGAAGCGGCGTGTCTGCCTCCCTCTGCTCTCCTCTCGATCGGAGGCGCGGTGGCCTTGGGTCGCTTTCGGCCGGCGCAAAGCAGCGCCTAATGAATTCGAATCCCGCCCCGTTTCCTCCCGGGCTTATTCGCGGAATGGCCCACTTTCGGCCGAAGGAGCGCGCCTGCCTCCTTCTCTCGTCAAAAAATAGCTACCTTCGCAGGCTGGCTTCGCAGGCTGGCTTCGCAGCTCTCCAGCGAGCGCTGCTTCAATAGACGTTCCAAAGACTTACCGCATGAGAGCCGCGAGACAAGGCAAAAAACGGGACCTGTGCCCGGAGACAGTCCTTACCTGAAACAGAGAAGGAGAGTTGGCGATTAGTATACTGCTGCAGCGCAAACGGATTAACCTTCCGCGGCGTGCACTCGATAGAGGGGCAAGGGGAGAGAGTGAGAGAGCTTGCAGTGCGCCGCGGCACACACGGGGCGACGACGGCTGGCGGCTCGGATCGATCCGGCGAGACTAGGAAAGTTTCCAGCGAAGTGATTACCCTCCTCGCACGCCAGCAGCAGCGCCGACCGCCTCGCTCCTCGTGCATGCACTTTGCACGCGTACGCACTTCCGAAAAAGAGCCAGAGAGCTTGCGGCCCGATAAGCTCGATGCGTGCTACGCAACTGCAACAATTATGCCTTACCCCCCGGCGCAGGCGTCTGCTCGTCAGCCAGCGACGATTGCGCCGAAATTCCAACCAATAGCCGCTTAAAACATGTTGATGTAAAAGCATTCAGCCTCTAGTTTATGTGTGGGTTGCGTATATGAATGTATGCACGTCTATGTACATTCGTAGGCACACCGAAAGTAAGTTTTGTTTGTATGAGAGAGAAAGAGAATGAGAGGGGTCATCTCCTCGCTGCTCTATGTAAGAGTCAGTCGCCTTCGAGCTACTCGTGTAGACGCTCGACGAAAGCACATGTCTCGTGCGTGTTATAATGGTGAAATAAATATTATAAAATTGAGTGATTATCTTTTTATTAAAAAAAGGGATCTGGCCTAAAAGTGCTCCTTTACCAACAAAACAAAATTCACAACTGTGAGAAAGTCTCTGTTTGGCGAGTAAGTAGATCACAGCCATATATTCCGCGCTAAGGAGGGAAAGAGAGAAGAGGAAGAGGCGCTCGGGAGAGAAATGCGCGCGGCCAGAAGTGTAGAGATAGAAAACGAGCGCCACGACGCGACAGCGGAGAAAGAGAGAGAGAGAGAGAGAGAGAGAGAGAGAGAGAGAAAGGAGAGAGGCAAGGGATACCGGCGCGCGAGCGAAGGCCTCCTTCCAGGAAACTCCCTACCCCAGCGCGGCTGCGGTCAAATTATTTATGGCGATGCGAAATTAAGAGTCTCGCTCCGTTTGAGGAGAGCGCGCTCGCCTGCCTGCCTGCCTGCCTGCCTGCCTGCCTGCCGATCGGCGCGACGTATAGCCGACGAATCGCTCGCGTCCTTGATTATAAGCCAGCCTCTTTCGGCGCGCTGCTCCTCTTCGGCCTTTTTTCCACGCAGCACAGCCTCTCGCTTACGGTTCTTTCCTAGTTGTGGATCTCACTGCGCGCGCAGCCAATGTTTTGGAGGCAACCGCGTGATTTACTAGCAGAGAGTTCTCGGAGCGGCGCGGTTATTAGTTCCCGCATTCCCGACGCGATGTACGCGCGCGAGTGTTTGCGCAGTATCGCTGTTGCACGTTTAGCGAAGCCAAACGGGACGGCGAGCTTTCGCCTCTCGCCTTGTTCCCCCTGCGCTCTCGGCACGGGCACGCACACACTCGTGAAATTGGCGAACCGACGACGAAAAAGCCCGCGCTGTTTGTCCTTTTAATGGAGTGGCTACGGGGGCCCCCGACCGTCAGGACGAAACGGTCCTTTCTTCAAACGGATAATGAGCCCCGATACGCTTATCGATTGGGACTGCGCTGTTCCCTTTCGTTATTGCCACTTTTATGATCGGCCTCTTGCACCTCTCTTACGCCCCCTCACGTTGAAGGAATCGACTGAAGAGCCCAAGCCAAAATCGCATGCACACAATTTACGCGGACAAAGAAGTCATTGCTCATTGTGAAACTAATGTCGAGCTCATCGAGTTTAATGCATGAAAGAGCTGCAAAACAAGGGCGCACTCACTCTATGGAATGAAACTGTGACATTCGCTTTTCCATATATAACAGATCTTTCTTCCTCGGCGTGACGCTATATTTTTTCGTCCCCTCGCGCGCCGCGTAAACGACTCGTCACAGCATAAGCGCCTTTTTAATCGAATTTTGCCTCCTCCCCCAGTGGAAATTAAATTAAACGAAACGCGGGACGCGGAAAAGGAGAGAAAATAGCTCGAGAGCGAGCGAAAGGAAGAAACAAAGTGTGTGTACTGGAGACATCGCGTATTCATAGGCAAAACGCATACAAAGGCCTCCGAAATTTAATTAAAATTTCGCCCATCGGATTTGGATCCGACTATACTGTCGCGCACCGCGTTTTCCATCTCACTCGCGACGTGTGTTTATTTTTCCATTTTTCCCCCATTGATCGGGCAAGTGACGGCGCTGATCGATGCTTTTGAATCCACGGCTTCGACGTTTGCTACTTTTAATTTCGAAACAAAGGCAAAGTTCGTTTCATGGACTCAGCGCTTAATACACGTGTGCCCCGTCATTGGGGTCGTAAAATGATCCACGCGAAATCTGCAACTCCGCCGAAAACGAAATTTCGTTCGACACGGATGAGCGCGTGCTTGCAGCAGCAGCTTCCAGTTAAAAAAACTGCAGGTGTGCGCCTTACCAACGCACTTGATATCTCATGGTTCCGACTGCAATCAGATACACCCACACCGACAGCTCTAAATAGTACAATAGACGCGAGCCGGACTGGCCATTATCAGCGAGGAGAAAAAAATGTCCACGCGTGCACAGCAGCATCGTCGTGCTTCGACCAAGTGCGACAAACAAAGGGATCAGTGTCCGAGCGCGCAGGGCGGCTGCTGACCCCGAGATCTCTCGCAGCTTATCAGCCCGTGCACCTCTACAGTACGCAAACACCGCCGGCGATAACCGCGGTAAACGACTGATGCTGCACTTTCTACGCGAGAGTCGCCGGCTACTTTGTCAAGGTTTCGAAACATTCGAATTTCACACGTGGCCCCGTAGATAGTTCCCACAAAGAACAGTTGGCCGAGTGAGCCATCTGTATGCTTTCGCCTAGCGCAGGCCAGGTAGTCTCTTCAAGATCAGCCTCACGCAGCTAGCACACAAAGGCGACCCAAGCGGGCCGCAGCGGCAGCCTCGAGCTTTTCCCAGAATCCCATCCCGTCCGTAAATCCGTCGATCGGCTTCGAGAGGACTGACAGGCAGCTGCGGCTCGGGGAGGGGATTTTTCCCTGGAATGCGGAAGCGCTGTTCGAGAGATAAATCGATGTGCGTTTGAATCCACGCGAGAATTTGGGAGCCCGGTGCAGGTCGCCTCGTTACCGACTCCATTTGCGCGCGGGCGCGGCCGATTGCGCGGCCTGCCGGCAGATAGAGCCACGCGACCGCTTCGGGGGAATCTTTATCGAAGCGCGCCGGAAGTTTAACCTAAATATAATTCGTTTTTTCGCCCGGCGCGAGATGACACGTGGTGTAGCGCGTACGTGCACAAAGCGCCTCTCAGTAGGACATAACAGCCGGAATCGAGAGAAGCGGGAGCCATCCACGTGTCACTCGGCGATTCGTATCGCGCGCGGCTTCTATACTTACGTAGCCGCGGGCGCCGAGAACCTTGGCCCTCTCCTCCGCTGCCGGCGCAAAAAGGAGGAAAAAAGAGAACAAGAGAGGAGAGCAGAGGAGAGGAGAGAGAGAGAGAGAGGCGCGCGCGCGCGCGCTCGCCGGCTTCACCGAATCAAAGAAAGAAAGAGACGCGGACCTTGGGCGTGGGGCTCTAATGTTTTCAGAAAAGTGCGTAGAGAATGTGCCGCTGCCGGCGGCGTTGCTGCCGGAAAACGAGTCTACGCAGGCGTGTGCACGCCGCGCGGCGTGGAAGCTTCTGGATCAGATAGAGGCGGTCCCCCGGCGCTCGATTTCGGCTCTCTCTCTCTCTCTCTCTCTCTCTCTCTCTCTCTCTCTCTCTCTCTCTCTCTCTCTCTCTCGGCTGCCTGTGCGTGCCAGCGCGCGGCTTATCGAGCGGGGGGAAAGCCGGGGCTGACGCTCCTGCGGCCTACCGACGCCGGGAAAAAGAAAAGGGAAAGCCGACGAAAATAACGCACCAACGCTGCGTTTTAAATATAAGCCCGTACGGACTACGCGCCGTAAGCTTAGGAGCTCGAGGAATCTCGACGACTGGGCTCTCTTTCGAAAACGAGAGGCGACCTTCGCCCTTTTCCAGAGCTCGTGACTTGTTTCGGCCGCTGGAAAAGCGAGATAAGACGAGGCCTCGTGGGATGGCTCGAATACCGATTCCGGCCTGATAAACTTTCGTGCGTTTGCTCCTCTCCGGGTTTTCCCGGCGCTCGTGATAGCACGAAAATCATCGTGCGATTCAAAAGGCGTCTACCGAAAATAGCGCAAGGCGCTGCGAACAAAGTGCTAGGAACAAAAAGTTTATTAATAAATTTGCTTTGTTTTCGGCGCAGCGCTTCGACGGAGAATTCGAAGATACACAAGAGAAAGAGAAATCGCACTTTGCGCCGATGTTTTTTGCATGACGCTCGTCGACCTTCTCATAGCTGACCTTTTGGCGCGCTAGTAGCGCTGCCGCACGTGATCGCGATTTTCGGCTGTTTACAACGCTCCTAACTCTGTATTGCAAAAAACGCACTCGCGCGTTTTTTGCAGGCGCATGTCGCCGATTGTTTGCGCCCGAGAATGCGCCGAGACGACGCTCTTTAGACGACGCTCAAAACATGTGAGAGAGATTATTTTTCTATAGATACCGGCCACGCCGCAGAGGGAGGGAGAGAGCAAAGGCACGTTCGCGAAAACGCAGAGCCGAATTCGGCGAGGCATTTGTATTCACGAGGAGACCAGCGCGTCAGCGCAAACTTTTTTTAATTAATCCGGCGGGGCGATCATCGCACGCGAGGCTTCCATGGGGGTCACTTTGAGAATGATAAACTTTTAATGACGCCATCGCGCTCGTCATAATCGAGTCTGCGGACGTTTCATTCATTGTTCGATCGCGTTCGACGAATATTTTTCTCGTAGACCCGATCGCATTGTCCTCGAGCGGGCTGTTTACAACAATTACGCAATGCCAGCGTTCTCTCGTCGATTCGTTCTCGAATTTAACTATTCACAGGACGACGCAAAGCAATTTCCCATCGGTATTCTGCGTGTCAGCGTGGAAGCCGGCGTAAAAAGCTGACTCGACCCAGAAGAGAGAATCCACTCGGCGTACGGCCGTCCTCGACGCATCCGCTCGCGCCCGAAAAAGAAGCAGAAGACGAACGAGGCGGAGAGAAGAAGAGGAGCCAGGCATCGGATGCGAGTTTTCGTGGCCGGAAATTTCCAGCCAAGCCGTACGCGCCCGGCAATTTAAAGCTCGCGCGCTGCCGGATGTCCGGGAGGCTACGGGAATTTACGCGCGCGCGCGCCGAGGAAAGCCCCGATCGCTCGCGGCTGATGTGTCTCTTTCTCCCAAGGGCGCGCGTGAAGAGATTGCGCCGCTTTGTCAGCTGCGAGTGAATTGATCGGTTAATCGGACGGCGCGATTCGATTCGCGATGCGGCGCCGAATTTTCGCCTGCACGTGACTCATCGCGACGGAGTTGTCAGAAAATCGATGATTCGCGCGCGACTGGGAGGATTTATCAGAGAAGGCTCTTTTGCATTTGGTAAACGGCTTTTATCGGCGTCCAGACGCTTCCTTTGAACGAGGATCGATCTAAATATTCGAGACAGCCAGCTCGTGTTTACCGACACAGCCCGTCTAACGCGCACCGTTAGCCACACACGGCCGGAATTCTCCGGCAGAAAAATTGTTTGCGCGCCGGCGTCCGAAACATATTATAAATACGCAGGCGGCGCGAGAGACGCCGCAGAATGAAAGCCGCCTGCGGGCGTACAAATCGAATCCAATGACCTGCCGACACGTGCGTGACATTCCCGCGCGCGAGCGCCTCTGCACGGACTCGCGAACGTCGGTGTCGCACCGCGTCACGCTTCTGCGCTGATAACCGAAAGAGCCATCTTTTTTCCGCGCTATATAGATTCATGCGCGCCGAGCGAGAAGATGAGAGAGTCGACTGATGCTCGACACACTTGCGTACGCCAGAGTTTGGCTAGAGTAGTGTTTGACATACTACTGATAATTACGTGCGTTGACTCTCGAACTATTTCGGGGCCCAGCGCTGCCGCTGATAAGCAGCCGAGCGGAGAAGAGACCCGATAAGGGGAAAGCGTTTTTTGTGCTCTTGCCGAAGCGGTTCGAATTGTCGGGAGCTCGGGAAACGACGGCTATCCGCGTGTTTACGGAATTTCGGGAATCTTTTGAAGAACCGCCACGGCGCTGGATCAGCGCGTTACGTAATTTTCGAAAGCTTCGAATGAAAAATATTATGACTAATTTATCTCTGCGATAGCAGAAAAATTCGATGTACGATTACGTTACTTCTTTCCCGTTGTATAAGGTAGCCCCGCACGAAAACTAGCAGCGCGCATCAGCCGAGTTCAATGGAAGATCACGAGTTCGGCTACGCGGCGAGTAAACACGTATGCTCCCCGAGTTTCTGGAAGCGCGTCGACTTCGAATGGGTTGGCCCTTGCTAATCGGCTGGCGTGTGTTTGTGTTTACGAAGTCCCGCGTTGCCTCAGAGCCCCCGGCGAATTTTTGAAGAAAACCAAGTCCTACCTTAATCCGTCGCCGTTTTTCTCCTCGATCTCCAGTCGCTCCATTTCCTTCTGCAGCTGTCCGGTCTCCCCGTACTTCTCCATGCTACTGCCGATCGATTATCGTCACTGGCGCCGAATGCGTAGATCTACTACTGTACTAATCTGCTTCTCACACTGCCGACGAACACTTTTGCCGTAGGCGCGCGTTAATAATTACAATAAAAATCTGTTACAACAATCGCGGCGCTCTGCGCGCGCGACGAACTTGATTTAAATCTCTCTCTCTGGTTAAAATTGCTCGCACTTTGCTCTCCTCTTCCGCTCGTTGCGTTGCACACTGTTCGTTATAATTTATATATATATAATCTACACGTGTATATACTCATATATGTGTATATATATAAAATTTATATATAATAGATAGATAGATAGATAGATATATATATATATATATCTCTCTCTTTGTTTCTCCGAATGTAACACCCGAGTTCACACGATAATCACGCACCACAGAATAGATTGTTGAATTGCGTTGACTTGAGACACACGACAGCTTGTCTTGAGAGCAGGTACTAGCGTATGTATGCCACTGTTGTATTATCGAGTTCCTCGACTATGAGCGGATGTGTCGGCAGAGGGAAAATCCAAAAGCTGGTTGGAAGACGACCGGTGGCGGGCACACGGCGCGGAAAAACGAAAGAGGGAAAAGAGTTTGTCGGAAATTTTGAAAAAAAAAAATGGAAACCGGGATGTGTGTATGTGTGAGTTGTAACGGGGGGGAGCCTGGCCGTTAAACCGCCTCTCTCTCTCTCTCTGTGCTATAAGCGCCCGCGACACGCTCCGAGGTAGACTAAAAGCACAGCCGAGGAGCCGCACTTTCAGCCCCGGTAAGAGAGAGAGAGCGAAAGAGAGCGCCTCTCTCGCTCTGTCTCTGTCTCTCGGCTCGGCTCGGCTCGGCTCGCACTCACACAGCAACGCGGCGGCCGAGCGCACGCTCACGCACACGACACACTCGCGGAGACACTCCTAGACGCTACGTCTCTGTCTCTCTTCTCCTGCGGTGGCAGCACTTTTTCCGCCGACGAGTCGCTCGGGGGCGGGAAATTCGAATTTCCGAGAGCGTGTGCGCTGATCGGCCGATCTCGCGGCGGCTCGACTCTCCGTCACAGCTCCCGCGGGCACTTGCTCGTTCCTCTTCCGCTCGGTTCCTCCAGCTTTCAGCTCTTCCTCTTCCTCCTGGTCGTCGGGTGCTTCGGCTTTCGTCTATTGCTGCTTGTGGCTTGGGATGAGGTTGTCGGAGAGTTTGTTGCTTGTTGCTGTTGCAGTTTGTTGGTGATGATGATTCGGTCCTTTGAACGTAGGACGGGACGTGTAGGGCGCGCGTGTGTATGACACGGTATTCGGTCCTCGATCTACTTGTCCGTCGTGCGTGGCCGGCTTGGTGTGCACCTCTCTCTCTCTCTCCTCTTCCCCGAACGAGCACGCTAGGCGGCGATCATTTTCTCTCTCTCTCTCTCTCTCTCTCTCTCTCCCTCTCGCCTTGGCCGAGGATGACGTCGGCGGGTATTTCGCCGCTCGCCGCCGCCGCTATTTCCGTCTCGCTCCCGCTCTCTTGCTTTTCTGACAGAGAAGGAGGGAGCCTACGCTAGGGAGTAGGGAAAATTAGAAAGAGCCGGCCGAGGTGGGAGTCGTTTCACTCGATGGTGACACGCACGCACACACTGGCTCCCGGCCGCTTCCCTGTTTCTATCTCTCTCGCGCTCTGCCGCTCCCTCTCTTTCCCTGCTTCACGCATCTGCGGACTTCTCTTCTATGCCGGCAAGAGAAGCCAGTAGGCTACTCTCCATATTTCACTCTCTCTCTCTCTCTCTCTCTCTCTCTCCTTTCTTTTCTGCGCTCGAGCTGCCCCATTTTCTCGAATCCGCGGTTCCAAAAAACGCTGGACACGTGCTGCAGCTCTCGAGATAAAGACTTCGTTTTTCTGCGCCCAGACAGCCTTCTCTCGCGTCGCTGGGAGCGAAGTTTCATTCGAAAATCAATACATGGGCATAGCGAAACGCCACCATCTGCGCTTTTCCAACGCGCGCGGCTCCCCTGGCAACTAGGCACAACAGAGTGCGTAGATTTCCGTGCGTAGAACAGCCCACGGTCGAACAACGCTTCGTGAACATTTTCCCGTCGAGACCGCAGCGAACATTTCGGCGTTCGCTCTCGCATTTCACGGCTCGAAAAAGCGCCGATCGAATTCCATCGAAATTTCGTGAAATAGAGGAATAAACGTTCGCCAAACAAAGCGCGAAGAAAATTTTCCTCGCACGCTTCCGTGTGCCGGGTATAATACCCGGCTTGCGCGCTGCCGACCAAGCCGCGTGCGCTCGCCTATAAGCCGCGCCCAGTTTCGCTCCCCACGCGGAGATCGGCTCTCGGGATGGTGGGAGAGCGATACGCGGCGGGGTAGTGCCGGCTTTTACGGTGAGCGCCCCCACCACGCGGATTCCCTCCACCTCGGGAACGAGGAAAGCGAGGGAGGGGAGAGGCTCGGTTCTGTTCTACGTCTTCTCGAGGGAAATCCGAACGGGAGGCCCTTTTAACGCTGCCGATGAATTATCACTACGACCCCACCACCGAATTCGCGTACAGGAAGTTTGACTAGTCGGTCAAGTGTAGCAGGGGCGATAGACCGGCTGCGTAGAGTTTGAGGAGAGAGGGCCGGGCCACCTGGCGGACGCCGGCAGGTACTAGCGGGCCTCGTTTCATACTGGTTCTTCCGGGTGTGGAAGATTTTTCTGTGTTATTTTTTTTCTTTTTATGTCCCCGAGCCGGAAGACTAGGCTGCGCTTCTCTCTCATTCGTTTGGTCTCTTGTAAAAAATACAGCAGCATCGGCTTTTGTTGTTGCGGACGGCCTGAATATTGTAGCTCGTATCTGATTTCGATACGGAAATAACGTGTCGATTCGACGTCGCGAGATAAGGGGACTTTGAGCCGGACGATGATGAGAACTTTTTATAAAGTCCGATACCGAAAGGAGAACGCTAAATTGTGATGGTCAATGAACCTTTTGCCGAATAGAACATCGTGCCTAGTGCGCGCATGAGTCACGCGTGAAATAAAGCGGTTATGTAATCCCTTATCTGAATAGCAATCGGCGTATTATTCTATTTTTTTTCTTTCTTCATAACAGCTCCGAGTCGGTGTTTCAAAGACGCAGAAAAACAACATCGACGTCGCTAGGTATGTTTAAGGAGCCACGAGACGCAGCCTTACAACATTTCATTGTAGCTAGGCGAGCTTGGAGGAAGCGGAAAAGCGGCTGGCAGCGGTGCGGGAGTCGTATAGATTCTAGGCGACAGATGCCTCGCCGTCAATGGACGCTAGGCGAGGGTTCGCTGCTCTCTCGCTCGGCCGAATGAAAGAGCAGGCTTGTTCGTTTCTATAAAAGCGATCAGCCGCTCTTTCTCTCTCTCTCTCTCTCTCTCCCCCCCCCCCCTTCTTTCGTGGGTCTCCTTTGTTATTGCCGGTGACCTGATTCCAAGTGAGAGAGAAGAAGAGATAGACTAGCCAAGGATCCTCGGGTGACGGGAGTTTCTCGAATGATCCACGAGACGGCACGGTGTGATGCGACTATAATTTTCGGAGCCGAGTGATTTTAGTGTCTCGGAGGAAACTTTTTCCGATTGAAACTTGGCGCGCGCTTCTGAATTAATTCCACGGCCTCCCATTGAACAGTCCAGAGGTTCGGCCGGACTTCTTTGAAATCTACATTTTTCCATCTGCTTAGCATGATTGACGGGGACGGCAAACGGTCTGAATTGGGCTTAACTAGGCTAATTTCACCCTCAAATATTGATGGGCTTCGGCTAACGAATAGTGATTTTCTCCGAAAGCTTCCAAGAAAAACATCAGGCTCACTCTGTGTACGCGATCGTTCGTCGTGTGTTGCTTGCTGAAACTTTACGAATTGGCTCCACTGGCACTGAAGTTGAACGAACCCATTTAGATCCAGTTTGTCGTAATAACGGTTAGACTCATAGCTCTGACGAGCATTTGCCGCGTAAACATTTCGAATCGAGTCGCCGTTGACGTTGCATAACTTGGCCCCAGATCGTTAACACAGGCAGCGCCAAGCGACGCAGCAGCTCATTTCGAGTGGGCATTCTCCCGAAATTCCCCCCAGAAACGAAGGAAAAAATCGACAAAGAGAAAGGAGCTCCGTCCACGGAACCTTGGCCGCTCGATAGACCAACGGCGGCGTCCATCGATATACAAGTATTTCGAAAGGAAGTCGCGATCCTTTCCTAGAATCCGCGCGAGTAGCCGGCAGTGCGCATTCGCCATCGTCGCAGCCTCGGAACCCGAATCACGTGTGTGTTCATTACATTGCGCGAGCTCTTTTCGAAACGCCTCTCCGCGCGAACGAGGGCACGAACGAGAGAAAGTTTGCAGCAGGAGCCGGGATGAATTTTTCGATTTTCGAAATCGATTCAAGTCCGCTGGTCGTGCAAATGCTTTCGACGCGGTTTTTCTTCGAACGAGTCCCGACGCCCGTCAACTGGAACGACTAATTTACGTATATATAGGCGCGGAGGCGAATTATTAACTCGATGAATACGACCTTGTTCGCTGAAGCGTCCGAATCCTCTTGTGATTATCTTGTCAAGCGGCCCAAACTCTGTACGCCCGCGCAGCCTCGAGAGTGCATCGAGGCTATTATTAACGATTAATTAACGTCGCCGCGCTTGCAAAATTTCAACAGTCGAGAGCAGCTCAGAGAGCGCGTTTTTCCCGAGCCGGCTCGTCCCTCTCTCAGCATACGACACGAGAACGAGCAACAGACGATTTCGCTAAAAAGCCTTTCCACGCTCGGCGAGATGGATAATCGATTGGCGGCCCGTCGTACTTATAGCTACGTATTTTATGCTGCAAAGAAAACGATGACACAAAGCCGGTGCAGAGAGCCTTGCAGCGATGGGGGGGGGGGGGGGGGAAGTTCGCGCGAACTTTTCGTCGGCGCTCGCTGGCTCTGCAGCCGCCGAGTGACCCCGATGTTTCGCCCGACTCGCGACAAAAGAAGGCCGTTCACACGACGTGTACAACGCATCGATCGAAGCCGAAGTCCCAAGGTATGGCGCAGCGGCGCAGACAGTCTCGGCCGAAAGCGAAAGGAGAAGCGACCCGGCGAAAAGCCCTGGGCGAAAAACGCACGCGGGGGCAAAGGTCGCGAGGAAAGGGAAAGCGGCGGCCGCCGAGGGGAATCGCGCGGGAGATAAGGTGCCGAGCCCTGGAAAAATGAGAAGAAAAGAGAAGCGAAGGGGACCGGCAGCTGTGCTGGGAGCCGGCCGGCTCTCTGGGGCAGAGACAAAGAGAAATGGAAAGTGCGAGTGGGCGTAAGAGCGAGAGATAAGAGATTGGGCGAGCGACTCGCATACTCGCGAAGGAGTGATCAAAGGATGAATGGGAAAAAAAAGGATGAACGGCAAGTATATAAACTTCGACGCCGTGTAAATTTCAATTATTTTCCGCAGGGCCCAGTAGACGGTAAGAATTTCAACGCGGGGGCAAACGAATCGTAAAATTAGAAGTGCCGAGAGCGAGATCGAAGTAGCTGCTGAAAGAGCCGAAGGACGACGCCGAGGGCGTACGCGGCCGTTGGCATTGCGTGGGGGCGCGTTGCGAGCCGAGAAAGAATCGATAGCGAGCATTGCGGGCCACGAAGAGCTGCGTGTACCTTATATACACAGAACACTCGACACCCCTTCTCGAGTTTTCGCGTTGGACTAGTTTTTCATGCTGGCTATGGGCTGTGGCTGAACCTCGTTTTGGAGGATACCAAGTATTGTTTTTATTGACGTTTTATCGAGCCTATAGCTTCCCTGATGCTCGTTTCAATCACCTTCCGTAAGTGTCTTAAGCAATTTCAAAATTGTTCTGCTGACTAAATGCGTTAAGGGAATCCCTGGTAGAGATGTTGACCATAATAATTCCAGAAATAAGCAAGATTTGTATGAACTGGGTAGATTCCAGTTTCAACATATCGCTAGAAATCCCATCTAAAATGACATGAATTCTGGAATATTTCTAGCCAGATCTGCTAGAAGTGCTTTTTTGCTTTTTTTATGCTTCGTATGATTTGGATGTGCGACCGACTTTTAATTCGCGTGTATACATAATATACATGTATCACTAATACACCTGTGAATAATATTATAACAAATATAATAAGCCACAATTACAAATAGTTACCAAAAATAGCCTTTATTGCGCCCCCGGGTAATTTATTACCTGGCCGAGCTACCATTATTTTTTCCGGTATTACTGAATAGCTTAGCCCGAGATCTTGAATTTAAAAAAAAATGTCGAAAATGACCGTCCCTATAAAAAATGCGAGTTATTTGAAACAAAGTGAAATTGTTCAAAAATGCGTTCGAAACGAAAAACCGAAAATTCTCGTTTTGAACGCATTTTTGAACAATTTCACTCTGTTTCGAATAGCTCGCATTTTTTATAGGGACGGTCATTTACGATAATTTTTTTTTTTAATTCAAGATCTCGGGTTAAGCTATTCAGTATTAATGTTTGCTCGGCCAGGTAATAAATTACCCGGGGGCGCAATAAAGGCTATTTTTTGGTAACTATTTGTAATTGTGGCTTATTATATTTGTTATAATATTATTCATAGGTGTATCAGTGATACACCTTTTGAATAAAATTATAACAAATATAATAAGCCACAACTATATGCGTTGGTATTATGTAGCGTCTGTCGTGACGAGTAAATGCATGCCCAAAAGGTTATAAAATATACGTTAGTGGTCGATCCGAGTTATCGGCAAGATTTCTCGAGTATTTCTAGTCGGGATTCTACCGAATGAATCTGCCGAGCCGCTAGGATATTGATTGGTTCAACCAGCCAAATTTCTACCAGGGATGTCGTTCCAAAAAACACTGTTTTTCTATTACATAAAACTTTTTTAATAAAGTTTGCAAATGAAAAACCGAGTCTGTAGCCCCGTAGTGTTAAATTTAATAAATCGCTCTACCAAAATAAAAATTCGATCGGACTTTCTGTTTTTCTAGAAGTTTGGAAAAAATACAAAATACCTCGTGGTGGATTTGCAAAGCTTTTGGGACGACAGCCTCTTAAAAGTCAATCGCAATACGGAGCCATTACTGCGACACCCAATGTATGTACGCACGGTGCTGTCATCGCTAGACAGAGCTTGCTCATCTGTCAAAGTTATAAATAACCTCGCTGCGCATGATATAATTATCGAGGTCGTTACAGAGCCGCGGCAAACAGTCTGTGCAATTAGTGAAAAAGAAGCTTGTGTAAATTAGTCGCATTGTGCACAACGAGAGAGTGTCTACAAAATACATATGCAATGCCTCGTTAGCATACACACTCGGCTGAATGATTTGAGGAAGATAAGGGAAAGCCCGCGAGGGTAGGGGATGAATTAGATAGGCCGTGCGCGGGCGCTGGCATAACGCGATTAGTTTGCGTGCGGTAACGGGAAAGTGGATTAGTGCGAGAGCGAGAAGCGGGCCAAATTTTGAGAGGCAAAGTGACTGACTGAGTGACTGAGTGAGTGAGTGAGATATGAGGAGATATTGAGGATGGCGACTTACCTCCAACCGTTGTCGACCCGGTCGACCGGCGAGTCTGGAAGGGCGGTGTTGCTACCCCTGCAAGCAGGAAAATACATTTTTAAGGGATTATAGGAAATCAGGATTTTAGGAGGATGCTTTTTCGGCCACGTCTTTTCTTCCATCGTTATTGTTCTACAATGTTCATCGTTGTTAAACGTTATTAACGAATTCCCGCTTATTTCTGATTTGGCACCATGAGCTTTCTCAAAGAATATAATTGAAGCTTATGATTTGAGCTTTTCTGCAGAAAGCATATAAATGTTTTCTAACAATAGATGCAGAATGCTTAGTATAGTATAAGTCTGAAACAACGACAACAAGTATGCACGGTGCCTCTGCTTTCAACCCCCTTCCTCGATTGCAGTAATTGTAGGTCGCACTTTAAAAATCTCGTAACGAGCGTCAAAGAATAAAAGGTGAAAATTGCATTAAGGTAAGTTTAACTGACGCCTGATTTAAAAGATTAAAATCCTTAGTTCCCTTTCCTGATTGAGTCATGGATATCCACCGTCAAAAGAAATAACAAATACGTTTAAATGTGCGTACCGAAACAAAAGTGTTGATTTTCAATCATACCTTTAATCCAAAAGTCAATTCTCAACAATAACAATTTTATATAGGTAAGATGTTGTAAACGGACGATTTTGAATGTTAATGAAGACAGAATCATCATACATAATCGCGTGTAAGAAACAAATTCCATGTTCCGTGTTGAAGAAGAAAAAGTAATGTATGAATTCATTATAAATTATAATGATCCAGTTCTTCACATTATCTAGTTAAAATTTGTTAACGAACAACGGCTCGAGGAGACGGATTATAAATGGAAAAAATTAAAAAACAATTAAACCTGGCTACTCCTTCCAACGCATGCTCAACAACCGCCCAAGTCTTTAGCAGCTAGACTAATACACGCGAAATTTTTTCGAAAAATGTAAAGCTGCAAGGCGATGATGTTCCAGATAGCGTATCCCGCATACATAATTATTAATTACTCAATAAACGGCGACGTACAACACGATCTTAATAATTTCAATAAGCGCGCAGATAGGCATCGCCCGCAGCAGCAGCAGCAGCAGGTGCGCAGAGTGTGCCAAAACTCGCGTCAGTGCATCGGCCACGCGCGCGTGCAGGACGAGATTGGCAGCGGAAAATCGCGGCCAACCGAGCGATAGAGCTCCGAAGTGCTTTTTCATCGCGCTGTCGCGAATAATTGCACGTCAGCGCCGTTTCATTAGGTATCAGGAAATTGGACGACATGGAATTAAGCGACATCTGCTCGGGCCCTCGTACCGTTGTAAACGCGCCACGAGTCATTAAATATCTCGATCGCGGAGTAAGGATTTTATTCATATTAGGAGGTGTAGCGACTTTTACATCGGCCCAGCCGAGAAACCGTTTTGAAAGTGAAGAGCGAGAATCCTGGAGAGAGAGAGAGAGAGAGAGAGAGAGAAACGTCTCTAATTACGCGGCTCCTGCAACGTGCCAAATCAGCCCGAGGTCTTGAAGCACGCCTCTCGTACGACTGCGTTTCGCGATTCCTCGAGGGCCCACGCTTTGTGCTGCTGCTGGTCCTTCGCCGACCTTGAAAAATGAAGACGATTAGGAGCGGATGAGGAAGAGGGAGCAGGACAGCTGCAGCTCGTGCCTCGTGCGCTTTATCTCTGCTCTCGATCGCGATTCCTAAGCCCCTCCTCGCGCACACATGTACACGAGAGTGAGAGAGAGAGAGAGAGAGAGAGGAGAGCCCGATGCGATGTCTGTTGCGAAGATACTTTGAGCAAACAGAGAGGCAGGGAATTGTGCGAAAAGGAAAGGCGAGCCGAGATCCAGTCGGATGTTTGCACTGGCCTCTCTTCACGCCTCAACTAGCCCTCGCGCGCGGCGCAGGATCATCTACTAATCTCCCTTTTTGCGCGAGCGCGCGCGGCTCCGATTGAAAGAGAGATCCCAATCTCCGCGCGCGGAACCAGTAACCTACATAGTACATACACTGCAGCCCAGTATAAAGGAGAGACGAGTGGAGGACAAAGCTTCCCGGAGAGAGAGAGGACGCGATAGCTCATCGCCGGATACCGCTATCGCGGTATAATGGACTGCGAGCCATGTTTATAATGCGCACTTGAGAGACTGTCCTCTCTCTCTCTCTCTCTCTCTCTCTCTCTCTCTCTCCCGAGGTAGAAACTAATACAGGAAGGGTCATAGAGAGAGAGAGAGAGAGAGAGAGAGAGAGAGAGAGAGAGAGAGAGAGAGTCGAACGGTTTTGTCCCCTTGGCGCCTGCTGTTGCCGCGCTCTCTCTCTCTCTCTCTCTCTCTCTCTCTCTCTCTCTCTCTCTCTCTCTCTCTCTCTCTCTCTCTCTCTCTCTCTCTCTCTCTGTATGTGTCCGACTTTCCTTGGGAGTTTGCATCGTTAATTTTGCCACTGCTGCTGCTGCTACTTCAGGTGTTCGCCTGTGATACGGGGCTATTATTGCTCGGCGAGTTTTTGAGAAGCTAGACGTGGAAGAAGCCTGGATTCCTGCTTACCTCTCTCGAAGCGCCAAGATCTTTCGACACCGATAGCGGAAATCCAGTTAACTTGGCTAACAGCCTGCGTTTCATACTCGCATACAACGATCCAGCTCGTATACAAGTGGGGGGCTGTACGAGGGAGTTTCAACCCGAATACTCTATAAATCGGGATTCTCGAGAAAAGAAAAAAACAGAAATAAAACGATCTTGCGGCACGCCGTTTGTATGTAAATCCCCCAATCGCGGAGTCCCTCGTGCAGCGCACTCGTAATTTGCATCTCTTGCTCTCGCTCACCAGCTCACGCTCAGTTAAGCGAAGCACCTTGTCATCCTCCTCGTCGTCTCTTTTATGCGCGCACGCGTATAACACATGCAGTTCGCAGGCCCTGCATATGTGCGCGCAACAAGTGCAACGCTCGACGTGCTGCATCTCGCGTCTCACTCGTTTTTTAAGTGGGATTTCGAATGCATCGGGGTAGGGATTTAAGGAACGTTAACGCCTGACAGATATCTCGATTTTTTGATTGCCTTCGATTAACGTCTTGAATAATCTATGGATCGAATGCCTTCTCGATGAAGAATGTGGCCATAGAAACGCAAATTTTTATTACACTCATTTCGTTTGTAATCATGCGCTTTTTACTATACAGCGATGAGCTTGACTGAATATCGAGTAAGAAATAATGCATGAGCGACCCACGCAGTAAAGGTCCAACAAAAGACGGCTTCTAATAATTAATATTAATTCTGATTTCAAAAGGTGCGAAATTCCACTATAATATAATTTTTTGAAGCTACGAAGCGTCACAGCTATCACAATAGGTTAAGCGTGAATACGCTTTTTCAGTAAAGGCCGCCTATACACGGCTATACACGGATTGAGAATGCAATGCAATTTGCGTTGCACTGCACCGTGCACTTAAGAAGGAGAAAGAAGCAAAAATGCAAAAAGTATCTGCCAGCCGGCACTGCATGGCAGTGTAGCTCCTTTGCTTCTGCTTCGAATGAAAGCTCATTACAAAGTAAAAGCGAAGAAGCTATAGCATATGTCGAGTGACTCGGGTGTAATTGGCTCGGCCGGCCGTCGATTTGAAATTCGCTGCACAGAGAGAGGATTCGCGAGAAGCGCCGCTTGCCAGGCGCACAACATAATCCCGCGCGGCGTCGGCATCAGCACGCGATCCCGCAACAATGCGGCGGCGGTGCAACAAGTGCATGCACTTTGCCAAAAGCGAGCCGGGAAAGAGAGCAAAAAGTAGCGCCGCCGCCGTCGACAGAGGAAGTGGGGAGACGAGGACCAGACGAATAAACAGGGGAGGAGTTGCAGCCGGTGGGGGCAGAGGAAGGGGGTGAGGAGCCAAAGCCGCGAGCACGAGAAAAAGAGAGAAAAACAGAAGAGCCGCCGTCGCCGCCGGCTGGTGGGGAGCTGCACACGAGACCGGCGCGTGCCGCATGCAACGCTTTTCGCTCGCGAGAAGCCTGCATGCAGTCGGGATGCACTTTGTCTCGCTCTTCCTCCTCTTCCCTGCTTCGCCGCGCTCCTTCGACTTGGCACTTCCAACTTCGAAGATCGCCTCTTGCTCGCGCAAACAGGAACAAGCGAAAAAACAACTGCACTCGCAATTCGGTTAGCTCGCATCGGTAGGACGAGTTGCGGCGCAACTCGTGCATCCAATTATCGCCTTCTCCGGCTTCCGCGTCCCGCCCTACAATGCGCGCAGGTCTCTTTGCAGATGCACTTGTTGCGCTCGCTGTACGGCTCACAGAGCATGCAAGCACACGCAAACTGGAATGCAGCCGGACCGGCGGTGCATCGCGGGGAAGAAGGGTTGCAGCGGCAGCGCGCTCGGGGAAGGGGGGGGGGGGGCGAGAGCGAGATTTGCGGCCACTGCAATCAGACTCTCTCTCTCTCTCTCTCTCTCTCTCTCTCTCCCCCCCCCTCATTGTCATGCTAATGAGCCGAGAGTGCATGCGTGTGCAAGTGCACGCGCGCCGCGCCAGATGATATCCGTTCAGCGTAATCGCTACCGCGCGCAACGCCTGCGTACGCAGGGGAGGGACTGGCTCCTGCTAGGTATCGAGAACTCGTTTCACGCCGCTTTCCAAGCTCCATTAATCTCCGCGCGTTTTGGCTAGCTGCGGCCGCATTGTGTCGTGTCGCTGTCGCGCGGACTCTGCGGTCGTTTTGTCTCCCGAGGAGCCGCGTGCGTAAGCAGCCGATGCAGCGAATAAAGCGACCCACGCTCGTCCTCGCCGCTAATTACGCGCCCCGGTTGATACCGCTCAATGCGAGCGTCGTTCAATAGCGCATTTACTCGCGGAGCTGCCTATTGACGCGCTTCGTCGATGCTAACGTCGGCCCGTAATCGAGGCGGAATCGAGTCGCGCAAAAGACTCCCTAATTTTCGAGCGCGCGCCCGTAATTCCATGCCGCATCTTCTCTGGAAGCCCGAAATTTCCAGGCCTTCAATTCGGAGCTGCAGTGACAACAATGTACCTCGCGCGCATTGTGCAGTCTTGAGAGCTTGCCTCGCATAACGTACTCGGCAGCCCAGTAATTACACGCTGCGCCGAGCTGTTTTCGGGCTGCTCCTTTTTGTTTATGCAACGCCTGCGGTAATTTTTTACTTCTTACCGCGCTTACTTCTTCGGCTCGGAGCAGCCGTTGCGCACGCGGCGTGCTGATTGACGGCGGCGGAGTAACGATAAATCGCGCGCTTCGGGATGGAAATCGCTCGCGACAGTTGCTCGAATGATATATCGTCGTAAAAAGTACATTCACTCCGAGTTTTTGCATGCAATGTATTTTTATAGCCATAAAACTGGTTCCCATCGCGCACATAAGGGGTTGAGAGCTTGCCCCAGCAGAAACTTGGCGATCGTATAAAAATTCAAATTTTTCCCCATAGCTACCAAAATAGGCCTTTATTCGCGCTTTGCGCGCGAGTAGCCTGTCTGTCTAAACATAGACGCAACTCCGGGGAGAAAGAGCGCTGCACTTTTGTTTTTTAACATGAGCGCGAAATCAATGTAGCTGCTTTGCGCTTCGACAAATGAAAAAATACGAATAAACGCAGGAACGCGAAAGGAAGTTATAATATGCCGGCAAAGCTGCGGTCCGCGGTCGTAAAAAGAGTGCAACAGGTCGGTCCGCTGCATCGCGCGAGGCTCATAGAATACGAGTATCCAGCGGCGCTTGATCGTCCGGTATGCGTATATCCGCACATTAAACATTGTTCCGCCGCTCGAGATATGAAACTTTGTCTCGGATCGGAGACAGCTAGTTAAGGAACAAACAACGCCGGCGCAGAACGGAAAAAAGCCCGGGAGAAAAGACGGGCGGCGAGAGCGAGCGGCATTGTCGAAATTCAAGGGGCGCAACTCGCCGCGCCGAGGGAACTAGTTTTAACGTTCGCACACCAGTTTCTCTCTCCCTCTTTGTACCTGCTGTTCTTACCCTCTTTCCCTTTGACTCGCGGTGCGTGCGTGCGGATCCTCTTTCGCGTGTGCGTGTGCTCGATGTACATTTCAAACGAAAAATCGAGGCTCGACCATGCAACCGTAAAACCATAAAGCTCGCGGCGGGGACGCAGATCATCAAGAAAGCTCTGTATAGTGTGCATAAAGGCGTGGACTTACCGTTTCTTCGTGGTGCTGGCCACCGAGGGTTCTACGACCAGAGCCGATCCTAACAGCAAGTAGCCTGCAACAGAAATCGATGGTTCCTCGTTAGATTTCGGTGCGAGGAGGGAGAGGGAAAAATACGAGTCCAACAGCGGCGGCCGCAGCTCGTTACTCTTATTCCCATGCTATCGAATTCAGGAAGTCTTTCCCATGAAAAGCTCGGCACCGGTTATTCCGCTTCCGATAACCGTCGCCGGGCTGCAACGTCTTTGCGACTTCCGGGTGCGCGCGCGGAGCAGCTTCCGCGTAGGCTCCGGGGACGAACGGGAGGAACTGGTATAGGCATTAATAACGATCGGACGAGGGCTCCGGCCGCGAAAGCGCCGCAGCAGCGCTATCATCGCGCCATTCACCGGTATTCTAATCAGGATCAAGAGTTTATGTGAACGCTGCCCGTCGCGGGCTCTCGCACTTCTGGATTTCGCCTAGGCCCCGCCCCTCTGCTCTACGACTATACGCGTCCACCCTTCTTCTCTTCTCTATAATACCTTTTTTGCTCTCCTCGAGTCTCTAGTCCCTCCCCCCTCTCTCTCTCTCTCTCTCTCTCTCTCTGCCATTTCCGACTTTTCCCCGCGAAGCGAAAGCCGTTACGCGCGATACCGCGAACCGCGAATATCGGGTTGGGCATCCGCGCGCGGAAAAGCACGCGCGCTTCCGAGAAAAACGAGTAGTCGTCTCGAGATAGTGTCCTTTTTCACGCGGACCTCCCCCCCTCGAGAGCGAGAGGCTGTGAGAGTTGCAGCAGCAGCAGCAGCAGCAGCAGGCTCTCGTCGAGTTTCGGACGAGTCCCATCTCTCGGATCTCGCCGATAGACATCTCGAGAATAGCGCATTTCTTGAATGGCTCGCACAGAAGACGCTGAGGAGGAGGAGGAGGGAGACAAAGGGGGGCAGTCGGACTTTAATCTCGGCAAAGGGCAGCGCACAATGAAGTTCGGCTAGAGCGAAGCGCGCATTTGAATGTGAATTGAATTCGAAGTTCGCAGCCCGGATTTTTCCCCGGGTGCGTCGAAAAAGGGGCTTCCGTTTTGAATTTCAGCCCAGAAAGCTGGCATAATACGGTTTGAAGAATTTCGGAGGCGCGCGCGCGACAAACGGGTTCTCCGACGCCGCTGAAGTGAACTCCTCTCGCCCGTGCTTGATGCTTTAATAATTTCGATTGTGTTGCGCGCAGCCTCTCCGTGGAAACGTCAAGTTGGCTACACGTCAAGTGTATTATGCGCGAGACGCGTCCGCTGCATTGTCCGAGCGCCTCGCTGTCTGCGCGTCCGCCGGGGAGAGGAAGCTCCTGCTGAACGCGGCCGGCCCCCCGACTTGCATGAATTCGCGATGAAGCCGTGGAAACGCGGAAAATGGCGCGTAATCGGGAAAAGATGAGTTTTTCGAGATGCAAATCCGAGGTGCGCGCAGTCCCCCCGGGGCCGTCGGAAATTTATGTTAATACCGCGCTCGCGTTTTTTCCTTTCTTCGGCGCACAACGCGACGCCTAGGAGCTCGCTCTCGGCGCGCATATTTTGAGGCCGAGAAAAAAGCGGAGCGAGCTCCGTCTAACGACGCAACGTCCCATGAATTAGTAAACGAAGGAATAATCTCGCGGCGAACCTGTACTACATCCGCCCGGATTGCTAATCCTATTACGCGCGTCGTCCCTCCTCTCGTCATTTTTTCCTAGACGCAGGCAGCTTCGTGCGATACTCGTCGCGACGTAACGACGGCGTCGGCGACGCTGCACCCATTCTATGCGCACAATGCGCGGATCTCGGCCGGCTCTCGAGTGGGGAGGCAGCTTGAGCCCTGCTCGTAACGAGGCGAAATCGAGCGCGAAATTTTGCGCCTCTCTCTCTCTCTCTCTCTCTCTCTCTCTCTCGTTATCCCTCAAGAGCGACTGCTGTCATCCTCGTCTCGGCGCATAGATACCCACGAGTGAATTAGAATCTCGTTGACGCACTCTAGCGTGATCGTTACGCCGGCCCGTCTCCTGCCCGCTTGTCATCGCCGAATTGGCTTTCGCGTGCGCACAATACGTGCGAAACCTGTTGTCGCGCATTGTGCTCGCGTAGAAACACTTGGGAATATTATTATCACTGGCGGGCGCGGGCAACGACGACGATCTGCAGGTCCGCCTTTTTTCTCGCCTAGGCTCTGCTTTCCATCGCGTGCTTCGCAGCGTGTGATCCGTGGCGTGATAGTAATTTACGGCTCCAGTGTCGCGGATTGTTTTGATTCCGTCGCTGCGAAGGGGAATTCCCGACGAACAGAAAAACAGAAAAACAGAAAAACAGAAATTCAGAAACACCGGCAGTTGCCATGCTAGATTCTCTTCCCGTCCTCCGCTTCCTCCTGCAGCCCCAGCGTCCTTCGGTCTCGCGCTCTTTCTAAGCCTCCGTACTACTACTACGGGGTCGTGTTCGTTCAGTTTGACGGGAAAGCGCGAGAGGGAAAGTCTTGTCGCGACGAAAACAATAGAGCGAGGAGCCGCGCAGCTGCAGAGGAAGAAGGCACGAGCTACTCTAGCACTGTTGGCTGCAGAGAGAAGAGCCGGAGAGTCGGAGACCTGTTGTGCAGGAAGTGCTACCGGAATAGCTCCGCCGTGGAAGGAAGGCAATAAATATTGTTACAGCGCGCGATCGGGTAATGTACGCGATTGCATTTCGCGCGCAGGACGAGTTTGCGTATTCAAATGAAGAGGAGCAGGTTCACTCGCCAGGTTATAAATGACACATCGTCGCGGCGGCGGCGGCGGCGATTCGGGCGACAAACGCCGATTGCGCAATCGCCTAGCCGTTTTCGTGCAGAGCTATATGATGGAAGCAAAAATCCTCGCTCCCGAAACTGAGCGCACAGCATGTGTGTGTAGGAATACGTGTACGTAGACGGGCAGGCAGACACTGGGTTAGCAGGACCCTTCGCCGGGCGGACTGGCAGGCAGGCGCGCGCCCGCGGGGAGAGGGCAACGCACAGAGAGAGAGAGAGAGAGAGAGAGAGAGAGAGCGGATTGTTCCGCTGAACGAGGAGGACGGCAAGTGCCTTTATTGTGGCTCAGGCATACTGGGGCCTGCTTCAAGGTCCCCGCGCCGCCGCAGCCGCCAGCAGCCTCCGAAAGAGTTACGCACGACGGCTGTAGCAGTTACGTCTCCCGAGTAATTTCCGGAACTCGCGTCTCGTTTATCAGTTGCGCAACTTCTTCCCCGCCGGAACTGGTTCCGCTCTCGCGCGTTCCAGCTCGCCAGTCGGCGGTTGTGGACCGCAAGCCGCAGCATCGGCTGCGCCAATTAATTTCGCCGAATCGGAGAATGGGTTCCCGATTTTTCCTCTTTGTTAGCGAGCGACGCACGGGAGGAAAAAGTGGGACAGCAGAAGGCCACTCGAGGGCTTGCTCGACGCGACAAATCCCTTCGTGCAGGACGCGGCGAATAAAATTAGAGCAGTTGGTCGGTTGGATGGCCCGCATGCGTGTGCGTGTGTGCGTCGTCTCGGCCGTGTTTCTTCGCCGGCGTATACCGACAAAAAGAGTAGAGCAGGAATCGCTTTTCGGGTTGGCAGGGTTGGCCTTGTGGCATACTTCCCTCTCTCCGCAGCTCAGCCTTCCGCTCCCGTCCCTTCGCTTCGTTCTTCATCTTCTTCTCTCGCTCGCTCGCTGCCTCCCGTCCTTTGATTTTTGCTTAGAGCCTAGCTCGCTTACTGTTACGGGCTGCTCCCTACTCTCGCTCTCTCTCTCTCCCAGCGTGAGAGCGCGCGGACAATGAGAGCACGGCGAGCACAATGGGTCACTTTGCCGGGCTATAGGTTATGGAGTTTGCCGAGCCAAAAATACACACTGCGCGCGCTTGGACCCACGCATAGGCGGCGAGCGTTAAGATAGGTCCTGTCACCGCGTGCTGCCACTGAATTTTTCAACCTCATTACCAAATGAACAATCGAGCGACTGCTCGAGAGCGGCGTGCAATTTCATTGCAGCAATTTGCCGGGGCTCATCCGTTGCGGGCCGAGTCTTATAATTTGGCGCAATAACCGACGAGGCGAGACCGAGAGCGACACGCTGTAATAACAGCCGTTTTGGGAGGGCCGAAACTTTATTCTCGCCTAATTGCGCGACACCTCGGCCGCCGGGAGCTGACTGGCCGCTTAGCGCGCTGTTTACTCAATTTTTTTGCTCGTGAATCGTGTCAACAGGCAACTTGAAAGTAATTTCTCGATCGGCTATGACGATGTCGAAGCGCTCTGCTGCCGACGCGGATAGCGATACAATATTTCCTGAAGAAGCGCGGCGTCAATGAAGCTCCTTGTAAGCGATAACGGACGCAGCTATGCGTAAGTTTTCGGTTGGGCCGCGTGCACAATACGCTCTCTCCGCGCACGTACACACGCTTACGGCCGCTCGTTTATAATATCTGCGCGTCCTGCAGACACACAGAAGCGATCGCGCGCATTCCACGCGAGAAAAGAGAGACGGAGCGAGTTCTGCCCCCGGTGTACATAGAGCTAGACGAGGCGCGCGTGTGCGTGTGTGCGCGCATAGACACACGCGGCTGACTATCTAATCGAGCTAACGGTTCTGGCTGGGAATGTTTACGGCTATCCCCCTCAGCGTCTTTTCCCCGCGCGAAACCGAGCCGATGTGCTAGCTCGAGAGAAGAGGGGGGGGGGGGGGGGGAATGGACTGCGCAGAGGAAAAGCCAACGATTAGATTGTTGAGTGAAAAATATGCCAGCTAATTGTTATCGGATTACGTAATCGGCGAGCGAATAAATAAACTAGCCGGAGATTCGATTAGATCGAGATCTGCTAGGAGACCGAAAACTGCTGTCGCGGCAAAACGTTCCCAGTCCGTTCTCCTTCAAACTACTCGATCTTTCGCGACATCAGCTTTTTTCTGCGAACAACGCTCGCAGAGAGCAACAAAACAACATTCCACCGCAGTCTTGATGTATGCATATTTAATCGAATTTACGCATTAATTTTTCACATGACCGGATGAAAAATTGTCGAGAAATAATTTTGACGCGACGTATATACGCGAGTATTACGCAACACACGCCGGGGCCGAGGAATCTTAACGACCGCGCGGAGCCCCGAAACGGCAGCGTGTGCGAAGATCAAAGCCAAAAGGAAATATCACCGCCGCCGCGGAGTGAGAAAAAGAAAAACATTAGCAGGTGCAGAGCGTTGCGACGCGAGTTTTATTTTCGCTGCGGTCGTATACATGAGGCCTGCAAGATCATCGACACCTGTCTAAGAGGCTCGGATTTCTCTCTATCGGGCAACGCAGCTTGCCCGAGAACCGAGAAAGGCTCTCTTATTATTTTCACGGTAATGAGCGTGCGTGCGCAAGTTCATAAAAGTAGCGACTATCGCCCCGTCAGCATCTCGCACGAGCCATGAATAAAACGCGCTCGAAGAGCTTCTCCAAATTTCGACGATTTCCGGAAAGGAATTATCGCAAATTGTTTCTAAGACCGCCGAGCGCACCGGATAGTTTTTGCGCTCCTCGAGCCTTGCAAAATTCGAGCCAACGAGCGCTCTCACGCCTATCGAATAGCAAATCACATGACGCGAGAGTTTGTGAAGAAAAGACGAAAAGTAGACGCGCGCACGCTGTTGTTCGCGCTCTTGCGGGCAAATCAGTGCCGTCTGCAGGGAGGTGTTGGGTAACGCCGACTCGCAGCCAGTTATACGTCTGCGCGCATACTCGTAACGTACTATGATATACACCGGAGAGTGAGCGTGACATTGGACCGTCGAAATACTAGTCAGCAGCGCAGTGTTGCTCGCCGGAAAGTCAATGGCCGCGTATCTAAAACAAACACGTGTCCCGCGCGCTCGCTCGCGCACACTAAGCTCTATACTGGATTCTTGCGCGTTTTGACAAAGAAAATGTGTGGAGGAAAAGTCTGTGTAGTACGCCTCTCCTTATCTGCGCGCACGCAGCCGTGCCAGCTAGACATTCCTCCAGAAAGAATGCTTCCACGCGAGCGTTTGAAAAAACGTGATAGAGAGAGAGAGAGAGAGAGAGAGAGAGAGCGCTCATATGCACCGCTCTACATAATTAACTAAAGCAAGACGGCGAAAACGTATCACGGCAGCTATCTTATCGACGCGAGCGCTGCCCATGAAGCATATCGGCTGACAACTATCAATGCGTGCTCGAGATTAGATTCGATCCGGAATGGCAAATTTATCGATGTACGCTGTTTCGACGGCGTGGAATACGTCGCGCACATTGCGGGAGAGTAAAATTAAAAAGAAAAAATAGCCAGCGCGGCGATAATCGTTTTTATATAACCACATACACCCACCCATTGATTGCACATACTTCTGTTACACGCGCACAGGAGGGAGCGCAGCATCGCAGCTATCTATAGATATGATTCCCCGTACACATATTCAGATACCCCCAAGGAAAATAATCGGCATTAATACCTTCGAAATGTATTTTCGCGCGCACAAACAGCTCGGAACTGACAATGATGAAGGATTCGCTCGAGGCTCAAAGCGCGCACGCGGCCAGACAGAAGAAAAGGAACGAGGGCCAATACGACGCTGGCGACGCCACCCGCGCGCACTTTCCTCGTGCGCCGCCGTCGTTGTTTTCGCGCAGCCTCTTAATGACGCGACTCATTCGAACTGGACGATCGTTCCGAGAAAGAAATAAAGTCGCGAGTGTGCTGCATATAGCGTTGCGGCACAGAGCCTTTCCGAATGCCCCGTCTCTTCTGTCCCATCTCCCTTTATAATTCGCACAAACGGAAGTTCCGCGCGGTATGCGTAATAAAGCCGGCTCGCCCGCGCATCTTTCTCCTTTTCTCCCTCGTTCATCGCGCGACGCCTTCAGCGCTCTAAAGATAGCGCGCTTCCTTCCTCCTCGTGGCGAGCAGCTCTTCCCTTTTTTGCGACACAAGTGTACGAGCGTCTCGCCGCGCGGATTTCTGGCTCTTCCTCTCGGCCTCGTTTGCTGACAGCCGCGGCGCGATAAATCTAGGGTGACTAATTTTTTATTTCAGCCGAACGCAACATTCAAATTATTGCCACCTCGGTTTATAATTACACTTTTGGCGAATCGGCGTAAAGCAGCGCGTCAGCGTGACTCGGAAGAAAAAGCCACTGCAACTGCTGACGTTGACGACAATGACGCACGGAAAAGTTTCACCTGCAGTCCCCCCGCCCTCGGCGATTTAATTAAGCCGCGCTGCTTTTTCGCGGCCCGCAATTCCGTAATCGACGTCGCGCGTCACGCGGCAGGAATTTCTTAATTTCCCTCCGACGCTGCTGCGTCGCGCAAAAACGAGGGAGCGCTTCATTTTTCCCGCAGCGCCGAGAAATTTTTCGCTCGGGGCAATTAAAACGTTTTGATATCTGCAGATGCAGCTGTCGGTGGCCGCGAGAATCGGAAAGCTTTTGTGCGCGCACGCCCGGGACTGAGCTTCCCCGAAAACTCATCTGCGTACATCCGCCGCCGATCGCAAAAGGAGGATTTGCGCGAGAGGGCAGGTGCTACATGCGCAGGAGCGGCCCGACACGCGACAAATCAAGCCCCGCGCGCACCTTCGAGGGAGCGAGCGGCAGTCGTCGATAATTGGGAGAGCGGAGGTGACGAAAAAGCCGTGCGCCGCTTGTCAATTATCCGGCACCGCGGAAGAGAGAGAGAGAGAGAGAGAGAGAGAGCCGAGCGTTAGTGTGCCTTGTTTACGTCTTCGGCGAGGCCTTTAAGAGGCGCGCGTTTTTGTGGCTCCGCTATTAGAGAGCGGCGCGAGTACTCCTCTTCCCTCCCGGTGCGCCTCGTTGCTGCCGCCTGCGCGAGGAGGGCTCAACCCCTTTTTTCGGCTAATAAGCCTTTTTCAAGGGCTCTTAATTTTTTACGCGGCTCCTGTGCGCGACGATCGTGCGGTCGGCTGCGCGCATTGCAACGCATTGGCCGTTTCCGAAGTCGTTGTCGCGCTGTCACCGAGCTTCGATCGGCCGACGACTCGACGAGGAGATTCACACACGGACGGAGAGCGAGAAAAAACGCACACAGCAGCTCCATTCACGTCCGCGCGCACATGTGCTGGAAGAATTCGACACGTTCGAGGAAGAGGGACAATCGCAGGCTGCGAGCTTTCCCATCAGAGTGAAGCGACTCTAGGAAAAAAAGTAGAGGGCGCACATGAATTCCTCGCGCATAAATCAGTCGCGCGGGGCCATATAAGTCGGCTAGGCATCCCATAAACGCGTAATATATAACGCCCGTATTAATTCAAACTCGCTGTACTCGGTATGTATATGTAGATGATTGGCGCGCAGGTATATACGTGTCTCGGCCTGACCGCACGCATGTGTATGTGTGCACACAAGCGTACTCGGCAGACGTGCACCGAAGGCGCGTCAGCGTCGCGTACGACTCTCGAGCTCTATGAGCACTTATCAGACATGCTCCAGGAAATTATGCCAATGAACATTGCAGGGCCTTGCCCGTCGGAATGAGACCTGTCACCGGCCACGATATATTACGTACCTACATCGGGTTTGAACGTTTTTGTCCGCAGAAATAGCGCCGATTCCGAGTGGATCGGAACCGCACGGCAGCCGACCGCGAGATGAGTACCGCGTGGGAAAGGCGTTCCGAGGAGAGCGAAAGTGCAGCCCAACACATGCCGGCGGAGTCTAACCTCTATAAACCGACCAAACTAGTTTACTTCCCCCGCGAGCGGGCGGAGGAAGCGATTCTTTTGATACGCTCGTCTTCTAACGCTACGCTTACTAGCTCGACGACCTTACACTTCGTATCGTGACTCAGTGATTCTCCAGAGAACGACTTTTTTTGTCGCGGATACGTAATACGCTTCATCCTCGGCCTATATTCGCCCAGCCAATGTCATACAATTGAATAAATCTTGTACATATATATATATATATATATATATATATATATATATATATATATATATATATATATATATATATATATCGCAAATAAGCATTGAATTACCATCGTTTAAAAAGCATGTATAGCGTGTAAATGTCATCCACCAGGATTTTTGCGTTCAAGCGACATTTGCAAGCGGTGCGAGTAATCAGCTGCTCCTTGTGTATCAGTGTCGGCGTCGCGCTGGAAGCATGTAATAAAGCATGGGAAAAGCAAATTTGATCAAAAGCAGCCGAGGCGGACAGGAGAGGGGTATCTGGGTTTGCTTGTATTCGTGTATTTTTTTTTTTTTTTTTATTAAAGCTCATTCTGGAATTTATTGCACTTATATAACGATTGATACAACACATCGTCGATACTACTCCAAAGGCTATCTCCTGCAGCCGACGTTTATTTTAGGTATGAAGTCATTACGAGCGCACTCGATAGCCTTAATCAATGTTTTGCTTTGTCTGCTCGGGCGACTTTTACCTTTATTCTTTCGTGATACATCATAATCTACGATTACAATTCTAAATTGAGTGTCGGAAATTGAGAGTGAACGAGAAGGGACGACGATGGTTCAGGGAAAGTGAGATGAAAGCCCAAAGTAGGTAAGGGTCGGGTACGTCGAGACCGGGCCTCGCGCAAAATTCCGCAAAAATCGAGCACGCATAAGCATAAATATAGATAGAGTGCAGAGCAGCAGCGCGCGAACGGAGGCGCGCTCGCCGTCATAATCGCGTCGATTACCAGCCTCACCGGAGCCAGAGAGACGCGGAGCGGAGAAAAAGCGCGAGCGCAAACTAAACGGGAGAGAAGGAAAAAAGAACGAAGCGTGACCTTGCCCGGCAGCGGCGCCATGTTGGACGTGCGCGCGCGCGCGCGCGTGGGACTCGAGTCTCGGGCGTATGAGTGTATAAGTATACCACGTGTTCCGGCGAACCGCGCGCGATTACTTCGCTCAGTCGACTACGTACAGTACACTAGTACACCGACATTGTGTGCGTGTGTGTATACCCGCGGAGAGAAGTCCGAAACGAGTTTCTCGCCGGCTCGTCCTTCTAGCTCTCTCCGGTAAAATATGTATACAAGCCGCTCTATGCGCGGCTTTGATATTTTTGCATTCCGCGGGCTCCGGAAAAACGCGCGCGAGTAAGAGAGAGACGTCTCCGCGGCGGAAAAATTCGCGCGATATGGCGGCCTGCGTCGGCTCAAGAGCGAATTCGTGAATGGAAATGTACGTTGCGCCGGTGGCGGCAGCTATCGCTCCTTCTCTCTCGCGCGCTCTTTCGTTCGGCCGCTGCTCACTCTCTCGTAGAGCTCTTTTTCGGCGGAAACAATTTCAAGGCCACGCCAGCCAGTGGCTCTCAGCCGCGTCTATCGCGAATTCGCACGCGTCGACGTCTACCGAGAAGCTCTGATAAAATTAGTTGGACGGGAGATAAGCCGCGATAAGGTCTGGACTAGCTCGACAGCTCGTCGGCTGGAGGTGCTACAGGCGGAAAATGTCGAAGCGTGGGGGGGGGGGGGGGGGAAAAGGGGGGGGGGGAGGGGGGGGGGGGGGAGAAAAAGCAGGTGTGGCAACAAAACAGAAGAAAAAAAAACAAAATAAAAGCCAAAAGCAAAAGTAAAGCGTGTAAGCAAAAATGATAAACAAAGTACAAAGCAAGCTCGGCGAGCAGCAGCTGGCATCTCCGTATCTCGTGCAGCAGCCGCGCACGCACGTGCGCGTCTCTCCTCTCTCTGGATGCCGGTCCGGCGACTGGCGATCAGTAGGTGGTAGGGGGAGTGCAGGCAGATCGGCACCGGTATATTAAGCACTAAGCGAGCGAGGGTTTAGAGCGAAGCGGCTCCTGCGTGCGATGATGATGTGTCTCACCGTTGAGCTTGTCGATGGCCCGGTCGGCGATCGACTGGTCGCAGCAGTCGACGAAGGCGTAGCCGCCGCGCTTCACCAGGATCGTCGTGCAGGCGAGGCTGTGCTCCTGGAAGAGCTGGCGCAGCGTCGCCTCGTTGCAGTCGGACGGCAGGTTGCCCACGTAGAGCTTGGACATGGTGCGGCCGAGGAGCTGCAGCTTGCTGGTCTCGTTGGCGGGCTTTCCGGGCACGACGTCGTGTCTCGGCGCACTGGCTGCTGCTGCTGCTGCTGCTGGGGTCGGGGGCAGCCCCTTCGACGAGCGACTCGTTCACACCTTCCGCGAATTCGCACCACGCTCGCGAGAGCACGACAAAGACGACGGCACTGAGTTGTACTGCACGCGCGCGGGCTTGTATCTCGGCTCGGCGACGGCGGCCTTATCAACGCCGCGGCCGTCTGTGTGCGAGTGTATACAAACGCGCGTTCTCTTTCTCTCTCTCGCTTCTCGGGAGGTTATGCAACTCGGCGACCGGCGACACTCGCAGCTCCGTACATTTGACGAGTGGTGAGGTGCTTCTGCGCCGCGCGTGGGTATGCAGTCGTCGCTTGTCTCTCTCCTGTCCTCCTCGGCGCCGCTGCAGCTCACTCTTTTATTTTCCGCTCCCGGAGATCGTCGACTGTTTCGGTCCTCTTGGCTTGCCTGGCCGCTGCTGCTGCTGCTTGGACGAGCTGCGTGCAGTCGAAAAAATCGAAGGGCTGCACTCGGTCTCGCGCTGCGTCCGACTGTTTCGCTGCGGACGGAGACAGTCCAGCTCTGGCCTCCTCTTTCTCCCTCGTTCTCTCTCTCTCTCTCTCTCTCTCTCTCTCTCTCTCGCACCGTCTTTCTTTTGTATTCGCTCGTTACGTATTGCGCGCGCGAGAAAGAGAAGAGAGCTGCGAGCTAAGCACTGCTGCTGCGACGACGTGCGATGCAAACTCGTTTCCTCCGGCTGGCGAAACCTAACCTCTTGCGCTCTTTCTCTCTCTCTCTCCCTCTCGTTGGCGTGCGCGCTCGGCTATTTGCACACTCTTTTTTCGGCGCGCCGTGCTGTGCGGCGGCGAGAGAGAGAGAGAGAGAACGGAACGGGGTAGCGGCGACGGCGGCGCGCGTGCATACGCGGACCGCTGCGCGCGAAGCCCATTGGCCGAGGGCTGCTCACGTGGGCTACCCCCGTGCACGCGGAGGCCCCGCAGCGGCCCATTGGCTGTTTGCTGCGCCTTTGCGGCGCGCCTCTGTGCTGCTGCTGCTGCTTCTAAGTATGCGCGCGCTCTCTCTCTCTCTCACTCTCGCTCTCTGTTATTCGCGCACGACGCAATCCGCGCCACCTAAGCGCGTGCAGAATCTACCGGGTGAGCCGATCGCCGGCAGCTGCTGACCCAAGTTTTTTCCGATAATCTCGTCGTTCGCGATACGACGGTACTTGTGGCAAACGAGAGTGCATATCTCGAGGCTCATCGCTTTCCGCCGATGACCGCACACCCGAGAGCGTACTTTTTGAATATTCTGAATAGGCGAGTAGGAGAGGGAGAGAGGCGCGCGGATTTGCAAAGGTTCTAGGTATTGTCTCTCCTCTCTCTCTGCAGCGATCTACCGGGTGGGTTTCGTCGATTTTTCAAAAGAGAGCGCCGGGGGGGGGGGGAGAAAGAGTTAGTCTATCGCTCCTCAAAGGGGTGACAGCGGACTCGAAACTGTGCCACCCTAGACGAGCGGAGCGAGAGAAGGCCGCGGCGAAAGAAAGGAAGAGAAGAATGAGAGAAGCGGGCAAGGAGGGAAAAACCTTGAGAGTCGTCGTCGTCGTCGTCGTCTCTATTTCAGTACACAGAGTTTCCGGTTTTCGCGCTGCGACGCTCCCCTGCTCTATGCTACCTCTTTCTTCCTCTGCCTTCCTTTCTTTCGCGCACACTCGCTCTCTTCTCTCCGCGTATGCGTGTATGCGTATTATATACACCGGCCAGCAACGAGGCTCGCGAATTTCGCGCGTGCCGGGAGAGGGATGCCTCGCCGCTCTCCGCTACGCCTACATTCTAGGCCTGCTCATGTTTCGCTTGGCTCATGCGAAGGGCGGATTTATCTCCAGCGAGCGATCTCTCCCGATTCTCCGAGCGAGAGCGAGCAGCTCCAGTCTCGCTCCAGTCTTGCCGTGCCCCGTCCGCATCTACTACTGCCGCGCGGCGGCTGATTTATGCGGGTCAACGCGCACGCGGTAAATTCCGCAGGAGAGATATGTACATCGAGATCGAGTGCACTTCCTGAAACACTGCATGCACCAGTCGGCACACAATGTCGGGAGAAATATATTTCAATTAAATTGCGACGAGTTCGCGCGCGCTAGAGAGAGAGAGAGAGAGAGAGAGAGAGAGAGAGAGAGCGGAGGGAGAGCCGCGCGCTGGAGAGGGACACAAAGTGTACAAGGGACCGAAGCGAGAACGATGTCATTTACACTTGTTCTGCACGGCAACCAGTTTCAAATTTATACACGGCAATTTGCGCTCGCTTTGTAAATCAACCAGCTTCAAATTGAAAAGTATTCACGCACGCGAGCGCGCGCCGGTAGGCGTGTGAGAAAATCAACTCCGACTCGCCATCGGGAGCCAAGTAGCACCTCTACCCGTACTGTGTATCATGTAATAATACCCGTGCCGCGCTGCTGCGCAACTCTTTTCACTCGCTGCCCTGCAATCTCCAGCGTCTGCCTCTCCGATATACGCTAGTTTTTCCATCGGAGATTAGCCTTATCGCTATCGCGCGCCTTTTTCGATATCGGCGCTGCTCTCGAGCGCGCGTCTACATGTGTGCATTACACGGGGGGACTCGAGTGCCGGCCTCGGCTGGAAAAAGTCAACAGCGGAGACGTTGTAATATTTCAAAAATATTCGGCGATAATACCCGCGAATTTCTACGTGTTTCGTTTCGAGTCAGCGAGGGGATCGGACCGCGCCGTTCGAATTCAATGCGCGCCTAAACGCCAATCCCATAGCCAATCGATCGATAGAGGTGCATTCGAGCGTTTCTCGAATCTCCCCTAACCCCGTGGATTATTATTCTTTTCACTCGGCGTACACATAAAACGTCTTCGACTTCCCCGCGCCGGTATAGGTTAGTTCAAGGACGCGATGATTCTCTAACGGTTTTATTGCGATATGTGGGTAATATATTTTTTTTGTCCCTGCAGCCATTGTGCTCACCTTTTGTCCGAAAACTTATTTGTTACTTTCGCAGATTGTAAATCACAAAGTGTCAAGTTGTCTTCGTAATTTACGTGTCCAATTTTTTAATGCGTTTTCAAGATACTCCAACATTTCAAAGACTGCACTTATGCATTTTTTTCTCAAGTCCTTATGTTGGAAATATTTCTGTGTTAGAAGGCTGTGGGGTCAAAATTATCAATAAACAAAGGTGATAATGGGTCCATCTTCTTGTTTTTGTAACCAAGTTTAACATCCTTTTAATGAAGCCTTGTCTGCATATTTCTTGTCCATTATAGTAACAACTATGAAAATGTAATCGTTTTCAAAATATAAATTTTATTCATAGTGTAATAATTTTGAAAATAGTCACTGTAGCTACACATTTGTGCCGTTTTATCATTGAATAAAAAATAAATACCTCCAGCATTTGAGAGACTCTGGATAACGGTAACTCTATCGAACAATCAACCGCCAAGGATTTGAATTTCAAATAAAGCTCTCGGATAGACGAATACTATTTTCGCATAGGCTTTTGCGAGTGCGACTCGATAAAAAATGTTCCTCTTTACAAATGTTTTTTCGGAGCAAACTTAAAACGCATCGGCAAAAACGATTCAAACTGCTCGTCTCCCCGCCGAAGCGGCAGCGGTGCTGCACTTCCTCAAAGAAAAAACAACAGGGGACAAAAATGCGCACGATCCATAACTAATGAGGGTGGCGGGCAACAACAAAAGCCCGAGAGGGAGAGCTCGCCGCGATAGGCGTGCGTGTGTACGCGACTAACCCGGAATATCAAGCAATTTTTTCGACCTTGGAAAAAATCAATAAATCATCGCGTCGCGAACGGTGCGGTCGGTAAGTCAAGACTTAGGCGGGCCCTTACTTGCCTGCGCAGCAGCTGTTCTTCCCGCGCGTGTCTGCACTATGCGCATGTGTGCGTTGAACTAGCCGACGAAATTTCGTCCCGCATCTGTCGCTAGAGCAGCCTTTTTTCAGGTGAAAAATTCGAATGGCTTCGAAGTTCGAGCCTCTCGACGCTTTAAACTCAAACTTTTAATCGTGCAACGAAATTGCATCTGCGCAATATCATCGCATCGATGCGTAAGCGAGATAGAGAGAAGACAGCGCGGATAACCCGCATTTATCGAGTGTTTGCCCAAACAATTACAGGCGGCTACACATAGGAGAAAGCAAGCCGTCATAAATTTCTCGGGGCAGCACGCGCGCGCCCGCTCTAGCGTATAGCTCTATATGGGCCATGTGCAGCGAAGCTACGACGTGTGCGCGGCGTTCTAAGCAGCGCGCGGAGAACGCGAAAATAAAAAAAAAGGAGAAGAAGGAAGCGAAAGGCGAGAAAGAAGCAGCGGCAGCACGCACGCGCCCTGTGTGTTACACGCATACAGGCGCAGAAATTTATTGCGCCAGGAAATTATACGCAGCAGGCGGAGGCAAAGTTTTGGGAGAAATTTTTCTGTCTAGCTCGGTGTTAGGCTCGCCGCTGCACTGACGGCCTAATGAACAGTTGGTTCTCTTATTGGATGTTGTGTACACGCGGGCGCAGAGTGTGTGTGTGTGCGCGCGCGCGTGTGTAGGTGCGCGCAGCGCCGCTCGCTCTCTCGTTATATTACGGTAGCAGCGCAGCTGGCTCGTCGCTCGCCCCCTTCCTAATCCCTTTCTCACTCGCTCTCGTATATGTTCGAGCGCACACTCGCTTTCTCTCTCTCTCTCTCTCTCTCTCTCTCTCTCTCTCTCTATCTGCAGCCCTCTATCTTACTGGCTCCCTCGACCCATGACGCGCGAGCGGGCCCTTTTCGAGACTAGGAACCGAGTAGGTCTAGTCTAAGAACGTTGATGGCGCGAATTTTCCATGCGCAGGCTGCAGGATGGATTGTTCGCTATGGGCGTCTAGCCTTCGTGCGCGATCGAGATAGAGATTGATTTCGCTTTTGGGAGAGCTGATGCAGAGAGGCACTCGAGAGAATATTCGTTGAATTCGCTGTGCATTCTTTTTCATGTATGTTTGCCGTTCGGATGAAAGAAATGTTTGGTCAGCGCATGCATTCAAAACGCTGCGATGTCTAATTAGCCTCTTGGTCCTTGAGATATTCGGCTTTTTCAACGATACGCGATTTATCATCTTTTGTCTATATTTATATGTTTTCTTAAAAGATGTACATATACATAGTAGGCTCAACAAGAGCCTACTATGTATCGGACAAAATTATACGGGAGCTGGGCTTTTGATTGGCGAGTCAGTTCCCAAATCCTAGTCAAGACCCGTTTCCTAGACTATGTACACACATATCGGCCCCCCATGTTAATATATCTGCAAGCAACGTTGAAGTGTATAGAAGCTCGTCATTATGCTCATTCTTTTCGAGGATGCAGTCCGAGACGAAAGTCAATGAAAGTTCGAATTTCCCGCCAATTGTAAATTTCAACTTTTTTATACTTAACGGACCAAGCCTCAAAAGAGAAACGCGACAAAGGTATAAGTCGTCGCCAGTGCTTCGAGATAGATCAGGAGCGTCGATTCGGATTAATAAAAAAGGAACTCGGAAGTGCAGCATAGCTGCATAGTCGGTATTGGCGATAGAGAAAAAGAGGACGGTGTCTTTCAATAGAATTTCTCCATCCCCGCAGCCCTGCAGCTGAGAAAAAAGAGGAGGCCTACGCGCATCCATGAGCTCGGGCGCGCAGCTGCGACCGTTACGAGAATTGCGAGCCGGTGACGCTCGCGCGCACGCGTATCCGCATATTGGCTAGGGATTTGTATATATATATATATATATATATATATGTTCGAAGAGCGCATCGCAGAAGAGAGAGAGGGCGCGAGAGAGAGAGAGAGAGAGAGAGAGAGAGAGAGAGAGAGAGAGTGATTCGCCGGTATCGCCGAACAAGAAGAGAAGGTGAAATCAGAGGAAAAAAAGCTTTGCCGCCGCGCGCTCGGGACACAAAGGGAAGGGATCGGAGGATCCGGGCGCGATGCGACGTATTTCGTCGAGGGGCCGCCCGTCTATTGCTTCCTGCGGCCTGCGCTTGTAACCTCTTTTTTCTCTCTCTCTCTCTCTCTCTCTCTCTCTCTCTCTCTCTATGTCGCCGCGTTCAAGGATACATCACCTATGTATACACGCACTCTCGCAAACAACGCGGCACTCTGTCCTTCTACTTGCGCGCCTTTTTGCTCTATAATGTAGCTCTCTGTGTATGCTTCTATACCCCCTCCCGAAATTTACCGTCGAGTAGGAAGTATCGAGTTTTAATAGTAGACTTACGTACGTGGAGTTTATTCTTTTGTGTTATTTTTTTTACTTCTCTTTTTCTTTGATGAGAACGTAGTTACGCGTGAAGAAACAACGTATAAGTGCTCGCATGGGCTTGCTCGATTTCGATTTTGTTCTCATATAAAAAATGTATATGTTTTTGCTGTCTATCCTTAACTCTTCTCCACTCCGTATCATTGCTTCTCTGCCATAGACTGTTCCTCTTTACCATCGCTCGCTTCTGTAGGCTGAGAGAACAAAAATGGGTTCTTTAGCCGGTACGCTTGTATCTACATCACCAATAAGCCTTTTTGAAAAGAAAAAAAAATAGAACTATTAGAAAGCATTTGGCGTGTGTACAGCGTCGTGCGGTGGGCCCATACACGATTTTATTATTAGGATGTTATTACCGCCTTCAGCCGTTTTATAAGCGCTCGTTCGTCAAACCCTCTTTACCTGTATGTACTCTTCATGGTCTATAGGTAGAAATTCAACGTCGTCATTCTATATCCTACAGTAATTTTGTTTACTTATTGCAGGAAATAATTTTTATTTTTACGAACAAAACATTTGAAAAACGTAACGATGATGCAGGAAAACGTAGTTTACACAATTCATGTCGTTCTATGCGTAAAAAAGCATATTCAACATGACACAATTCAATTTTCGTAATAATCAATTTCTTGTAAATAGTTTAATATTCCGAATATTTGTATCGTGAATTGGTAATAATATACTACTTTTGTTTTGTAACGTTCGCTTTTTGAATAAAATATAATAAATTATGCATATAAACTCATCACATTTACCGTAAAAAAATTAGAAATGCATGTTCTAGTATAATGAGTGTTTTCATAAAACTCTGTTTTGTCTCAAATCCTGTACCAACCGCCAATGAAGTTTAGAATTGCGCTTAGCATAGATGGCGCCTCGCAGCAGGCCCTAATCTCAGATTCGCGCGGATTTCGCTAGATTCCTGTATTTCCCTTTCTCACTTTCATATTATTCTCACAATATAATAGTTTATTTTGATAATGCTTATGTAAAATAGCATATTTTTCAAAATATGCTTTTCGGTCCAAGTTTTTTCTTAATAACATGCATTCTTTTTTATTTAGCTTCGTAGTAATCCTGATAGTACCAACAGGAGACGTTTCTAATCAACGATGCTGAAAAATAAAATTACTACGTGTAGGCGTGCATTTTAGTATTGAAACCGAGAATTCGGTGGTAAAAATAACGTACTACATATACTTTATGAATCGAAGCAGATATTAACTATTAGGTTTCGGCTGCATCATTATTAATTCTAACCGATTTTCCAAGTGTGTATAAGTTCTCCGCGCCAGTAGCGGAACCGTGAGAAAGTAAGCAATTTAATTGTCGATACTAGCACAGCATAGAGAAGAAGAAGAAGAAGAAGAAGAAGAAGAAGAAGAAGAAATTCGGCGCACAAAAGGTGAGAGAGAGAGAGAGGCAATGGTAAGAAGGTCCTTCGCGAGTTTATCTCGTAATCTCGCATACGCGTATGTAAAACGCCATTCTTACGCAGAGTGCTCGAGCGCTTAACATGCAGAGAGTACCTGCACCGGCCGTATATGGGTGTACGCACATATATATATATATATATATATATATAGTCGACTTGCATGCGCGCTCTGCCCTCAAGGGGCAGGTTCTGGTTCCGCGAGCGCCTCTGTGTACGTGTGCACCTATTCACGCAGAAGCGTGCAAAAGCGCTGCGTAAAAATGGCGACTTGCGTGCGGGGCTGTGCGAATTTTCGTTCTTCGTTTTGACGATTTCTCGGAAGCTGAATCCCTAAGGATCATGCAACTCACGCTGCTGTGGAACGTGCTTTTAATTTTGAAACTGTATCGATGATGAGAGCTTGTGTAAAACGTTTATCACTGTTAAAAATATCAGCCCGATTCAATCGCATTTTTCAAATAAAATATCCATTCTTTTTGGGAAGTTGAATATGTATTGCATTTGAGGCCCTTTGTGCTCTGAATAAGAAATATTCAATAGTAATCGTTTCATATCATCACTTGCATTCTATTAAAATGTTTTGTAAGACTTATCAGACGATCATGCAGGGAATGAAGTGGAAAAAGACAAACGTCGATCGCATACGCGATAATTGAAAGGTTTTCCAATAAATTCGTACTGTGGGGTATGCAATTCAAATAAAATAAAACAATTAAAAAACTTGCAAACAGCTTTTCACAATCCAGCATTTATTAAAATCCAACAATTAGCAAAAAAATTGATCGAAACGTTTCGTCCCGAAATTGTTCTCATAGCCCTCGCTCACAGCGCGCACAAAAGAAGTGTATAAGCGCAACCTGCTCTGCATCCGCAAGAAAGGCCGCTTCCGCGTTCCGACGACCGGTTTCTGCGCGATCGCTCGCGAACGGGAGGCTAATTTTCCCTCTGGCGCGGCATTAAGGCCGCAGTTATGGGCTGCGCGCACGCAAGAGTCCGCATCAGTTGCGCGCGCCGGCCGTGTATGCAATTTCCCCTCCGTGCAGTTTTTTCGCGCTGGGCTGGCGGCCCCTCCCGGCCGGCCCTGCGCCGCGCGATTGGCGAGCCGGTCCGAAGATTCGCACGCGCAACTTTCGCTCGGCGGGCAACTCCCCACCCCGCGCGAGAGCACGCGGACGGGCGCGCGGTGGGAGGCAATGCACTTTGCACACCCGAGCCGAGCACGTGCTCCCGCTGCATCCGACATTTGTACGCGCTTTGCCATGGCGCGTTTGCTCGCGGCTCTGCTCTGCCCTCGGCGTCGGTCGTCCAATGCCGATCTTTTCTTTTGGTTTTTCCTTAGATCATTTTTTCGGAATAAAACAACCCGCCCCCTCACTGTCACGAGATTCGCGCTCGTTCGCGCGCTTTGAGTGCTTGGCGTTAACGATTTTCAGGTTCGGAAGGTCCAGCCAGAAACTTATGACCGAAAATTCAAGATTCAAGCAGATATCAAGTGGCGCGGTAGGATGCTTTGGCGCCCGCGACACTATTTACTTCTATATTCGTATCTGAGATTTTACTTTTAAGAAAAACCATACTCTCCACTATCGTTTCTAAGTAATTTTTATATATTATTACATTCGTCTACTAATCAGTGATTTTTAATAGAAGTTGTCAAAAAAACCCCGTCATTCATATAATATAAACAATCTTGTATATGATTGGCTCAAATCATTATCTTTTTCTTTCCAGCGTGAAAGGACGCTCAAGTTAGCTGCAGCGCATCAAAAATAATAGGGAATCGCTTTTCCACCTTTTTTACATATCCTCACATTCCTTATATCAAAAAAATATTACTGCGGCGTCCTATTAAATTAAGAGTTTATATTATAGGTGACGAGGTCTAGGTGGTTTGTAGCGTGGTTTTTGTAGTGTGGCGAGTTTTGTATATTCCGCAACGAAATTACAGATAGAAAAGTACTGAGATCAATCAAACAAAGCCAAGTTTATCATATTTAATCGTAATGATAATAACTATTTAACTTGCCATGCCCGTTTCACTTTGTTTATTGCTGGACAACTGAACATTTCTTTTTATGTATTAGAACGTCATACAATAACAGCATAAGTACAATGAAACGGGCATGGCAAGTTAAATAGTAATTATCATTACGATTAAATATGATAAACTTGACTTTGTTTGATTGAGCTCAGTTCTTTTCTATCTGTAATTTCGTTGCGGAATATATCAACGAACGGCTCAAGCAGCCCGACAAGACTGTTTTTTTCGCTCGCTATATTCCTTATATGGGCACCGTTCATTAGGCCAGTTCCAAGCTGTTCGGTTTCGCATACGCGATGAATCTTTATTACATCTGCAGAAAAGTGCGGGAAAGAATGTGAATTGTCCAGGAGTGCAAGAGCCTAGAGGATGTTGACACTCTTTGTAAAAATGCGGCGAATTCCTGTATTATTTTAGCTCACGTATTAAATGATTGTTTGCATCTTATATACAGTATGTAGATGTGTGACGAGGAACTGGCAAACACTATGTTGAAATAATGATGCATATTATATAGCTACAACATAATTGACACGTGTAATTTGTGTAACTTATTCTAACGTGAAGCGCGAATCTGTAGCATGTACTAAATCTATCCGATTCCCATCTATTTGCACTAATTAATTTATCGATCGCAGTTTGAACAACGTCAGAAAAAGAAGCCATATATATGGGTAAGATTGCAACTATAGGATTTTTCGTGCTCTGCAGCGACGTACTTATAGTTGCGAACGGAGTCGTGGAAAATGAAAGTTTCCCCTTCGCCGTGTGCCTAGCCACATCACGTCTTCCTCCAACACAGCGCGATGTGCCATGGGATAAACCCGCACGTTCGATCTCCCCCTTATATCGCTCGCGAGTCTCTCGAGGGGGAAATGCGCGTTGCGATCCCGAGCTTTCCACTGTGCGAGCAGCCGGGCACACGGCACCCCAGTTTTCCACCCCCGACCTATAGCCTCGCGTTCTCTCCTCATGCCGGCTCTTCGAGGTGCGCCGCTCTGTTACACGAGCATCGATCGACGCTCTGCCGATGCTGTCTCCCTGCATTTAATGCGTCGAGTGCGTCTATACCACATATCTTATTGTATAGCTCTATCTGCTGTGCGCGACTGCTTACAGAGCCACGCGTCCGTATAGTATAGTGCACGCACAATGGCCGATAATGCGTGCAGGCTTCTTGCAACAAAATGCGCTCGAAAACTCTCTTTGTCGTTGCGAGAGCGACTCGACTTGCAATGCAATTTTTACGATTATTTTCTATTGCAGAACAGCAAGCAAATAATAGCTTATTTTTCAAAAGTTGAAATAATAGAACAGAGCTGATTACTTATATTTGTCCATCATTTCCTGCGAATGAAATAAACGCCTCTAACTCGGCCTCTAATCGTTAAAAATATAACTCGATTTGATAAAAAGTTGCGTAGCACTGAAAATATCGATAAATCGGTTCTTCCGATTGTTCGTAACTTTTTACCAAATTCAATCTTTTGAATGATTTTTTTCCTGTAATTGAAGCTCTTTCCCCGTACTTTCGCCCTAGTTGTAATGTTCCGCTTGTGTCTTCAAGGATTGGCATCGTTTTTGTTGAATTTCAGTGGCTGAGGAAACAGTGCCACAAGGCACGTTTTGCGTTTTAGACATTAGTTCCCCATTGTTTTAAATACATAGTCCCAACTTGTTTCACCTCTTATTTCTGGGGCAAAAATGTTTATTTATTTCGCAAAACTATCTTCATAACATGCGAGTGAGTTTTATTTCTAGAAAGAACAATTAAGATGGAGTTTGAGAGTTTGAAAAAAACTTTTGTGCATTTGCGATATGCGCAAAAGACTTTTGCAAGTAACCCCATTAATTAACGTGTTTTTTTTGCAACGTTCCATTCAAAAATATATAAAAATTAATAAAATAATAAAAATTTACCATAAGTGTTGGGCTGCACACTAACGTCTAATATTTTATAAGCATGTAACATGAGCCTGGATGTAAAAATATGAACGAAAACAGTTAAATCAGAATCATCTAGGTTGCGTATTTCTAGGTAACATGTCTAGTAGCCTTTTTACAATTCAAATAGCATTGTATAGACTTAAACTTACTGGCTCGGATACTGAACTTTTCTTTAAATTCACCTCTCAAACCTCACCGAGGGCGACTTTGGCCACAGAGACACAGTATATCTTCAAACTCTTTATTCTTTTAATTGAACTTCTCACTGACATTTAAAAAAAAACTAAATAATATTCACACACTTTATTACTACTTCAAATAGGGTTAGGGTGCCACTTTTCAATACACTTGTTGTAATACTACACACTCTTGGTAATGATTAATTTTTACCAAAATTTCTTGCTAGTTATATTACATATATTTTATTTTATCTGCTATCAAGGTTTCCACAGTTCATTTTAAACACCTCAAACATTTCTACCAGAGTTATGAGTTATGACTGTTTTGAGGATTATGAATTTAAAGCGCGGTTCTGATCTCGTTGCCTGTAGGCAGGTATTTTTTTAAGAGAGGAGGATATGAGTGCACAATTTGAGAAAATATTACAATTAAATAAAAAAAGTTGAAAAGTCATTTTGCATAATGATTGATAAATTTGAACCTGGATACGGGACTATCAGCATTAAATTGTACTGCTTTGCAAAAATATCGAAAATTGCCCGTGTATTTGGTACCGAAGAGATTTCAAAACTCTTAGATATTTATGTGTGAATCAATCATCGCACTCGACATCTGATGGAGATAATAGATGACTAATCAATGATCCATGTATAAAATTCATATTTATGTGTTTAGTTAATAAATATTTACAGCAAAAGCAGTTATGAGTGTCCATACTGGGACTTTTTGAAAGCTCGCGAAATTTTTACATTCATACGCAGATAAATCTTTTGAACATATTGAGGAACACATTGACATTATAAGTTCAAATTCTCATCGTGTCATGGCTATGATGATTAAAATATTATAGAAGATCATTTTAATATGAAAATGTAAAAAAATTATAAAATACACAGCTTTAGTAAAAAATCATGAACACTTCAGTTACACCTCGAGCGATTTAACGAAATAGGACCTTTATTGAAGCTTTCTACTACTTTTTAGCTAATCATAATTAAAATTTTGTAAGTTAATTAGTTATATTATATGTATAGGTTATGCGTTTATGAATAATGACGGTTTCTGACTTTTTTAAATATATGTATGTTAACTTATTTTTTAATTCAGGATTCGTTTATTTTATTATTTTATTTCTTTTAAATTGAAGCTTTTTTACATGGCGTTGAACAATGGCCATTTTTCGACGAATTTGAGGGGCCTATAAAACAGTGTCAGAATAGGCACTTTTTCGGTGTTGGAACGTGGTTTTGCATTATTCTAAACATGTACAATAAGAAAAAAAAGTTGCGGGCGCGTGCCCCAACATTTGTCGTTTTCGGTTTCTGCAACCAGGAAAGAGCATTTTTCGCGTAGAATAACTCTTTATCTTACATCGGAACAATGTACGTTAGTTTTGCTAAAAATTTTTGATATTTTCGCAACGCGTTTTTCCTCAAACAAAAGAAAACGGCCGTCCGCGCCGCGGCGAAAGAAGACGCGCGGGAGCGCGCGCTCAGAAAGGGGGAGAGTTTTTCGGGGTTCCGCGCTCGCGGAGGGTGAGTCACCCCTCGCGTCGTCCTCGGCCGGCTGCACCACGCCCATCGAAGCCAAGATGGCCGCGGAGCCGGCAACTGCGACCAATTACGTTTCGCCGGCCGCGTCTGTACTGAGAAAATGTAGGTACGCAAGGCCTACGCACCCCTGATTACGCTTTCAGCGCGCGATTTGTTTGAACTTGCGCCGCGTGCGCAACCCGCGAGCAAGCGAGCAGCTTTCGCTCTAGTTCGCGCGCTCTAGTTCTCCCTCTGAATTTGTTCTCTCTCCCTCTCGTCTATTTCGCTTTGTCCGCTTGTCTAGCTGCTCTATGAGCGGCTTTGTTGCGCGCATTTCTTCCACCTCCCCCTGGCCGGCTTTTTTCTTTTTCTCCCTTTCGGCTTAAATCCGCCGGATTATAATGACAATGGGTGCAGCAATTTTCTCGGCTGCTCTTTATAAATATGTAATTTTTCACGGGAGTCGTGTGTTGCACCAAACAATTGCGACTGTGCGATCACGTAATTTCTATGTGGAGCAGACTGATTGCGAGAGCGAGGACATAATTATATCCGATTACGTTTCACAATTTTTCCGCAAAGATAGTAGTCCTAACGAATAAGCAGATTCGCCGCCACTGAGAGGCGTAAGTAACATCCACATCAGCATATTAGACTGCATTTTCAACACAGTATCGTTGTCACCGAAAATTAGAAAAGGAAGACGTTGAAAAATCTCAGAGTACGTTTAGTTTGCGATTCGCAAACCGCTACTCTGATCTCGCAATCCTATAGCGCGGCCTTGAATCAAATCGACGAGCCGATCGGTTCTCTCGTGTACCCGGAAGTTGCCCTCGTGTGCGAGAGATGCCTAGTTTCTTTGTCGTAAAGAGGATTGACTGGCCTGAGCCGAGGGAGCGAGTTCTGAATGGCGAATAAGAGGGCCATGAAAACAGCCTGCCTATGCCAGGGGACGAGAGAAAAAGAGCGCTAATACCGCTGCTACTGCCAACTTGGTCTCTCTCTCTCTCTCTCTCTCTCTCTCTCTCTCTCTGTGGTTTTATAATTTGAAAAATTCGTTACGAATGTATACGCGTCGATGAATGCTCGCATTGTGTCCTCTGCGGAAATTTCACGCTGGAATTTTAAGAGGAAACTATCAAAACAAGTCGTAAATAGTCAGCAGATTTTACTTCTGGTTCAAGAACATTGCATGAATATAATATAGTATGGTGTAGCAATTTTCTATATTTTTTTTTATCCAAGTAATTAGAGTGAGAAGAGTGAACGTTGCACTATCCCGATCGATTAGAGATGGTTCAGAAAAATTGAAGTTCAAGATTGAATTTGATCTTATTGTGTGTATACAATATATTGTAATTCATCGATATACTTAATTGTACATAAGATCTACCACTGTCATGGAAAAGTTTGTTTTTAACAGATTGAAATTAAGGGTGGGATATTCTAAATTTTTACAGTTATTAATTTAAATGATCTTTTCATCGATTTACACAATTCATTGGTTTAATTATACACATCGATGAATCATACTAATAAATCTCAGCTAAACAAGATGTCAAGGCCATCGCCGCCTCGCGTGATTTCGAAACAAGTTCGAAGGAATACGTAGCGCACTTATTCACGATTGAAAAATCTCCGAAAAGAATATAAAAACGCCCCCGCCTGAAAGGGTTTCTCTTTCAGTCATTCATGGGGTCGTTACCCCTTCCGAATTTGGGTCAGCCGTTTGTGCGTATCATAATCCTACGTTTGAGCTCTTGGCCTAACGCGGGTATGCTCAGTCTACGATGGGAAAAAGTTCTAGCCAATTGAGATTGTGGACTTCCGCGTATATTCCTTTCAGTTGCGCTTTGTACTAATTCTCTTTTACTATTCTCATACTTTGCACCACAAGTTCCGCTGAAGGATGTAGAAAACACTTATAATTATTGATTTAGTTTTTTTATCAATTATAAACCTTCGCATTAAATCCAATGCCCAGTATGGAATGCCGTTGATATCCACAATGCCCATGACATTGCATTCATCTCTAGAATAATTAGTATTACATTTCTTTGCTGTTCGTGCATTATGTAGTTTCGTTTAAGACGGTCTATACTTGTTTGCCGATCATAATCACCTCACGGCATTATTCCAAGCTAAAAATATGCTTTATTTTGTTATTTTGTCTTTGAATTGAAAAGTCAACACGATCCATTCTGAAGAAAAATGCCTCTTTTCGCTGTTTTAGGACAAAAAGTGCGTTTACGCCTTGAGGTGATAACGGCTGAAAGGTTGTAAGGTATTTCCCTAACTTCGGACCTCTATGATGCTTAGCGTCGCAATTGATCTGACAAGAAGCGGAAATGATCTGTTGTCAGCTCAGAGAAATGCAAAAGCAACTTTCCAAGCAACTTATTCTTCTCTCGCTCGAGCAATGCCTTCTCGAAGTAAGACTTACAAAACGACAAACGCTACTGAAGTTTTGCACAAGTATCGTCATCGAAACTTTGTGTAAAGTTTAATTTCGGTTTATTAAACAATAGTTTATACAGGACTTCATTTGATGACATGAACTTGCGACTTGCGCATAAATTTATGTTTTATTTGTAATTAAGGATAAATTTAATTTTTAATCGTCAAGCTAAAATAGCTGACTGTAATTGAAGATGCGGATGAATTAGTCGTTCTCTCTCGTACCTATTTCAATAATTATGATAGCATAATTTATGTTCCTTAATAAGGTAAATTAAAATTGCCTTCACGCCAGTGAAACTATTTTGATTATTGATAACTTCGCGGGGGCAGAGTCGTCCGATCGGGTTAAGCAAACCCTTGGAGGGTGCTGAAATCCCCTTTCGGCGAACGCATCTCCAGTACACCTAGACACGCATAGTCGACCCCATCGTAGGTTTTCTCAGACGACGCTCCCTGGCCCTGCTAGCATTGCTGTATACTATTTTTGAACAAGGCTATCCCAACCAAATATCTGTTCTCAAAATATTAAACGTTTTTCATTTTATGCTCAACTGAACACCGAACAAACTGTATAAAAAATATATATAATATACCGTGCACAAACATATTCTTCTACACGAAAAACATCTACACATCAGATATTTTCTACACGGATATTCTTTACATCTATTTTTAATTATTTTACTACATTGCGAAACTCTGCACAAGCTATAACCTATTGTTATGACAATGATCTAACAATAGGTTATGTGATTGTGTAGAGTTTTGCAGTGTAGTAGAATAATAAAAAATCGGCGTAGAAAATCTCCGTGTAGAAAAATATGTTATTGCGTATGGTTTTTATGTGTACAGTTTATGTGTTCAATGTCCTCAACTGCAGATCAGCAAAAGTAATTTGATAACTAAGGGGATTGTTTAAAAGAAAAAAAGTCCAACCTAACCAAGTCTTCCTATGAAAGAATGTACATTTTGGTAAAGTTAAGTTTATAGTATTGGTAGAGAAAGCGGAAAGCATGTGTAAAGGACATCCGAAAGGTTGTTGTACAATATACACAAGAATTATAGGAATGTTCTGTCTTATTTTAAAATTTTCTCATATCTATATCTTCGAATATTAATACATAATCTTATATAAGATTAGTTATGATTCATCAATTTGCCTGAATCATTGTTACACTGTCAAATTATTCCTGCGAAAATCATATCTAAGTTGTTAATGTCAGCTAAATGATTCTTCCTCTTTTGCCAAGCCCGAGTTGAAAACCAAACATATTCACAACACACAATCACATTATTTTAATAAATTAACTGTCACGTCATTTGAATTATGTTAATGTGTGTCTCGTTGTGGTTAAAAGGAGGTTGTTGCATAATTATGCAGACTTGAGAAAACTCGTTAGAATTTTTACGATACGACCTCTAAAAAATTGAAATCACAAACACATTAATCGATATTCCGGTGCGCATTACTTGGGGCTTCCTTATACTTTCCCTTTTCGACGGTACATTTTCCATCTCTTTTCCTCGTGTTGTCAGCTATAGCGCCTACGTTCTATCCCTAAATCGTCTCCTCTCTCTTTCTCGTTTCTCAAGGGGTTGCTAATGGCAACGCGGGGACGAAATTGCGTTTGCCGGGTGACCCGTGGGGGCTGATCTCGAGCGCGCGGGAGGCAAGAAAACCCTCTCTCACCCTCTCCCCCGCTCCCCCTCTTCACCTCTTATAGGACCGCGAGGCGCGGGTAGTCCTCGACTTTTCGTTTCGCGCGAGTCTATATTATAATATAATATTATGTAGGTATTGGCTTGGGGCTCCTCATTAGCCACGATTCCATCGAAATGCGAAGCTCGCGGGTGTCGCTTTCGATTAGCCTTGGTCCAAGTCCGGAGATGACGGCAGGCTAGCGCGAGCATAGCTCCTGCAGATCAGTTTTCACGTTGAAAAATATGAAATGCAACAATCTTTATATTGCATTTAAATGTTTAAAATTAATTTGTTGAACACGATACATGTTTTACAGGTACAACAATTATTTTTGGTTATTTATTCATTGGTTATTACAGTCTACAAATACATAAAAGCATCTGTCTGTAGGCCTGCTCGCAAAATTTTTATAAACTAACTTAAAATTATTACAAAATGTCAACTTTTAATAGCTATGTATAATAGCATTGTTTTATTATAAACCTGCAGGCAGTGCCTTATTAAGAATATTTCCATCTAAATATACTTTGGATTCATTAAATTAGCTTTACTGATTTCTGTTAATTATTTTGGGATCATATATATTGATAATTTATTAAAATATCTAATGAGTACTAGAAGCTATTCTTGGTAAATTAATGATAGTTTTAATAATAACAATGGCGTCAACTCTGGTATTTCAATTTTGCGGTCTTAACATTACAATTAACGTTTGAGATCAGAGTAATGGAGCATCGATGACTCTGAGCTAAATACTGCGACAATTTAATTAAAGAGATCATTTTCATTTATAACTCTTCTTTGCTATTTTCACAGCAGACTTCAATTGTTTAGATGAGTACCTCTTCAAGCTACTTAGCGCTCTGCGTCTTCAATAATTTAGGTATAGAATGGTAAATACTATAGATATCTTGTTTTATTAACTATACACCTTGCAGCATGCGTTAATCACAATTTCATTATGGGTACAATCTATACATTTTAATAGCAATATATATATATATATATATATATATATATATATATATATTTTTTAATATAATTTATTTTACATACCTTATCCTTAGTCAAGAAGTGAGAATTAAAAAAATATGACAACAAAGGTGTATTTCCTTATTGTCTCGAGGTACTAATTGACCTTTCAAAATACAAATCATGGCAATACATTAGAACAAAGCTGTTTTAGACTGGACACTCGAGCCAGCGCTTAAGCACCCCGAGTCTCTGGCCAGTGAAGAAAGGTGGCATATTGGTACTATTTCATTTCCTTCATCGCTATATCTATGAGTCCAGCGAATATAGAGCGGCTTGTTGTCTGCGTCAAAACTAGCTTTTGATGGGCATACCATAACTGCCTGAGTCATAGACTAAATTAATCATAAGATTGCAGCTCAACTGATATTAGTATAAATTAATAATATTCAGCATAGGTCAGCATTTTTACAGCAATACAAAATGGCGCATCAACGTTGCCTACGATAGGTTATCCGCCATGTACGGATGCCTTTGTCTGGCATCATTCATTTTTTTCAGAGAGAAAGAACCCCCTTGCAACAATGAGTCTGCTACCCTCGTGCTTCGAATGCAGGATGCAGCATCAGGGGTGTAGCCGCGCGCGCACGGGACCATGACGAGGCAATAGGCATCCCTCGCCGCAGCAGCTGGAAAAACTGAGAAAAGCTTGGAGCGAAGCGCGACCGCTTACTGGCGACATCTACCAGAGACAAGATGAAACTAGGTACTTGTGAAAGCTGGCAAGAGTGCATGCATTAGTACCGACATCGAGAAACGTTGTGAAGGTAAGTCAGGATACTCATGGGAAAACACTCGGAAGTTGATATTAGAGAAAGAAACGTCAAACAGGGCCGTATAAGTATAAGAAGTATCAATTATATATAAAGAACCTTGTATTTTTAAAAAATATATAATTATTTTTTTACCATAAGCATTGACTTACGTGTATTTTACACGATGAAAAAGTATTACAGAAAATAATGATTTGTAATAGCAGTTGAGAATAAGGCGCACACCTATATTTATAATTTATGTCAGTGAAATAAAAAATACTTAATGTTGTCGAATAACAAGCCAAAGCGGCCATTTAAGTGTGCCTTTTGTATTACGTAATGTGAAAAACAGTATTGTATACATCGTGCATTTGGTGGGAAATCAACGCAGGTTTTTCGATCGATTTATTATCTGAAACTGATTAGCGTAATGAGGATTATTCATGCCCCTGAACTCATTAACAAGAGCGCTCCCCTGCGAAATAATCGGTTGCAGTTGAAAACGTAACGTTCTGACTAGAAGTTACAATACGACAGGTACTGAATTGCATTTAGTGTTTTTTATAATACCATTGATATCACTTTGTTGTCAACTTTTTATGTATATTTTGCAATTCCGTGCAATTTCTTCCTGAAAGAAACGGATTTTTGTTTTATTTTTTGCTGCAAAACAGAATAAAATCTCCTAGATAGCTTAAAATTGAAACATTTATACATTCATAATTTAAGCAAAGAATTAATATGACAGTAATAAAGTAGAAATTTCTCATAAATTAGTAATAACTATGCAATTATTTAAATTACACGGTTTACCTGATTTTAGATAACAATTGAAATCGGTTATAGTTTTGTAACAAAATTTAATTCCAAGTAATGTAAATTTTTTTAAATTATTAATTAAGTGATACTATTTTTGTTGTTATATAGAGACACAAAGAGCATTGAAATTTCTATTGATTGATTGTCCTGAACCGTGTCCAACGATTTGCGAAGAAATACTAAGTACTATACGCAGTACGCACTAAAAAGGCACCGCGAATTCTCAAGCTATACGTTATGGTGTATCAAAACTAAAAGTCAAAATTTTTAAAATGCGAGTTCATCTTTTTTTCTCCTATGCACAAGATAAAGCAAAATCGGTCAGTTCTATATACCTCTACTAAAATATATCGCTATATATGGATGTATAGAGGAGGATCGGGACAGTTTGTAACTTTTAAACATCAAGTTAACTGATAAAACTAACTGTAAACATATCTTATGGGGCAAAGTCGTATCGCAGTTGGGGCATTTCGTATAATAGCGAGTATACGAATACAAACGAAAACTGCATATTTCTAGAATCAAAGTTTATGAAAAGACCTAGAATTAAGGCGCTGGTGAGTTGGAAATGGTTGCTTGGGTAAAACCGTAAAAAGTTGCGTCTACGTTTAAAAAAGCGAAAAAATCATGAAAAAAGAAGCGAATTACTCGATTTCGAATAAAAGACTTGAAATTTTGATGATTTTCCGCTTTTTTTTAACGTAGACAACTTTTTACCTAAATAACTATTTCTAACTTAAAAGCACTCAATTTAAAGGTCTTTTCCTAAACTTTGAACCTAGACAAATTATTATTTTTTTTAAGTATTAAAATTTGAAACCTTTTAAAATTAAAGACATTACGAAATTGTCCCAACAAAACTGCACGAATTAGCCCCAAATTAGTTAAAATTTTGCGATGGTGAGTGTGTAACCTCACATAATCGAATTGAGGTTCATCAGGCGTCGAAATGCTCGTCTTGAGCTATACTTTGAAGATATCATATAAATTAAAATCGTTGAATGTTTTGTAAAAGCTGCGGTCGTAACATTATCTTTACCTGTTAGATAAAAAATACCCTATCGGCGCTATCTAAAAGTCCGCGCAAATTTTATCAAGTAATAATGGTGGGTACTTTGAAACGTACCTATGCCCGGGAAAATTTGTTATATCCCTTGGTTAGGCTTACGTGCTAAAACACCTAAAATGCTGTAACTGGATTAGATATGGCAAATTTTACAAATTATTTAATTCTGCTTTTCGGTGTAGATACTTGTTTTATATGTTATTTTAGTTAAGACAATTGTTCCGGGAGTTGTAAGTAATTGCTTTTCAGCTATTGAGAATATAATATGATTGAATGTAATTAATAAATAGCTTATTAATTGTATTATAGTTTGTTTAATGATACCCTGGATGTATTGAAACAATTGTAAAATCAGCAAGAATGTTTATAATTTCGAATGTTCATCAGATATTCAACCACTCACGGATGTTGATAAAAAAAGAAAAGATTTATACGATTGGAATTAAACAATTTTTTGCGAAATAATTTCATGCACAAATATCGGCCAATATTCTCATACCACCACCATCCACCTATGCGTAAGCTTTCCAGAGTCACTCGCAGTCTCACTCCTGACATCGTGGGGAGTACACGTATCTCTCCGGCGCAGCAAGAAGTACTCACGTTTGCAATTTATTTTTTAATAATAAAACACGGATATTTTATACTTCCAAAGTGAATTTTTATTTTACTCAACATCGTTGTGTACAAAATTAAGCAACTATTGCATTTTAGTAAACGCGGAATGTCGATTAAAGTGGCACTTGTCGAATGGTAGTAATTCGAATTCATTTTTATTTTCAGTTGATTTTGCAAACCATGAGAGGATTTTTGTATCTCTTGTTGGGCACATTTTTGCTAGCGGATAGTGCGCTAACCTACAAGCCGCTAGCGCATATAAAGAATGGCACATTGGAAGGTACTGTTATGAAAAGTCGGAAAGGAAGAGAGTTTTATGGCTTTAGAGGAATACCGTACGCTTTGCCACCTATAAGCAAACTTCGTTTCGAGGTAAAACAATAGATTAAAATTTTACTTTTCGTCTAAAAAATACAGGCTGGAAACAAGAGGTTAGAAAAACGAAATGAAAATTGACGATGCATGAAGTTCTACAATGAAGTTTTGCATAATTTCAATTGTTCCATTTCAAAAACGTTTACCTGCGCATATATTTAAAAACTGCAGATTCTTGTAATTTTCACTTTTGAATTGTGAAATATGATTTCAAGTTTCTTCGATAGAACGATGTTTTATCCTTATTTTTTTATTCGAGGTTTATTCACCTGCAGCAAGCAAGTGTATCAAATACTTCCTATTTCCTACCGTCTACTTTAATCCGACTTTCTGTTGCCAGTGTTATTTGGTTGTCATAACTAACGGTCCTTATAAAATGACGATTACGATATTATATGCAGGATTTATTTCAACTTACAGCTAAATGCAATGATGCATGAAAATGCAACGTTAGGTCGAGAATGCTTACCAGCAATGTGCTCTTACGTTTTATGACGAAACAATAAAAATCACAGTAGAATTTAATTTCTTATTTTTACGGTAAACATAGTTCACTATTTTATTCCGCCTTTGTGCCAAAGAGAAGAAAGTGACTAGAATTTTTCTGCTATATTCCGTTTTTATCATAAATGACAGGCTTTATAAATTGCGTAATATATGTATAGCCACAGACGCGCGGGGGAAAAACTAATGGTACGATGTTATTTTCTCGAGACCTAATTAGCGCTAATGTTTCAGCCTCCGAAAGCGGCTGCCGCCTGGGCCGGTGTCCGATCGGCCAAGGAAGATGCGAACATCTGCACTCAGAGAAACATATACACGCACCAGGAGGAAATAGTTGGAATCGAAGATTGCTTGTATCTCAACGTCCACACGCCTAAGCTTCCCGGTAGAAACAAGGAAAATTACGGCGCCTATCCTGTCATGGTTTGGTTCCACGGCGGCGGCTGGGTTACCGGAGCCGGACACTCCGAGTTTTATGGAGCTAAATTTTTGCTCGATCACGATGTTATTTTGGTCACCGTCAATTACAGGTAAATTTTTTCTTACGATCGAAAACTAGTTTTTTTCTTCTCAATCTATATGCATACTTCTCCAAAAATACTTTGCAACACTATTATCAGTAGGATCGAGATAAAAGTACCATCCGCACGTCTCAGAACTAGTTTAAGAATTAATTTCCTATTGCGTGTAGCGTATATACATATACCTACGTCGTTCATGAAATGCAAATGCTAACGATCGGCTATCAAGGTTGGGACCACTCGGATTCCTGAGCACGGAGGACCTTGTGGCGCCTGGCAACAACGGCATGAAAGACCAGGCGCAGGCGATCCGCTGGGTCCACGAGAACATCGCGGACTTTGGCGGGGACCCCAACCGCGTGACGCTGTTCGGCGAGAGCGCCGGCGGAGTCGCCGTGCACTATCACATGACAAGCCCCCTGTCAAGAGGTACGTATGCGCCACTATAATATATGATATATGTCTATGAGCACTTGGTTCCCCGATTTTTTCACCGAGACTCGCGGCTTTTTGCCTCGCCCGGTACTGGTTTCGCTTTTCAATTTTACCTTACGAACATTAGCATTGCAAATCGAATCACTCGTGCGAAACTGTGCATGTCTGCAGCGCGGCTCGCAAAAAGCTTTGAAAAGCTAGCGGCGCAGCTGTGCGCCCTATACCATTGTGATATTAAAATTGCTAACTGCGCGCTAATTGAGATAATGGTACGACAGCATCGTAATTTACACAATCGGATCGGATTTTTCGATAATTGATGATCCAGCGGAGTAAATATGGAAAGAAACTTACATCAGGCAGACGCGTTTATGCTCGTCGATTCCACACTATACAGCGAAATCTGGTTACGAGATCGTGATTAGCTTGATCAATTACACCGATCCGAGATGCAAATCGTTACGCCACTGTCTGTACTCTTGGACATCTAACTTGGACATCCGCGCGGAAACGCAACGTAAAAGTATGTGCGTAGGGTAATTAAGACCAGTTTGCCAGGTCTCTTCCAGCGCGGCATATCTCAGAGCGGCACGGCCCTGTGTCCGTGGGCCCTGACTCGGCCAGGCCTCGCGAGGAAGAAGGCCCAGCGGGTGGCCGAGTTGCTGGGCTGCCCGAAGGACGATTCGCGCAAACTCATCGACTGCCTACGCACCAAAGACGCCGTCGACATCATCGGCACCGATCGCGCCTTCCAGGTGAGCTCGTTTAATTAATTGCACGCACTTATTGTAAAAAATATTGAAAAATTTTGCGGGGCACACATAGGAGTGCCCACTTTATCATGGGTGGATTGTAAAATATCTACTGTTTTTCGTCGTTTTATCTAACGAGTTTACGGGCTGGGATAATAATATTTATCGCACGCGCTGCTTTGAAAACGAGGAATCCACGTAAAAATAACCTCACTTGAGATTGCTTATGGTTAATTTATGCAGCGTTGGTGCCACACAGCGTATAATCAACAACTTCTCTGGAAACTTTGTATATCGGGTGAGGTAATTTTCTTAAATTAGTATACGAATAGCCTGTACGCGAGCGATTTATCATCTGGATTTAAACGTGCTGGAATTGTATACTCTCAGCTCCGAACGGCAGTAGTCTCTGCGAAACTAAGAAAAAGATTAACATTTTTCCTTGCGTAAACGGATAACGATCGGTATACTGCGGAGGAAATCGAGTAGATTTCCAGTTACCCAGGAGAACTTTCCGCGTAAATTCTTTTGAAAACAGAACAAACTTCCAATGCGCGTGTATACGAGGTCACAGCTCATAATTGGCTTGAATTTCCTACAGTAAATCGTACAGGATTCTTCTGGTCATTTTCTATGCGCTTGTTAAATTCTCACGACGAATAAATCATGTTTCCGCGCCATTAGTTGCAAGTGTATACGGCAGCCAGTCGCACTCACAAGCGTCCGAGAGATCTCGCCGCATGGAAAAAATTCGCTAAGTATGCTCCGGAGCTCGAGAACGTGAAACGGAAAAAGCGTAAACAAAAAACCGGCTTATATGTATCGAATGGTTTTGCTGATTGCACGTATAGCGATATATCGACCAAGATTGCGCGCCTTTCGCGCATATGTTTTTGATGCAACCGAGAGCGTGAATTCCGGAGATGACATGTAGGCTTCGTTGGGTTACTTTATTCTATTTATACTGTATGCTACTGATTCTATAACTTTAGTCATACTGAAACTCAATTAGTATAACTTTAAGCGCGCGTGCCTGGTAGATCTAACCGGTTTCTATTTTTCGATTCTGCTATATGCCTACTGACGCTACAGATGGGAACATTTGATTTTGAGTTTGTTGCGCCCTTGGACATTTAATGTCAATTATTTTTCTGATTTAGAGTGTATAATCGCGTTGCTTGAGCGGTAATCTTCGAATTGAATTTCAAAGTGTGCGAAATAGCTCACCTGCATCATTTATAAGTAAAAATAAATAACGGTTAATGAGATAATCATATATGCATTCAATAAAAGCCAAGACTTCCTTACTTATATATATATATATATATATATATATATATATATATATATATATATACGCTTCCAAGGTGAAACAATTCAAATACGTGCTGAACTTTAATTTTTTCTCGAACATATTCAAAGAACGAGAAAACGTCATTTTTCTTCCAACATCTTCACGTTCTAAAACAAAGGTATTCCGTATAATATCCGTATGCAATCATCACGCGAATGCATCTAGTCATATAAGCCATAAAAGCATTGCGAAAGTCGTTGAGCAAGAATTTTGATGGACTTCGTTATACGTGAGCAAACCACTCGCTCATAACGCCTGTTAGAGCAAATCAAATCAATCAAATTAGCTTAGTGAAATATGCCGAGTGATACACATACATGCAACTGATATCAATTTCACACATACATCAATTAACCAATCCACATCCGTTAAATGCAGCTCAAATATTGCATGCACGTTCGATGCAGTTCGCTGGAGTCATTGCCAGCAGCTATTTCCACCTTCTTGCAAGAGCTCGTAAAAACTCTGACGATCGATGTAGAGATAGATCATTATGGGAGAATTATTTACTATTTACTGTTAAAACCATCCATCAGCTTGCTACGGAGAGCCTTGTGTAAATTAAGGACATTCTATCATTGCGAAATGCAATGGTTGAATGCTCTATAGTAGCAATGTGCTTTATACTGCTTTATACTGTTACTGTAAACTAGCTTTGTTCATTTATTATTTATTTATATAATTTTTTTAAATATCTTATTTTTCCAGTACAAACTATAATTGTAGCAAAAGCTACTTTATTATATCAGCCACCTCGAGGAAGTTTGCTTCAGCAGACTAATTACGCGCGACATACTTGTAAAGTCCACAGTGAATTTCACGTGATCTTCAATATTATGATAAAATTATTGATGTCTTGCATCATTTCACAACTTTCTCTCGCTCATACTGTAAAAAATATACATTTAATTAATTAATGCTTACGGTCAGATTACTGTTCTGTATGCACGCAACCCTAATTACGTCTGGAATTTCGAGGCTAATTTTGCAACGTTTGCAGGTGTTCGACTACTGTCCCATGATACCGTTTAGACCTGTTATTGAACCAGATCATCCCGGAGCATTTTTGAAAGAGGATCCAGCAATTTCCTTGAAGAATGGCAGACTTGGAGACATTACTTGGATGACAGGAATCACTTCTCACGAGGGTACTCTCAGAGTACCTGGTAAGTATAAAAAGAGAATTAACAAAGTGAATTATTTAATATTCAATACTGATTTTTTTTAATTCTCCAGGGCTTTACGGATTAAACAATGGCGAATTAATAAAACGTCTGGATAAAGATTTTGAGAATCTCGCACCAACAACTTTGTTATTTGAAGATACATGCCCACAGCAAAACTACAAAAATGTATCGAAAGCGATTCGTGAATTTTATTTTGGTGATAAACCTTTAGACAAGTTGACTAAATATGAAGTTATCAATGTAAGTTTCTTATTTACACACCACGAATTATAATTAATGATGGATGCATGATTTAAAATAAATTCTTTTCAAAAGATGTACTCCGATGCCTGGTTTAACTATGCCGCCGATGAAGCTGTACGTGATCACCTGAAGTTGTTCTCCTCGCCGATTTACTACTATTACTTCTCATACAGAGGAAGTGCTTCGTTCAGTCGAATTTTCGGTGACCCCACAGAAGATTACGGAGTCTCTCACGCAGATGAATTGCAATATCTATTCCCGGTAGGCGAGCAGCTTTTCCAAGACATTCCACTTAGTAAGGAAGATAACCGAATCATCGACATTGTCACGGCTCTTTGGTACAATTTCGCCAAATCTGGGTACGTGTTTAAAATTCAGATGTTACCATCGCATATAAAAATGCTACGATATAGTTGTATTTCACTATAGTGATAAATAATTTTTTTTGCATAAAAATGTCTCTACGATATATTATACTCGCAAAAATTTTGAAGACATTAGTCAGTGTCTAATATAGTACACTATGATACTAGTGGCATTTTCTGGCACGGCTAATTAACCAGAAAATGTCACTGGAGACACGCGTATCGTATACAATATTTTATAGCAGTGTCTGCCTTAAATCCGCCAAGACACGCTTATCCATGGCTTAAGCGGTTCTTTCTGGCACCGTGGGGTCAAAGCACCCGAGTGTAGCGAGATGCCACAGATAAGCGTGTCTTAAAAACAGATTGAAGCCACGCAGTAGTGCTATAAAATTATATAATAGTTGACTACTATGATTTTAATGTTAATACATATATAATATCATAATACTTAAAATCTTTGAACAAATGTATTTTTGTTTCTTATCTGGTTGTTTTATCCCCTATTGGTTTATAAAATACATCTGTAGATATTTTGAATAATTAATAATGGCTGTATAGAATGTGATACACTGTATGCTGGCACGTCAGCGTAAAAGTCTGAGTCATGGTTATCTGTTCTGAGTATAATACCTACAAAAGCCGTCAAAAACTATAATAACATTGTGAAAAAGAAATTTCTAAAGAAATTTTGTATGTTTCAGAAATCCCACACCTGAAATAACACCTGATACACCAACTAAATGGAAACCAGTACACACACCGGCTTTGGAATATCTCAATATTGGCAACTCTAAAGATATCCATATGTCCAAGAATCTTTTCCCAGAACGATTGAAATTCTGGAGTGATCTGATGCCATCGATTCGTGATATAGATGGCGTTACGTATCAGTATAAACCAATCAGGGATGAGCTTTGAATGATACTCAGGCAATTGTTCATATTTGTTGAATCACATATAAGAAGTGGTGCTATATATTATTATTGATTTTAATTAATTATAATGTAGAATTAGTTAACATGCAGATTAGTGTGACTGACAAAATATTCAGTTAAAAATAGGAGTGCAATAATTATAAATTTTATATTAAAATTTATACATGTAAATATATAATGATTTGCAATCGCACGCATGGATAAAAGAATTAAAATTTTTTATACATTTACTTTGACATAAGAGCGATATGTTCAAAATGTTCATTAAATCGTTGATCGAAAATGAAACAATTGTTATTATGTATTACGTTTTATTTATCAAGAATTTATTTATTAACACTAAGTCAGTTTTCGAATTTAATAATAATTGATTGTTAATAATCGTGATCGTGTATATGAAAATTGAAAATACTAAATTACACGTTCTCAAAATATTTAATAATTTACATGTACACATTTTTAAATTTTCATGATGTATTTTGCCCATACGTAGATTCATCTTTAGATTTATTTGAAATCCTATTAATATCCTTATTTGGCGGAAGCAATAAACCCATACACGTAACAAAGCTGTTTTCTAAAAGGGAAGATTCCACGTGCGGATGGTAGTTTTTGTTTTTAGATGTTTTCACGTTAATCCATGGCATTTTTGCTAAAATTTCGAAACCAAATCTTTGCGCTGAAACCATAGATTCTTATCAAACCTTATATTATTGACAAATTAAAAAGAAAAAACAAGCACAATTTTGTGAATATAGTAATTTAACAATCGTTCTTATTATATTTGGAAGCAATAATATTCGTGTATACCAATAGTTTGACTTGGTCCTGCGGCAAATATTCCAATGCATAGAGGGCATTGCTGTTCCTGAGCTTTCGACAAACAAGCTCGAACTAATGAAGTGCCAATTCCTTTTCCATAATATTTAGTTTTAACGCATACAACATGGATACAGCAATACTTGTCAAATTGATATTTTTTGTTCGACTTGGCTTCTTTCAAAAGTGCTTTTTCTAACTTTAAAACGTTGAACACATCTTTACTTGTTAAAACCCGCTAAAAAATTATTGTACTGCTATAGATAGGTATAATAGTAAAATATTGATAATAATAGTCCTAAACAACATTGGTAGTGCTTACATTTTCTTCTTCATAATTTTCTTCTTCTGTTAACGTAATCTTTGTCATGGCTACTCCAACGATTTCTCCAGTGCCTTCTTCTATTGCACAAAAACTATTACTATTAGATATTAAATCTAAAATAAATTTTTGATATTTATTTATCGTATTAGAATCGATGTACAAAGTTGATGATGCGCATGAATGATTAGAACAAAAGTAATGTGCCTGGAAAATATAATTCAAAATATTATTAGAAGTTATTTTCTTTCAAATTTTAATAGTTTTTTTATAATACTTTTAAAAGTTCTAGAAGTTCCTCTGTTCTATCAACCTGAAAATCAACAATTCTATATCCTCTTGAAAGTCTTTCCCACGTAATTGGTGCATCCGAAACTGTAAGTTCTTGCTCTCGATGTGACTGTATAAACGCAGATAACGACTGTTTCAAAACATCATCATCGTCCAATGTAGGTTTAAACAGCGACGATCTTCTTTTAAACAAATTGATGTCAGTGGAAGAATTTAGTGCGAAGCCGTTCATGCTTTAGGTTATATAAGAAATGAACTTCGTATTTGTCACCGGAACTTGTACGTTTTTAAAATTTTTTTTAAGTGTCAGCAATTACTCGTGTTGAATATTTGTAGATAGTTGACAAACTTCAAAATTTACTAATTAACTAACTTAATGAAAATGGAAAGACCTGCAGATGATGTGGCTGTTGCTATTGAGACGAAAATAACAGCTCCAATCACATGGACTTCGCAATCAAAATTTAAAATTCAAGATCTACGAGATAATCAACATGAAGAAGTTCTTACACTAATTAAAGTTAAATATTTCGGCATTTATTGAACCCATAAAATTGTACTTAATATACATAGCATATACACACATAATTTATCATTTACATATATACACATACTTTTCTTTACTGTACTATACTTAATATACACATGATAGTATATCTATATTTATATATAAAAACAGCATCACTATTTTCGCGAAGAACCCATGTGCAAATCTATTAAATTACTCAAAGATTCTGCATCGGTAAGTGGTTATTTGGATTTAATAAGAATATGGCTGAAGGACACAACAAGCCTGGTCGCTATTAGTGCTAAGTCTGGACGCATAATCGGAGCAGCCATAACTAGAATCAACAGCTTTCTCTACAAAAGTAATACCTATAGTCGTGTGCAGGTATGTTATTCCATATTATCATGGCTTGGATCAAATCTCTTTTATATTGATCACTTAAATTTAAGAAATTTCATTAGAAAAGTTATATAACAATGTTATTTAACATAGCTTCTGTCATTTTAATATAATAGTATATGTTGAATTTATATTCTTGGAGTGAGAAATAAAACCTTACCATTGTCTTTCATAATATTCGCTTATTAAACAGATATTTACTGGAGAAGCTCTGGAAGCGATGATGCGATTAAAAGGCGCTTTGGTTAAACAAGCAAACATTTACGAATCTACGGGTCATGATACATATTTATGCATCTATGTTCTTTGCGTACATCCTTCTTACAAAAATGAAGGAATCGAAAAAGGCCTACTTGATGCTTGTAGCAGAGCAGCCACAAATATGAAGGTCAAGCATAACAATTTAATATCTATAATTTCGTTTAGTATATGCGCTGCCTTTATGTCTGTCTCTAATGCTGCAATTATAATCCGCTGTAACGTCTATCTTTAGATATCCCTTCTTGCTGGAATTTTCACATCAAATAATGATCAATCGATTGCCCGTAAAATGGAATACTCAATACTCACACAAATATCTTACAAAAATTGGATAATAGACAATAATGTCGTTTTCGATGACACTGAAATTGAAAATTATTCGGCGGCATTTATGATTCTGTTAAAAACATGAACAAAAATAAAAAATTCAATGTAATTATAATATTGTAAAGTATATCAAATACTAAATGTGATTTTAAAAATACATAATATTTTGATGCCCGCTTTAATATAATTATTGCTGAAAAGTACTTTTTGCATTCGAGCATTGTAAATAAGCTTTCTATATTATCTATCTATATCTATGTACGCTATTGTGATTCAATAAACATTTGTTTTGATCTGTAATATAGAAATAACGAAAGATTAAAGTTGAGTAATACGAATTTTAAGGGATTAAATAACTCTCGGGGAAGGTCGAGTTACGTATGGCGTTACGTTTATTACGTGAATGCAGACTTCCTTCCTTTTCTTTTTTCCGCTCTCGCGCCGTTTTTCGGCTATACAATCGGCTGCACCTTTCGAGTGCAAGTGGACCCACTTGCGAAAGAATTTCGGTCACATGCATTACGAGCTCAGGCAGCAGGAGTATATAAAGACCAAAATCCATTCCAATCAGCATCAGTCTCATTCGAGATCGACAAACAGGCAGACATGGCTTTCAAGGTGAGTTTCGCACCGAGAGAAAATCTCCGATTTCGATCTTTGAAAGAGTCACAGTTTCAAATCGCTAATGCGATTCGATCAATTGTAACATTATTTTCTTCCTCGTAGTTCATCATCTTTTCGGCCCTCGTGGCAGCCGTGGCTAACGCCGCTATTCTGCCGGAATCTTACCACGGCCTCGGCGGTGCCCAGTTGTCGGAGCACCAGGTCGAGGAAGACCACTACGACCACCACCCCAAGTATAAGTTCGCCTACGAAGTGCACGACTCGCACACTGGAGACATCAAGAGCCAGCACGAGGAACGAGACGGAGACACCGTCCACGGCAGCTACTCACTCATCGATGCTGACGGACACAAACGCATTGTCCACTACACCGCTGGCAAACACATCGGGTTCCACGCCACTGTCCACAGGGAGCCGATCCACCATCACATCCCCATCAAGACTATCTCGCACCACGAACCTCTGGCCATCAACAAGCACTACTCCTACCACCATTAAAACTTAGCGTCAGCCATACAATAGTTTGAAGTGGTTGCAATACCCGCGTGAATGTGTTAGCTGTTTTTGTAAATATTGGAGATGATTGTGTTTAGTTGAAATTTTCTGATATTTTAGTTTTATAAATTGCATTACTTGAGATTATAGTCAAACGTTTGCAATGACAATAATAAATCAATACATTGATGTACAATAATCTTTGTTTTGATTATAACCTTTGTTTTTTGGTCCCATTAATTTGTTGATTTAATTTAATTATATGCAAGATTAAAATACAAAGCTTCCTCTAGGAGGAAGCAAAATTCAATTCTTTTTTTACTATTTTATTAGTACATCTACCTTATGCCTAGTATGGGGATGCCATTACTATTTACAATATTTATTTCATGTATACCTTACAAACATAAAAAACTCTTGAAATAGTTTGCCTTTTGCGATTTTTTTATGTTTTGGGTGCTGTATAGTTGTTTGATGTCGAATTTATTAATATTTATAGAATTTACTTGTGAATTCTCAAGGTATAGTTTTACATCACTTACCTACAGTCAAAATTAGTATTTTTAATGAAATTAACGCCCAACACTAATTATAGATTCTAATCAAACTGTCCTAATTTTTAAAAAGTCCCATAAAGAAATTGTCTTGGTAGAAATCGATCTCACTTTCCAACTAGTAAATGCCTCGTATGAATGAGGATAGGCGAAAAATGGGTCCATTTTTCGACCAGCAATGAAATGCTTTTTCGGACAAGAGTAGAGACATGCCGAATTAAAAAATCGAATAAAATCTGTAAGCCTCCTGGCAACTAGTGTACGACACAAGACGTAATATCCAAATGAAAGATTCAAGGTAATGTCCATTCCAACAAATGCTCAAGAAAAATGGGAGAAAAAGCGTTTCATCACAAGCTAGTTTGGGCTGTTTCTCATTGCCATTTCAATAGCTTTCATCCCAATTAAAACATTTAAATTTCTACCAACGATGATTGAACTCATTTTTTTTTTGAGGTAAAATGTATGTGTTTATTGTCCAATAATTTGTTGAACAAAGTTTCCGGGGTATAAGTATTCATAGAGTTTTAAAGGGTTTTATCGTAACAATTGTTACTTATACCCTATGTGCTAGTAGGTAACTGTAATGATACATTTTAAGAACATAGTTATACATTTTATAAACCCTTGTCGTAAACCTTAACTATATTCAGAACAGATATATTAGTTTAATCCAATGCGCGCTCAGCACGTTCAATGCTTTATTAACGGCTTTACAACATCAAGTTATCACTTTTCTAAAAAGAGATTATTCTAATTGTAATATTAAAATTATACCGACGATATAATATGACTTATTGCAATATGTTTGTATTCAATGTATAAAAAAAGGTAATTATTTGATTGATATTCATTGATTATTAAGTATATTGCAATTATATAATAAGTGCTGATGACAAATGTTTTAGATAATGTACTTGTTCAGTATGTAAATAATATCCAATGAGATAAAAAAAGTATGACAAGCATTTTTTATTTTTGCGTTTGTTAGCACTCTTGTTATGAAACAATAATGTTTACGTTCTGATTGATTTATCCCATACAGCATTCATAATAACAAATAAGACTGAGATACTTACATACGAAAACAGTTTTTAACATTTGCAAGACCCTAAAAAAGTACATGTCTAGTACATATAAAATCATCATGTCATATACGAGGATCCACATAACGGTATATTTGAATAAGATCATTTCAAAGTATGCCATACTGTTACAAGTTTTCTAGGATTTTGTAAAACAGAAAACCAATGAAGCCGCTCCGTCATATCCCGAACTCCTTTGCCAAGTGCAATTTTGCCTATGCATAGATCTTTGGGTCTCTGGAACGAGCTTACCGAATCTTCACTGTCGCTTGGTATTTCGTTCATCATTGGCATATTGTTATCCACTTGCGTTATCTACATTAAAAATTGGAGTTGAGTAGGTATATTTTATAGTACACGATGATCAAAATAAGTGTGACTAAGATTCAAAATTGTTTGCACTTAAAATCTGTTTGATAACATTATACATATTATTTATATATTATTGGTAAATAATTGTCTTAGACATTTTTTCATGATCAAAATAATATGGAATGATTTTTTTTTTTTTTGAAAATATGCTATAAGAAAGAGTTTGTAATGATCATTAAAAAAATACATAAGATAATTATTTTGTATACGATGTTTACGTCAAAAGTTGCGGGCCTTGAAATCTGAACATTTTTAAAGATTGACATTGAAGAGCTAATAAGCTACATGAATTACATGGCAAATGTTTTAAAACAATGTATATTTAATAAAATTTTAAATAGATATTTTGCTTACTTTACTGCACAAGATAATGAGGAACTGTAAGGTATCCATTTGAGTTGCAGGCAGATCAAATGTGAGCGTTTCATTAAATTCAGGTTCTGGATTAGCAGGGATCACCTTAGTTTTCTTCTTTTTAATTCTTCTCCCGGTTTTGCCATTTAACATTAAGATTCTTACATACGGATCTACAATAAAAAAAAGTTATTTTAATTTTTACGATCAACAAAGTATTATTACGACGACTTCAGTAGCCTCTAACGTGAACAACAGATAGCAGTATAGTCGACTTGAAAATACATTTCATGCTTGCAAAATGAGAGTTTTCTTTGTAAATTAGATTTCAGCGCTGCACTTACTAAATTCGTTTACACTCGGAACTGCCGGCATGAACTTGATGTTGCGCAGTTTCATAACATTTATCGTTAAGCGTTGTGCGGTCGGAAGATAACTTATGCCGAGTAATATATTTCCGTATTCCTGCAAGAGCATTATGTACAATTACTGAAATAATATACTGACCTCTTTCAATGTCTCTCATACTTTACGTAATTATTTTATTTTTTTAAGCTTGTAGGCTTATAGAAATAGTGCGGAACAAACCTGTTTGGACGGCTTCATTTGAAAATTAAAAAGGTGGGTTTCCGGACTCAAAAAGATTCGTTTGGCATCTCTCAGTGGCACTTGTAGTTCGCAGAGTTTCGTATGATTTGCATATCGATCGTGATCGTGAGCTTCTATGTTCAATATCCAATCCTATAGATAAATCACGAAAGAGATAAAAATGTTTCGAAAATATTTTTCAATCGTAAATAATGCGTAAACTCTCCGAATTATTAGCGTACTTTCATTTCTTGAGGATTTACTCCAGTTATAACAAAAGATTCTCTAAAAACTGGACTGGCCGTGTGTCTTACGCCCTTGGTTTTAAAACTATATAACTTCTGCTTCTTACGATGGGTCCAAGATTGTTTGATCACCTCCAGGAACACGTAAGGCTCCAAAGTGCAGTTATATTGTTTTGGTGGAAGACCAGATAATGTCTAAGAGTATAACAATTTTTTAATTATTTCATAATGTTTTCTTCGTGGAATCACAACTCGATTTAGATATTATTCTTTTATTTATAAATCTTGCATTAGTTTCATAATCAATTCATTAAAATATATTTGTTTACCTCTATGCCAATAACTAATTTTGCAGCTGTGATCCCTTCGCAATGTGGCAAGTAGCGAAGACTCAACGTTAATTCCGTAGGAAAGTGTTTCTCTTTGGTTCCATTTTTTTGTTTTGGTGGCTGCACGAGATTCTAAATAACATAATTACGTATTTCACCACATCGAGTATAGCGTGAGAGTTTATATACTTTAAAATGAAATTTAGAATTACCACGACTGACGAGGTGTCGATCGTTTCCAACCGACTATTTTCAGAGATGATAGAATTTCTAGGCGACGTCGAATTTTCGCAGATAGTTCCTGGTTTGAAAAATGTTTATTCATTTAATTCTTTGTAACGTTTTGTAATTTTTATATTTTTGTCATTAAAATAAATAAAAATTACCGTTCTCCGTGTCGTACAAACTGCCCAATCGCCAAGACCTGTAGCTAACATCGTTCAGACTCAAATTTTCGTTGGTTTTGCCATTGTACTTCAAAGACACCGGTTTTTCGACCTTTTCTGAAATGAATACACTCATTTGAAATATTTAAATGCGTGTTCATATTTGCATAATTTTGTGAATTAATCGTGCGCTTATTTAAAAAATATATGTTTATAATCTTATTTTACACAGCTATAGAAAGAATATACAAAAGAAGTTGCTACAAAACTTGTGCGATGAAGAGATGATGTTCCTTTATGAAGAGCACGTAAAATCAAACAATTGCTTTTGTCGCAAAACACAGTCGATTATGTAACGGTACTGAGCTCGGAAAAAAACGCAAAAGTCTAACTGCGGCATAACGTGTAGCTTCAACGTGTACATTCTGCATATCGTGCAGACCGATGCAACGTGATGGATAATGGGACTGTATGTCGCGCAGAAAAATGAAATATACATATATCTCCTAAGAAGCGTGCTATGGACTATTCGAGCAATATTCATGACTATATAGCCTTTGCGCAATGCTTGAAAAAATAGAAAATTTGTCAACATGTATACGAGCCTCGATAATAAATTCTAATGCGTAACACAAAAAGTGAGTGATGCTTGAAATTTAAATTGTTCAAAACGTCAATTAAATTGTCATAGCAAATTTATATCTTATCCACAATTTAGTAGATAAATAATTAATTATTGAAGCATGGTGTTACTGTAAAAGTGTTGCATATTGCAAATTTAGTAGAACTATAAAACTTGTATAACTAATTTTATTCAAATCAGTAAAATGTGTACCTTATGCTACCTAAGATTATAATCAAGGGTAATAATTATGCTCAGCAACATATATAAACAGAGTTATGCTGAGTATATTTCCTTTACCAGCTATGATATTGGTTATTGAGAACTTTGAAAACCCAGTAAGTCCATTTTACATTTTGTTTACAATTGAACTATTTACAAATGCAGAAAAAGGATCTTGCTTCCTAGAGTAGAAGACAAGCATAGAGTACAAGACAAGCATAGAGTATGCAGTGTCCCATTCTGCTGATTCGGCCAACAATAGGTTAAAAACTTACTTCGTGGTCTAACACATTCATAGCCGATGCATCCTGGGGTGACAAAACAAGCAATAACTAGTATTGCTATTATTAGGACGACGGCAATCACAGAGTATACTATTATTTGGCCCACTGGGCCAAAAAGATCTTCGATCACCATTCACTGAAAGAAAAATCCTCTTTTTAGTAATTGCACTAATCTATACCTGTGCTTCTTTCGGATGGAAAGAATAAATAAATAAATTATATTTGACTATCACTATTTGTACTATTTATAAGTGGGGGTATAATTTTCACAGAAATATATAGTGATACCAAAAATTTGTACATTTCAACTAATTATGCCTTAATGTTAATGCAAATAATTCAATTGAATTGGTCTTTAATCATAAGTTAGATGATATTGTTAATTCATATTCTACTAGAATTAAAAGATAGTAAATAAGTTCATGAGTAAAACAAGCGCTCAAATAAGAGAACGCAAAGCCGATTACGTGAGCGCAGCTGATGCATTACTCTGTTAAATATGTATTTCACTAAATTCGGTTTCATCCGCCTGACACACACACCAAAAACGCTTTACAATGCTCTACTCGATCTACATACCTACATGACTTAAGTAAAGTATTGGATACAGCCCCCGCGGGCAGGCACACACTAGCATGCCGATAGCGACTTATCGCGCACCGTCGGTTTCCGGCTCTTGCTTTCGTAGCCGTGGCGAGCACTTGTGTCAGCAAAAAGCGAAATTCTATAAGTATATTATAGTAGGTGTGAGCCCGTATACTTATATTCAGATATGTGCTGCTGGGATGATAGGAAAAGGAATGGAGAGAATACGCGTGACACTTTTTCGCCGGCAAAATATGTGTGCGAGGATTTGTCTTGCAATAAAAGTATAGCATATGTGACTCGAGTTTCGCGCGTACTTATTCTCAAGAGTCGAGAGTGATTAAAAGTTTTCCTTGCGCGCGTGAGCCTTCCTGTTGAAAAGCACCGAAGCTCACGGGTTTCATTGTTGTTCTGCGATTGAGCGATTTCTTTCTATTATGAGTCTCCGGTCTGTGAGCAGGTACATGAATAAATTTGTGCAGTACAAAGTTTTTGTCAATGAATGCACTGCATTCCTACTAGTGCATTGCTCTGGATCATTTTGCATACTTCTGTATAAATTTTTATTGCATCGAATTAATGAAACTTGCGTATATCCACGAAGAACAGAGTACAGTTAATTTTGTTAATGAAACATAAATTTGAGCTTTTGCTTTTGCGTCATCGCTTTACTAGCTATTGTTTATCTCCATTCGGAGTAATTACATGCTTGCAGTGTTAAAATATGTTTTTCTCCTTGCGATAACTAAAAAACAATACCTTTTGTATATTAAGCATGTGATTTTTGCGAATGATCGTATACAGATTTTTTTAAATGTTAATTTATTCCAATACATGCACAATATCCTATCTCTCGTCGCATATATATTTGTAGATAAACTGACTAATCACTTTTAACTTCTGAAAGCTTGCTGTATATATTTATGTAATTTCGAATTTTCGCTGAAGTTAAGAAAAAATTCTACTACATATTTTATACTCATCGTTTTTTACTCATAATAGTTGACAATCCAAAGTTAAATATTTAACAATTGTATGCTCCATGCATTATTAAATAAACGTTTATTTTTAGCCTTGATTTAAAAATAGATTTCACGTTGAAATACTTCTTTTTATAGCATTATATGGTAAAAATGTAATTCCTTCAAACTCTGCGGTCAATTTCTAAACCGCATATAGCTACGACTAAAAACTTGAAAGGACAAAACTTAAGTATTCAATAGAAAATTATAGAACAGTTACTTTTTCACGTCAGTTTGTCGTACCGAAACAATCACATTAATAATTATAACCTATACTCCATAATAATGACATGAATAAATACTGAGAATTTGTAGGTTTAGGCAGTGTACATTAATTCAACTTGAATGAATATAATAAATGTTCAAATGCATCAATTTTAGCCGGTATGAAAAATTGAAATACTAAATAATATCTAGACAAGCGTAAACATTGATTGGGAAGAAATAACAAAAAAGAAAATTAAGCCGACGCCAAGACAGACCGTTTATGATCTAACTTAAATTCAAGGTGAGAACGTGCACCTTACCTGTTGAACGTATATATACGTAGTTATAGTAGCTAAAAATACTTCGGTTGCATGTTCGCCTAGTTTGGACTATGCATAACTTGTTGCACGGATTTTAATAATAAATATTTATTTCGCATTGTGCTAATTAGTATCTGTTGCAAACTTCAAAGCTATTATGTGAATAACGATAATAATAATATTTTCGTGTAAGTTTACGTGTAATTTCTGAGAAGAAAAAACATTTTCACTTTCGTTACACGTATGTCGAGTCTTTTTCAAATTTTGTTACGTAACGCGTTGATTTGTTTTGTTTACACTCGCGTCGCACAACTGGTTGTACCAAGAAGATTCGCGAAGCTCAAAATCATGTTACTTATTCCAAGGCAGACTATATTTTATAGCAGCAGCGGAGATTCAGTTCGCCTGCCAGAAAATAATTTGCATCGCTATCTCTCTCCTAACGTTTGTCGGCTAGAGATAATAACGGTTAGCATAACTCAAACTGAAGCTGATGTTTTTTTGTAGTACCGTAACGACTACGTATCAGCTGCCAAACCCAACGTTGCACGTTTGGTTTTAAAACTGTGAACTGATACGACTCAATTGACGCGATTGAAAAAATCAATATCGATCTAAGGAATTAAGATACAAATATATACTCACTCGACTATGTAATAACCCCATTGCCGAAACGCAGCGTTCCCAGCTCCCGCTCAACAACGGCATCTGTTGCGCGATCAAAACAAGCCCTGCGCGGCTGTTTTCCCGGAGCAATAAGCCGCGCGCACTCGGCTCTCGGCGTGCGCGAAGAGCCCAAAAAAGAGAGAGAATACAATTACAAAATGTGCAGCAGACGCGCGGCTCGCAATGCAAATAACGCGCGAGCGCGGCGCGACGATTTCCACCTGTGGAACCGCGCGCACTGGAGGTGGAACGAATACTAAAGACGCGGCGGCGACGACGGCGACGCTGTAGCGGCTATATGCGCCGTGTGTATATAGAGTATGACGCGTATGCCAGTGTAGCGCGTGTGTATAAAGCGACGATCGATTTTTCTCCAGATGCTAATAATTCTTGTGCGGACCCTGCGTTTGCTCTACGCTAATGCGAACTTTATGCGACGATTTCGCGTTAGTGTTCGCCTTAAGTTTTACGTTGCAGAAACGATTGGAGGCTTTGCGGTGCTTTGAATTGGTTTACGCTCTGACTTATTTGATAGGCGTGCATGTTGCACGTGTAACTTTGCAGGCCTTGGAGGCAAATTGATTAACTTATTGCTTTACGGTGTAGAGTCGACGTTTTACGTACAGACCATGCGTATGCGGTTGATCAAATTTTCAAAACTTTGGCAAATATATTTGGCCCGGAACGCGCATGATAATTCTATTTACTCTTTACAGCGCATCGTGGTTTTCTCCACAGGACAAAAGCTGTAAACGCAATTATGTTGGTAAATTTTTTCAATGAGCTAAACTAGCCGAATTTTCAAAAACTTTTGAAACGACTTTATTTAATGCACAGAACATATTATTTTAGCAAATAATTCTAATTAATATTATATACTGTATTCGCAGATCTTAAGCCCCTTCCAATCAGCAACCTTTTACACCCGACAGAACGTACGTTTATCATTTTCTACGGGGCAACTATTCCTACTTCACCACGTATTATAACAATTTGACGCAAATTTGTTTTCCAATTATACAAAAATATTGTCATTTTCCTGCTCCTATATATATATATATATATATATATTGTTATATTTTATTTAAAATATGATATTTTTTTTAAGCTACTGCAATATAATGCTCCTACTGCTCAAGATGGACATATATTCTCAAAGTTGTATTATAATTTGCATAGGAACGTAAAAACTAAATATCATTGCAATTATCGTATACTACATAGCTTTCGCTATAAACCTAGAGTAGACGTTGTTTCCTCGATCTCATCATCATTTAAATCATCGATAACGGCATGCCCACGAGAGCAGCAAGTAATTGATTAGCCTGAAAATTATACACGAAAAACAGAAAAAATATAATGCGCACTTAAATGCAAGAATATAATATGATGAGCGCAACGATCACTTTTTTTTAATCGAGTCGACTAAACCAAGCGTATCGGGTCTTCGTTAAAAGACTATCAATCTTGTTTATGAAAGTTTAAGTAAATAACTATACTAAGAAGTTTAAGATTTGACAATTATTAAAAACCAATTGCGTCGTTCAATAGTTATTCATAGGTACCGATTTTTTAGCAAATGCTTTTTAAGTTAAGTATTGTGTAAAACATTTTAATATAGTATTAATGTGTAGTATGATTTCATTGAACAAAGTTACGAAATTTTCTAAACAATCAGAAAAATGATTTTCAGTTAATCATTCATTAATTATACCGAGTACAAAGATTATTTGACCTTTGATTGACTTTCAAGCGGGCTGCAATCGCATCTTTTGAACTTTCTCAGCAATCGATATAAATAGGTCAGGTTAATTTTTTGCTCACTTTTGACTTCCGGACTCCCGCGCTCGTGCGCGAGAAACCGATCCTTGAGCAGCCAGAGTCGATCTTACGAATGAATACCTATAGTAAAAAGCCACGTAATCTTCAACTTAGCGTCCAATCTATCGATTTTCTCAGAGCATTTTCAGCCGCGGCAATGAAAAAGCGCATCTACTTTACAGGCCCGCGACGAAGCCGCGTGAGCCTGCAGAGTTGTGGTATATCCTCCAGCCCGCAGCTCCTTATCGTGGGCAGCCGTCACATCGCATCCATCCCCGAGCTGAATAAAAGCACAATCTCGTGCAGGCAGTATAAACTCGGGGTGAGAAAAAAACAGCCAGGCGAGTGACACGGCCGCGAGTGAGAGAGCGCTTTGAAGACCGTTCCTCTACAAGTATATTATATTGTTGTCTTTCTCTTCGTCCGAAGCGGTGGCCAGTCGTCGACCTCGATCGGCGCAACAGCGGGGGCCCCTTTCACTTGAAAAAGCCGCGCGCGAGCGAGAGAGCCTTTCCGGACTCGCTTTTCGAGCCGCTGAGGTTCTCCCGCGGCGCAGTTCCACACCGGACACGTCGCGAGTAGCGAGCGAGCTCTTTTCCTTTCGACGCCGCTGACTGGCCGAAGCGCGCGCGCGCGCACGCGTGTGTGCGACGGTTTCGCCACTTTCCAACTGGGCGTCTAGTCGCTTTCGATTTCCTCTGCTCCGAGTACCCACGCAGCCGCTTGCGCCTAGCTCTGGGTGCCTTTTCCCTTGGTGCAGTGCAGAGCTTGGAGCTGCAGACTCCCGATTGCATCGTCCTATACGCGGGATGAACGAACGCGGAGGCGGCCAGCGCTAGCGCGCGCTCATTTCACTTTGGGGGCACTGCTATACCTTACATAGGCATCATCGAAGTACGTACGCGGTGAGTACTTATAAGATCGACTGGGCGAAAATTTCTTCTCTTCGCTCACGCGGACGACGCTAATGTTCTCGCTAGCCTCTCGATGCGTACGATTATCTTTATAATATAAACGCTTTCTCCGCCGGAAATGCGTACAAAAGTTCGCGGCGTCTCAAAGACTCGAGCCGCTGTAAATAAGAGTGAATTATTAGCATTGTCGGGTGAAAATAGTTTCTGCGCGTTGCATCGGGTACGTAAAAGTGAAATCAAAATGATGAGAAATGCGGAGAACGATCGCGTTTAGCTATGCTGATGCGTAACTGAGAAACGCGATAAAAGTGAGGTAGAGTCGCTCGAGGCTCTCTTTTTGCTTTCTGCGCGAGATATCCATAGAATATTTGCATATCGCGGTCGGCTTCTTTTGTCGATGAAATGTAAATTCTACCTTGCTGTACGTAAAAAGAGGCGCTCCGTATGCCTGTTCTGCGAATTATGTGTCACTGGGATGCGTCAATTGTACAAGTACAATTACAACAAGGTTCCGCGCACACAGTATGCGAAATTGTACAAATGTAATGCTGCATAATATTGTATATTTATGTAATGATGACATCAAAGTCATTGGGAATCGAGATGGTTAAATTGTGTGTATGAGTTACGAAAACGAACATTTTAATTTAAATTTGTCATACCTAGCGCATGTATTTACCATTTCTCTAGCAACATGTTTATAAATTAGAAAGTAATTTTACACTATAGCACGAAATCACATCTGAATAACATGGATAATCAGTAGCAATGCGCGTTCCGTGGGCGAGAATCGCAGTATAGGCAAGTCTATTATATAGAGTTCCCGACATAACGACATAACTCGATGCTTTTGCGAAATTTCACATAGTAACAAATGTAGGTACACCTGTAACGTGCTCATAGCGCATTCTATAGTGGATATGTATATTAAATGTATATCGTCAAACAATGAGTTTTCTTTGACAAAACGCAGGACAGCTGATTTTCCAATTAGCTTACAATATCGTTTGCCGCGAAGAATAGCCCAACTCAGCGTACCCAAATCGCGGATTAATTTCTGATTTGTGCTAATCCTCGCGCTTAATTTGAAGATGTGCTAATTTTCGCTGAAAATTTTGAACCACGCTAGTTTTGCTTGCCCGATTCAAATATATAAGCCGATAAACTGTCGCAATCTCTTAATTAGTCCCATCAGTATTCAAAGTTTTTCATCTCGCGGATTGGAATTAGAAAAAGTCGCATCCAACAGCAATATACTCACTGCAATATAACCTGAATACCGCAGTCCGTCAAAGCGCCTCTCGGTGAAAAAGCCTCCTGTGTCCTCCTCCGTTCGAAAAAAAAATATATATATATACATACATACACGTATAAATTCCCGCGTGTATCCTCGAAACGCAGGAAAAAAACAAGTCTTCTGTAAGCGCTAAGTGACGCAACTTGTTGCAGGTCGCGCAGAGCCGAGGGAGAAGAAGCCATGGTGTCCCGCCGGCCGACGTAATCTCTGCGCGCTCAGTCCAGAATCTGCCGCCGTCAGGATGCCGTCTTCGAACGCGAAGGCCGTGGCTCTGGCCGCTCTGCTGCTGCTCCTCTCACACTGTGAGTAATTAAGCATACGTATAGCTACATGCCGATTGGCCGGGCCAGCGTGGCCGGTTTTTTCTTCACTTTTCGGCCGCGGCCTTCGCCTACTTAGACTTACGATGGACGAGTCGCACGTATTGAGAGATCATCGGCTGTGAAAACGCGCGGGCCGGCACTTGCTCTCCGCACGCGCGATGTATAACTTGCTCCGGCCGACACGGTTTTCACTTTCTGCCGACGCGCTCGCCTGATCTATGCACGCGTGGCGGTCCAGCGGCTCATCGCACTACTGCTGTAATTTCGTATCCGCTGGATAATGAGCGAGAGGCGTCATTTATGCCGCCTAGCTGATCGTTCTATTTCCAGAAGCACGAACGAGCAAAAATTATATGTTGTCGCCAAATTGTTTTTGTTCGTTTGTTTTTTTTTTAGTTCGGCTAGGATTTAATTAAAAGATATTCAATATCACATCAAATTTGATCCATTGCAGGTGTCGATAGTCTGATTATTCCTGAAGAACTTCCGACCATCCTCTCGCTTATATACTCGAATATTCCACCAATCAAGAAAGGTACGTTAAAAAAATTTTATTCTGTCACTTGTGAGCCTTGTTAAAAGAAGAAATTTCGTTTCGAGGTCGTTTCAAACGCTTGACTTGCTTTCACGTGTAATAATCTCGCTCTCAGCTCAACAAATAAGTAGCTTAAAGTTCATACGTGAGTTGGAATGTTAGTCAGCGTTTCACAGAAAAGCAGACACTTTTAGCAACTTTGATTCACGAAATCTTGCAACAATCGCTTAGTACAAGGTGCTAAAACGCGTCGTGCTCCTTTCTCTTTGAATTTTATTACATTACATCTGTTCGTCTGTCATTTCAGGAACCGACTCGAGGCTTGGCGTTGGTTTTAGACTCGGCGAGCACGCCGACTTTCAAGTTCTCGTTGAACTTGGACCGCAAAAAGAAACCGATCCCATCGGCAATGATGTCGTCGATTCGAAGAGGAAAAGAGCCGTAAGAATTGGTGCAATTTTTTTATTAAACTTTAACTTTAACGTTGAATTCAATGAATTTTTCTCTCCACGCAGGCGACGATGATAGCGGCCATGAGAGGTGATCTCGGTCCTTGGGCCCAAGCTGTAGCTAAATACCAAATGGAGCAAAAAATCAAAAAGGTTCTGGAAAAATACAAGTTGAGCCCTGAGAAGGCGTCGAAGTCCAAGGATTACGAGGATAAGAATACGGAAGACAAGGTTCGTTTTGACGAGGCTGTGATTTCACATTCATTTTGATAATGAGCACGCGCACGCATACATTACAACGAATAACTTGTTCACAGAGTGAAGGAAACGAGTGGCTTTCAAAATGGAGTCAAGGTCTGGCAGTAAACCCAGACAGCCCAGCACCTGTGCCAGAATACACTTCTACTCGCAAAAACTTGCCTCACGTCAATCGTATGAGAGTAGTGAATGTCCCGAGTACCAGTGATAGCCAAAAAGACAGTGCGAAAAGTGATTTGGACATTCTGAGGAAGCTCTTTGGAAATAATACAAACGAGGCGAAAAGTGCATAGTAATCCTTGGATCGATATTTATGTAAATCGAGTGATAAGCTTGCTCACATGCCAATAGTTACCAGTTACTTTTATATTTTTGTTATATGTATATATGTGTCTGTTTAAAATAATATTACTAATAATACACACGTTTGTTTGCAAAATCTAGTTTACATTTATTATTATGTACTTAACAAACAGTTAATATTTATGTTTAACAGTTTAATTTAAAGACTAGATGGCAAGGCATGAAGTTTCATAAATAACCAGATAATTTATGCCGAATACAGCGTCCGCGACGAATTACAACCGCAGAATTGCTGCGTAATATTAGTAAGTAGACTGTGGTAAAAAAAAAAAAACGCGAAGCTAAGCGAATTTCAGTTATAAATTCCATTAACTGACAACGTTTGATCTATCCATTGTCTATGCTGCGCGACACTCGCGTAAACCGCAGGTGTATTACTGCCACATCCGATGCCCCAGGAGACTATTCCAGACTAAAACAAATAAATGACGTTATGATACAAATAAAATAAAAAATATGGGACAGCGTTGTCAGTCACATAATCTACCGGGCATTTACCTGGATAAATCTGCCGGACTGATCTTGACAAACCAAGGGTCCTCCGCCATCTTTGTAACAAGTGTCCTTACTCGCTTCGCCTCCAGCGCATATGAAACTGGGATGCAATTGGAAAAACTGGCCCAACCTCGTGGCTCTCAGGCGAGTTTGACAACTAGCATTATCGATGATGGGCAGGTCTACTTTGCGCAGAATCGTTTGATACGCGCCACCGTCGCCTAGACCGAGTAACGGCAATTGTTAGAATCTGCTAATCTGCATTGACGGGCGGAAATTAAATATTCCTGAATTACCGAACGCGCTGCGCCCCCAACCAGAAGCGTAGCAGATAGTTCCTGCAGCAAAAACTTGTCCCTGCGTTGGAAGGCACACGGGCCTAACGTTGATGGCGTAGGTCACGGGCCTCTGCAAGATGACGAGCGCAACATCGTGGTAGAGACCTCCGCCGAAGAACTGGGGGTGAACAACGATTCGCTGCGCGGGAACCTCTTGGAAGGGCAGCGGCTCGTTCGCGCTCTGCGTGTTCCACTCGCCAACGCGTGCTACCAAAGTTCCAGGATCACAGCTTCGCAAGGAAATAAATTTGAGTATTAAAATTTCTTCTAAGCACACTCCTGATCCTGCGCGAGGCAATGAAGCTCTACTTCTAAAAATGACGTATTGCGTGAGCTAAAAAGGATGTATAAATCAGTGTACCTACATTCGGGCGAAGGCGAGGAAATTGTTACGTTTTCTATACAAAATACAAAGTTGGACAAACTGTTAATAATTGTTCGACTCGAGACTTGTAAGAAGCCGCTCTTTGATTGTCCATACGCACCTTACGACGCAATGAGCAGCCGTGAGAATTGTCCTGCTGTTGATGAGTGAGCCGCCGCATTGGAAAACGTCGCTGCTTGCAGCTTTGCGTATCAGGAGAAGCGACATCCACGGGAATTCCGCAAAGTACGCAGTGCCGGCTACTTGCTGAGCTGTGAAATAACGAAGAACAAGACTGTTTCGAGGATTCCGTGTACCTAATTATTGTGCAGCTGCTTATTGTCCTTTTTATTCACGGTAGAAAAATCGTTTCTTACCGAGGCTGGCGTAGGCCGCGTCCCTCGATCCGCAAGCAGCCGGGCTCTGCTGCCCGGTGACGACCGGCAGTGGATTTACGTAGACGGGGTTCTGCCCGGTAGAAATACCGATGACGAGGTCGGTCCGCTGTCGGTTGAGCAGCCGGCAGCAAACCAAGGTGGCACTGGAGCATGGCCCGAAGCGCGGATCTATGGCCCCGACGCCGTCGTAGGTGACCGCGCTGCCTTCGGCGCACTGGTTCGCAGGTATGCACGCGCAAGCGTTCGCCGTAGCAGGGTTCTTGATGTCGCCCGCGATGATGTTGCTGGATGCCACGTTCTGCGTCTGCGATACGACCGGGTTAGCCTGGGCCAGCGGACAGCACATGGAGTTCGGAGCGGAGCAGGTGCCGACCGGCTGGCCCTGACGTCCGAGTATGAGTCTGGGATCGATGTTGCCGACAGCCGTGATCGGAAAGTAGCCTATGTTGCAGGCGGTCAGCAGCATGCAGACGCAGCTCTGGCCGATAACTATCGGCGGGAGGGTGACCGCTGGCGCCGCGGTCACGGGGGCCGGTAGCGTGAACGGCGGAAAGGTCGGGGCGGGCGTCGGTATCTGCACTGGCACTTGGACTGGAAAAGAAAATAATCCATGCTCTTCCGCAGTTGCACAAATATTACAAGTACGTTTTTTCACCGATCTCTCCACCTACCAGGCGCGTAATTGCAGCACACGAAAGCTCCGATGCAGGTGTTGGCGAGCTGCTGGCGCGGATTTATGATGCCGGTGCCGTCGACGATGCCGCCGCTGCCGTAGAGAGCGCACTGGTAGACGGGCACGCAGGTGCAGTAAAGGATCTGCTGCAGGGCTGCGGCGGTCGTGGGCATCGTCGTCGGCGGCGTAGTGGGTATCGTTACCGGGGGTCGCCGAGTCGTCGTCGTCGTCGGTATCGTCACCGGAGGACGTCGAGTCGTGGTCGTCGTGGTGGTCGTCGTGGTCGTCGTTGGGGGTGTGGTCGGTATCGTCACCGGAGGCCCTCGAGTCGTGGTGGTCGTCGTTGGGGGTGTGGTCGGCAAAACCACAACGGTGCTCGCACGCAAAAAGCAGCAGACTTCCAGATCGCCGGTGCACCGCCGGTAGCTGAAAAATAAGAATTCGGCTTAGTCATACTGCGACCGCGCTTTCGGAGGATAGAGCTTGCGACTTTTTCTCACCGGACATCGATGACACCGGTCCCGTCGCTGATGATGGTGTTGTTGCTGTCGCAGAGATAAAAAGGCACGCAGAGGCAGCCAGGAAAGGGCGGCGGCGAGGTCGTGGGGATCCGGTCGAGCTGGTGCAGCTTGTAGAGCTTCTGCTTGAGCAGGTGCAGCAGGAGCAGAGTCCTGCCGACGGGCACCTCCTGCGCCGTGCCGTTGCCCTGGATCTCGGTGGCGATCTGCTCGGCGCTCATCTCGTCCCCGACGTCCATGACGGCGCTCAGGCAGGAGCAGAGCGTCGCCGCGAGGAGGAGGTGCGCGTTGAGCCTGAGCAACATGCCGATGCTGCTGCGCACCGTAAGCGCGTCCCGGCGAGAATGAATCTCTGGAGGCGCATGCGGCTCTCTCTCTCTCTGCGTCCAGCGTCGCTCGGGAATCCCCGGATTATCTGTACTCCATTGCCGTAGGCCCGTAGTGTGGAAATCGTGTGGTCGGGAGGGAAGAGGATAAAGATCGTGATTTTGTCACACTCGTCTAGTTCCGTGAATGCGAGCGCAGGTGTGAAACCAGTGTTTGGCAGTTAACGCGAGCCACCGAGCGTGACTAGCGCGTCGCGCATTGCTCATGCGAATGCCACCTCTGCCGCTCAATCAGATTGGACACAGAGATTTTCTCTGTTTTCGCAAAAATTACGTCTCTGCTTTTTTGAGCAACAAATTTTCTAGTTCTACTTCCTGCCGTTGCGTTACTATTGTTTATCGCTGAACTTTGTTATACTGGCATTGTTGTGACAGGGTCTCTCCGGTCAAAAAAGCGCAAAAGAATAAAAATGATATCAGCTTATTTTATACTTTTGTGAAATCAATTGCGTGACTCGCACTTTTCATGTATGCGATACAAAATCTAATAGGGAAAGTCAATTGCGGAGCGAAGGACGAAGTTACGGGCGTTACGTTTCAATTCTGTGGAAGAATCCGAACGAGTGACCCACATTACTTACGATCAGTTTACGCAGGTCGGCGTTCCTATTGCACAATATAGAAGAAAATTACGAAAAAGCACACTTTTAACAAGCGGATCTTTTCAAGTCCTGACGTCCATGGAAAACGCGTGATTCATTTCCCATTTAAATGATATTGCACTGTGGTATTTCCGGTATGAATTACTGTTGTACTAACGTAATAAAAAAGCGTTTCTATTTTTTACGGCAGCTTCAGAATGCTAGACATTTTTACATTTTCTAGGATCACGCCCTACTGGTGTCTCAACCATAATTCGTTTACAAAATTCAATATTATTGAGATTCCGGTTAAATAATCAGACGTTCTAACTTTCGCAGTTCATCGGCACGACTGCGACAGCAGACTGGCGCACAATTTTTACCTTATGCGAGTACGAGGTAATGTATTTATACGCATCTTCTGTTTCCTTGCAGTATATAGTGGTCACGCGAACTTTATAATTTATCGCTGATGAGTTTGCTGATAATTTTGAACAGTAAAAGTTCAGCGGTAGAAAACATAAGGTACTAATAATTCTTCAAAATGCCTGGTAAAATGTAGAAAGCACGCATCTTTTATTATTATTATTATTATTATTATTATTTTTTTAATAATTCTACTTGAAGACTTGCGCTAACTTATTGCTACGCTGTTCAACGATACTTCATAATACTTAGATTACAAACACACAGATCATCGTCATTAAGACAAGTGATAAATTTATAAAAGAAGATTTGAACTAATCTATTGTAAATACATGTTGAGCGTTTTGGGAAACTATCAATTAACAATTATTAATCTATGAAATGTAAAGTTGATATGTGCGATAGAAAACAGGCATGGCATTAAAATTAATCTACTTTCTCCTTCGTACAAATCATAATCGAAAAAAATGTATTTACTTGAACCTAATCGTGCCATTTTCCAAAATGCAATTTGTCATTGCTAAACGTAAAAATTTTCATTAAATTTTGAAACAAGTAATTGATATTAAAATAGGTTCTCTTTATAAATATCCAATATTTATTTAATATATTTAATGTTAATTTACTTGACAACTATGGAACATAAAATTGAAATATTAGAAAGGTTAAACAATTACTGACAATTAGTACGGTAGAAAGAATTAAAAAAAAATCTATACAACAGTCAACTTATATAATTCCATTCATTTTATTTGACAATTCTTGATTACACAAAAGGACACAATGGAATATATTAATAATACATCGATATAAAATTAAGTTCAGAAAATATCGCAATACTCACAAAAGTGAAAATGCTATTTTGGCGAAAGTAATTTTCTTTTCTAAATTGATGTATTGTGGAAAGAATGATATAAAATATTTCAGAAAAATGTATATAAAAGAACACGAAACTAAAGATAAAATAAAAAAGATATCAACTGACAAACCCACAATACAGAATTTTTAATTCAGATAAGATAATTACTTTCGATGAGTACGCATCTGGCCTTAACACTAATAAACATACAATAATAAATTTATTCTCTCGTAAAATGGCGCATATTTAAACATGAACTGCGCTTCTATAACAAATTTACAATCATGAAAAAGGCTTACATTTTAGATTTTTTAATCTAACGAGAAAATGATATTACTGCATAGTACATATTATTCAAAATAGCAAATCATATAATAAAAGAATCTTAAGTATAAAAACTTTATAAGTGTTAGTCGATGTTACTGTAAATATTTTAACGAACTGAATTCAAGTAAATTGAACAAAAATGCGAAAAATGTATCAGGAAGCTTACAAGAAACGTCACTGTTTTAAAACCTCATAAAAACATATTATTCTGAATAATATATTCAACTCTTCGTGATTTTAAATTTTCATTTGCATTTTATTTAATGAAGCTCATTAAAAGTTTTCAATAAAAAAATTCCTAATTTTACAGTAATAATACGCCAATTAAATTTGAAAATAAGCAATAATTGTACTTTTATTTATGAAACAAAAAGGCATCATACATTATAGTTGTATTTAGAGTAGTACGCCAATTATTACGCCAATTATATAGAATGTATATATAATACCTTTTCATTTATAAAAATAGTAGCAACCATCAATTATCTCCATTGAATTTGAATATTAGTTCAATAAAAATGTGATATTTATTGAAAAACTACAATTCAAAAAGTTCGTTAAAACATTAATAAGATTATCTTGATTCGATATTCTAAACTTAAATGTAAAAATTTATTAAAATAGTCTTGCATAAAGACTGATTCTATGTAACCAAACATTCAAATAATCATGTATTATTTTTATATTTATTATAATTATCAACCAATTGAAATACGATCGTCTCAATGTAACGTCGCAAATTAAGTGCGCTGTAAATTATTCTTATATACATATTAATTTATTTTTAAAGAACGAAAAATCATTGAAAATTAATTTAACGATACACAAAATTAGTATGTTGACAAAAAGCAAGTTGATGAATTGAAAATTGATTTTTTGGATTTAATTTTCAAAATGAGTTGATCAAGTATTATTTTTAAAAACAACGCTCAAAATATTTGATTTGGAACAATTAATTCAAATTGAAAAATTGATTTGCATTTTGACATTTTATCAATATTCGACTTCATTGAGAATCAAAAATCTTTGCATATTTTCAATTAATCCTGGTATAAAATGTCATGTTTCAATTACTTAGAAGTTGATGCTTTTTTTTTTAATCAATGACAGTGATTTAAAATATTCATATGTTCAATTTTTGATGAAATGAAACATTAAAATGCGACGCTCATTACAGCGGGTACTACTAATAAGATCTTAACATAGAAAACATATTAATAACGACTTGCAAATACGACGATCTAAATTAAAATAAATAATTTATAATTTTATAATGTAATCCTGAATTTAGATCGTTAATCAAGATATCTCTTGCAAAACCTAAACAGGGCTTAAATTATCATTAGTAGTTATGCGAAAATAAACGCTATTCTTTATGCTCAAGATTTGTCAACCTTTGATCGAGCTTATTCAGCATAGTAATCCATATATTTTATTGAAAATATACTGTACTAGTTGGAAGTACTCTATGAAAATCACTAAAAAAACAGTCGTTTTTTATAGATATACAAAATGGCTACAACTTTGGTAACGTGATAAAATCTCATTCTGCCTATCATAATATCCTTTTTTGTCCATCATAGACCTTTGTACTTTTTCTCGTAATTTTTCAAAACGTTCTTTGAACGAAAACTTATTTTACAACGTTCTTGGCTATAGAGAAGTCAAATGCTTTGACAGAAAAAGCGAGTTCTAGCAATGAATCTCAACGTTCAGTTTCCATAGCTAATTATACATCAATACAACAAAAATTATTTTAAGCTATAGCCTCAAAAGGAACCTTCATAATGCATTGATGAATCACTGCTTGAACATTGTCAATGCGTATGCATCTCTAAAGCTTTGAATAAGCACTTTTATGCTCTATATTTTAGTTTCGTTTGACTTTAGTCAAAAATCACTCATCGAATAAAAAGTTCGATGCATCATTTTCATTTATAACAATTGACAATCACAATCATGTCATGGATCAAAAAACGAAAATGCGCTTTTTTGTAAAAAATTCTTAGCTTTGTCTTGATTTAACTTACTTGCTAATATAGTCACTTATAAATTATCGTATCAAAATTTGAAAATTGTTTTCAACTACGAGTACGTAAATCTAACTCCTACTTCCAGGCGTTGATTAAGGCATTTAAGAATTCTGTTTTATTTATAAAACATGATGAACTGGGTTTAACTATATAGTATATAAAAATCGTAGCTATATACAAATGATTTATAAATCTTAGAGAAAAGATTTGTAAAGCTAATGTTAGAAATATAAGAAAATTATATTCATGCATGCCAAAATTAAGATAAAGAATTCTATTTGTTTCCTCCTACAAATACAGAATCCTTTCTATATTTTAACATTGGCTTTGTCTTTTCTGCTTTTCGATGATTCAAATACAAATCGAAATTCCTAGCAGCAACGGCTACAAATTTACTTGTAAATTTGCCTTCTTGATTAGGCGGACAGTTAAGCTGTTTCTACTTTTTTTGGATACACCTATATCTTACATTTTATGGTGCATCCAGAATCTATGGTAACTTACATGATTTACTTTGAACGACGTCGGCCAGTCGAGTTCCTTAAAGTCTTCAATGTGTTCATCGATGCCAACGAATGTGTCTGCTTGTTTGCTGGGCAATACTTTATCGTGTGAGCAGCATCCCCATTAGCACCACAAATAGGACACGTGTAGTTCCTAGAGTCAAAAAACATTCAAATTTTATTGCATATTGTTTGATGAACAAAAATATAAATAAACTTGGCACAAAAAATTGTGCATTGAATTATGCATACCTTAAGATAGGACAGAGAATCTTGCCATCGGCATCTTTCAACAAGTGCTTCTTATAAATCTTAATATCTTCCCCATTATTTTTGCAGAATACGCACTCATTCGGAAGTGGCTTCTTATTCTTCTTCTTACTGGGTTGAGTCGGTACGATCACTTCATCTGGATCTGGACAATATTCGTAATCACGACCGTTGTGCTTGAACTCTTCCCAGACGTCGTCAGCTATTAAAAAAAATGAAACGTAAGCATACATAGATTTTTCATTATTTTCCATGCAATCGTGGTTGATCAGTTATTTGATTAGAAAATGTTCTGCTCCCCAACCAATAATCGGTGACAGAATAAATATTGCCGATCGTAAAAGTATAAAAGGGATGCAAAAACAATGACGCCATTCATCCATGTAGGAAATAAGTGTTAGCTCGAATCCTGCATCCCGCCCAATCTCTCATTGTGAAGTGTTTGACGACTCTCGTCGTCGATACTTGAGAGACCACACGTTGGTCGATCGGTAAATCACGCGTACGACAGAAAGCAATAAAATTCGAGCTCGGCGTCGAGACTCGAGGGGTCGTTGAAAAATTTTCATCTACACTTAAGAGGCCTAGGGAAAATAGTCACGAACGCACGAAATAGTAGTGAAAGAGAGCGGAATATTTTTTTAATTGCCAAGACGTATAGCTACTTCCGAGTAAGCGTTCACACGCCTATTGTTCTACTAAGTGTTTGCTTTATAACATAAATACTCGAGCGGTTAATTTGTTAAAATATGCATGTGAAATGTTGATTTTGCCAACTTAGTTAATTTTGAATTCAAGACAGCTTTTCTATTCGAAAGTCACAGATTTTAAGATCGAAATTTTAAGTAGCCTGCGGTACAGAAAGCGGGATTGAGCGTAACAGTTTTCGATCCTCGGCCGGCGCTGCCCTTGTTCTTGCGCGATAGGCACCCGAAATGTAAACATACGCGACGTCATCGCCGCACTACTTCGACTCAGCTAAACAGTTTCTCGCATTTTCGATTGCAGCTTGGTTGGGCTCCGCACGCTCAAGTTCAAGGCTGATATAATGGGAGCCGATACATTTTAAAAAATATGCGCTTTTTAAGATGCGTCGCAAACCCAAAGTGACTTTGTCATATTGAGGCTGTATTTTTTTAGAAAATACTAGTTAATACCGAAGTACAGCAGTGGCTCTTGCTCTATTGACAAGAATACCCAACCTCTGAATTATTTCAGAAGATAAAAAAGCAAAGTCTACCTAATAAGCAGTACCAAAATTCGTATGGCGATTACAATGAATGTAGATTTTAATAAGCTTTTAATTTTTCATAACTCGCTACGTTGACAGAAAATCAATTTTTGGTAAAAATAATTTTTAGAAGACGAGAATGTAAAACTTGGTCCTTTTTTCGTTGAAATTCGATTTCAAAAGGCCTAATGGTGAATCTAGAATGGAATCAGTGAACTCTGGATCTATACTGCGCCAGCACGTATCCGTACATACAACGACATACTGAACCGAACGAAACGGGATACTTTTATTTATGCGAATTGATAAACAAAAAAAAGAGTAGTCGGAAAGATATATCAGAACGTAAAGGGTTTCGCCGATACCTAAGAAGAGGCGCGTGAGTCTAAAATTTGAACACTCATATGGATTACGAGATAGCGAAGGCCCGATAAAGTTACTCGAAAGTCCATTACACTGGCATCAGACAGCTATATTGCGAAGCGGCGAGTAAAAACAGAGAGGCTCGTTCCAGGAAAATAAGCGGGGAGAGATTTCCTTTTCTTGGAATCGCGTACGCTGCCGATTTTCGTTGTTGTCATACACACGGAGCCGTACAGACGCACGAGTAGAAACAAAGGGGGAGAGAGAAGGTGAGCGCGTTCTCGAGGCGGCACGCACGGGCCCGGCTCAAAGGCCGAGCGAAACGTTTGTTTTGATCCGCGGCAACGCGGAGAGCGAGACAGAGAGACAAGGAGCCGCGCGCCGCTTTTGTTCGCTAATCTGCATCGGCGCGCGTGCGAGGGGGGCGACGAGCGTCTTTTGGATCACCGATGTTTACCGATATACTCGCTCGCCGATGTGTCGGCGATTCCGCTTTATACACCACCTATAAACTCTTTTTGTCGTATTTTCACTGTGTACTCGCGATAAGCCACCGTGACCGCGACTCGATAATGCCAAACTTACGAAGCGAGTTTAAAAGGAAGAGTCTGTATAAATATTGTTTACATACAATCGAGCAAGGTGTAGATCGAGGAGCGATACATCAGTTCGGTCACTAGAGAAAAATGATCAACAGTGTAGGTGAACTTGTATCTGTTTGGAAGCCACAGCGGTGGCTGCTGCGGAAAAAACGCACGATTTTTCTCCGCGAAACGGTGAGCACGAGGAGAGAGAGAGAGAGAGAGAGAGAGAGAGAGAGAGAGAGAGAGAGAGGATGTGTACTTACTCGCAAATGCGACGGGCGCGTGGCTGACGCGGAAGTCGACGAAGAGCCTGTTGAGCTCGTCCTCGAGGCTGGGGTTGAGCGGAAACAGCATGTTCGGCTGGCTCTTTTGGCCATAGTACTGCGGCATGGGGATCGGCATGCTCAAAACTCGCGCCATGGCGATGGACTTGCTATTCCTTCTTCGACAGAAGCTCGTGTCGCTGCGGCCTATCTTCGGGCTGGGGCTCCGTACCTGGAGCAGCGTTGCGTGGAGACGACCAACTGCTGCGTGCAGATCCTTCCTCGGGCGTCCTCTTGCTCGACCAACGGGAAAACTGCGCGTATGTACAGGTGATCGGCGAGTGATTCGGAGGGAGAGTCCTTCGAAGATCGGCCGCTGCTGCTGCTGAGGCTGGATAAAGCGACGACGGCTCCGTCGGCGTCTGAGTTGTTACGATAGCGAAACGAAACTGAGTACTGATACTGGGTCCTTCGCGCTCGAATCGAACTGCTCGAAGTTCGCGGGAGTAATGTCACCTATACGGATTACGGGCAGTTCGAGCGAGCAGCGGCCGGCCGGCGAGGGCGCGTCGACGTCTTGAGTGGAAGGGGTGCCGGGGACCAATGACAGCAGCGAAGCGAACAGCGCCGAAGGCGGTCGCCACTCGCCGCTCACGCACGGCCACAGCCGGAGAGAAGCTTGACGAGACTCGCCCGGCAAGATGTGCGCGCTGTTGCTGGATTTCTCCGCGACCGGCACGGAAAATCTCTTTATTCTCTCTTACGCGTAGGTGCATGCATGGAAGCGCATATACTTGTACTTATAGCTGGTATAGCTGACTGTGCGACAAGAACGGACCGATGCGCGCTGAACTGTTGTTGGCAGTCGGAAAAGGTATGAAAAATACTCTGAGATTTCAAGTGCTTCGGTTCTGCTGATTGCAGGTGTTTCTAAGCCGCCAGTGTATGTATACATACAAAGTACGTATGGTGATTGGTGAGGCTCACTTGTATAACTCTATAGCCACTTTCGCTTTGTGCGCCTATAAGAGATGAATTTAGATTTAACATAGCAAAATTAAGTTTTTAAACTGCGCGTTTTGAATTTTCAAGTGTTCTTATTTCTGTATTGTGCACTGATGAAAAAGCGTTTTCCGCGATATTGGCCCGACTGCACCGGGCAACCAAAGTCAGATAAACAGATGTCTTTTTTTGTATTTTTTCCATGTACGTACATACATACAAATTTACAGTATCTTTCTAATATCTTTTAGAGCATAGAAACACCTACAAAATGTACGCATAAAATCAACTATTTTTCTTGAAGTCCATTTACTCGCCAATTTATAGAGATTGAATTAATTTTTTGTATCGCTTATTTGTACGCGGTAGTTATTTTTCATTATCGCTCGCCTCCCTCCAAAAAAATCTGACTTACGACTTAGTAGCTAAGTAGAATACTAAACGTCGAAAGCTTTAAAAACAATCAAATGGTTTTTAAGCACTATTCACCATATACATTATAGATGCACGAAATCGTGAGGATGTTATCCCCAAATCACATCCTGAAAATAAATTCTTTGTCCTACAGGGCGCGATAACTTGAGATGTCGAAATTTTTTCTGCAAAAGAGGATTACATTAACAAGTATTGCAGGTTCATAGTAAAATACTACTACACACGTTATCCTTGATGAAATATTTAAAATAATTGCAAAAATGCTCTCTTTAAGCTTATAATCATCTCACACGGGAAAGCAAAGAAACACGCTCATACCATGAGACAATTCGATAATAAGTATAAGCGTTTTCAACCTTTTACGCAGGTAAGCCGATACACCTATACACAGTGTAGTATAACGGCCATCACATTACTCCTCCGCGCGACTGCAAGCACATGCGAAACACGTGTTGAAGGATAGACGTGCGCACCTTTGCCTCGCCGTTATATTTCGCCGTGTGCGAGCCGCAAAAAGGGCCGGGAAATTCTCGAGCCAATGGGCTTTAAATGCTTTGACGGCCGCGCGCGGTATGCTTACTCATAATTCTTTTGCTTGTATATTTTCCTACACGTGTTTTGGTTCTCGTCCCGACCCTTTCGGATTACCGTTGGGACAGTGACGTTTTTTCGGCTTCTCTTGCTCGACGACGTCCAGAGGCTTCAATTTTTTTACGTCACTCAAAATGCGCACGCGTTTCCAGAGCTTTTTTTTTCTTGTTTGCGATCGAGGGGCGATTTTTTGAGAGGAAAGTCTTCGGGAAAGTCTGAGTTTTCGAGACGTTCAAATCTTTTTTTTATCGTTGCGTCCGAAGAATAAGCTGTTGTCGAACATTTCTTATGCTGCGTGATTTATGACTACGTCGCATACTATACTTCATATTATATTTCCAAAGCATAATATATATCTTCGAGCTCGAATATCGTAAATATCAATAATGTGGAACAGAATTACGTAAATTTAAATTAATCCTTACTTCCCAGATATTGCATGAATAATAATAATACGAATTTATCATTTTCACTAAGACAATAAGATGCACTCTATAAGTAATTAAAAAATATAAGATTATGATATCTAATAAAATTTCTTTTTATTATACATTTTGCATTAATACATTTTCACGCATATTCTAAATAACATTCAATTAAAGGGTAAGGGATTTTTTAATCAACAATATTTGTATATACATTCTAATAAAATATATTTTTTAAATCATTTTGTATAGCACGTATCCAGCATTAAGAAACAAAAGATTGACTAATCAAGGGTGAGTTTAGGAACTGTTTGCTCCATGGATTAAATTTGAAATAAAAAGAAAAAAAAACAATAAACTGATTATGTAAAACAAAATTTTTAATAGTATCATTAGGATGCAGTTGACAAAAAGTTCTTACTTACATAAGTTAGAAATGATATTAAATCTTCACATTGTTGGAGAGTTGGTCTATGTGGTACATCGAATAATGCAAACAAAGTAGAATATTTGTATATATGGTAGATGGTAAATAAGATTTAGCAAGTTCACTATTCTTCATCTTTATTTCTTTATTATTACTGTGTAAATATGTAGGCACTGAACAAATAATGTTTCATAATTTGTTTACAAACATTTACACGTACTGATCTTCTTTTGTTCAATTCACTGAATACTCTCTGCGAAGCAGCCCAATCGCGCGTGGAATTACTTTACCAAAGCGCGATATCGCATCTACATTTGTGACCTTCTCTCGACCCTTTTGAAAAAAGCTTTTTCAATGCATTCCATGAAAATTCCTTCTGTCATTCTTCTAGAATGCTATATGCATTTTAATCCAATCTCGCGATCTTAATCATATATTTATCA